>OW679203.1:26713867-26974310 GCA_940337035.1 Agriotes lineatus | reverse complement strand
AGGTTTACTATGAAATTACCTTAAAAGTAATGCTTAATTAAAATTACCACCTGTTTAAATTTTATTTATATAACTTATAAAAATGAAACTGTGACAATAAGATTACAAGAAAATACAAAACCGATAGAAACCAAAAGGGGTGTAAGACAGGGAGATGCTCTATTTCCCAAATGATCCAAGTTAGCATTGAAAGATGTCTTCAAGAGAACTAACATGGATGATAAGGGAATCAATGTGAATAGAGAAAGGCTAAATCACCTACGCTATCCAGATGATACCCTTTTACTAGCTGACAACTCTGAAGACCTACAAATAAAATAATGATTACTGATCTAAACGAGGCTTAAAACAAGTAGGACTAGAAAATAATATCGCTAAAGCGAAGATCATGACAACCGAAGACGAAAACCAAAGAGAAATAATAATAGAAAATACACAAACAGAAAAAGTAAGAAAAAATGTCTATTTAGGACTAGAAGTAAAAATTGACAAAGAAAATCAGCGTAACGAGATGAATCGAAGAATAGAATTCGGATGGGCAGCATTCGGTAAATTGAATTACATATGGAAAATGAATATACCTATACACCTCAAATCAAACGTTTTTAATAAATGTGTATTACCGGTATTAACTTATGATATTGAAACATGGGTCTTCACTAAAGACACAATAAAGAAAATGGCAATCAATCAAATAGCCATGGAAAGAAGAATAGTCGGAGTATCCCTCAAAGACATAAAAACCAATGAATGGCTACGACAAAAATCTAGAGTAGAAGACATCTACTGAAATGGAATGGGCCGGACACGTAGCCAGAATGGAAAATAAGTGATGTGGAAAACTTATGGAATGGCGACCCTGGGGAAATAAAAGAGGAATTGGAATATTTCAAATGAGATGAGCCGATGACCTCAAGAGAACAGGAGGATTCAAGTGGCAGGCCTATATCCGACAATGGGTAGAAACCGGCTAGATGAACAAGAATAAGTTTGTGGCCACTTGTACTTTCGATGCTGCTGATCTGAATAAGTTGTTTAAAAGAGGGTAAAAGTAATAATAATGCATGTTATGGAGTACAAGAATATTGGCACAAGAATTACGTAAACAATGTGTAATTTAATATAAGAAATAAGAAAAAAGGCACCTCGAAGTTATAATGGAAGCGTGAACTGATGAGATTCAGTTAAAAGTATTTAAGTGAGCCATTAAATTATGACTTTTAAAAAATTATAATCGAATCTAGCAGTAAGTGGATATGAAAATATATCAAAATGTCAGTGCTAGGTAATTAAGAAACTAAGAAATACAAAACTAGAGAAATTGGGCTCCAACAAATAAGAAATAGCTTGAGAGCTGCTTTTATGTAAAAAACAATTAATAAACCTGCTACTGAGTTAAAAGGAGTTTAATTAAGAAGGGCCATTGGTTGAGCACGTCTGCGGTGCGAACGGGCAATAACAGGTGTATTGGGGGTGCGTTGCGCTGCAGTGCTTGGTCATCGATCGCCCATTAAATGTAATATGACTGATTAGTGATCACGGTGGCAGACACAGCGTACAAAAAGGTTTTTGCTCGCACACTCAGAACTGCAAACCGCCGCTGGATAAATGAATACTGCTCGTTTTACTATCTGCGTTGAACACCAGGTTCGTATAATAGTAGCTCTTTAAGTTGTCTTGTTGCTACTATTCATTTGTTTAATTTTTGCGGAAAAACAAGAAATTATTGTTATCCTACGGATTGCCTCAGCTTGTTTCAATTATTGGATTTTAACATTACCGTTTTCGATTGACGGCTCTAAAATAAAATAAACACAGGTAGGCGTCAAAACCATTTAATTATTAATTATGACTCAGCTCTTAACCCAACAATTTAGAAAACAGCTAATCATTTGTTTTTTAAGGTACATAAGTAAGCATGTTAACTTACACTGGCCAAATATGGAAAGAAAGACAAGCTCAGCTTTGCGAACGCTTTTATAATAACTGCAATTTGGTTTAAAACAAACGCACATGGATTTTACCATTAATTTGATTTGCTCCTACAGTACCCTACCACTAAAATTGAATCTAAATTATACAACGAAAAACTTATTTTCTGATTTAATTAATATGAAATTATAATTTATACCACCAGATGGGTTACTTTAGAGGAATCGTTTTAACACGCAGAGTGACCTAATTACGTTAGTTTATGCCTTAATTGCAGAAGCATTGAATAACTTATAAGGTCTAATTTTAATATTTAAGTAGCAATGTTGCCACATTTACATTATTCTACTCCTATTACATTCCTCTTAATCCATTCTGAAGTGTAGAAGTTACAAGCTTCTTTGAGTTTGATAGATGACAACAATCTAAATTTTACTATTTACAATATTTAGTAAATTTATAGATCTAAATAAATATTAAAAATAAAACGTTTTCCACGCCTAAATTTGCATTTAATAGCATCATTGTCTAATCTTATACAATATTTTATTTGCATTATACGTCTTAGCGATGTTTTCCAGGTTCAGCTGACGCAACTCACAAAGAAACATTCGCAAACCTCGAGCTAACCAATGGAATATAATTGTTGGCTGGAAAACTAGAACCTTCCAAAATTTCAGTCCAGTCAACCTCAATTCAGCTGCAACACTAATAAACATTTTAAACTAATAATAACATATTTTTAGAGGTATTCCTAAGATGTAACTAATAACATCTTAAAAACCTGATTAATTAACTACACAATTTTAGTTGCAACTATTTTAACAAAAAGTAGTCCATTACATCCAAGTGACATAACTTCACATTGTCCCCGAAATCGTTCTAGCGTAAGGGGTATTTCTCATTACCTCCAATTAAACGTGTTAGTTGCTAAGGTGTTTACAACCCACTTTAGTCAGATTACTTACATTGCAAAGTGTTTGGTCAAAACCATAAATACAACTTAAAACTCCGAAATAGAGTTCTCGGAAAACTTACCCAAGATCGGAATGTTAGAAACGCCCTGTATAGGTATAACTAAATAAATATTTAAAATTAAAGGTACGTATAAAATACATATCGAAAATTAATGATTTACTATAGGAATCTCAAAATGCTGGTTTTTCACATCACCTGAATACACTCTAATTGTGACAAAATGTTTAAGAAACATGTAAATAAATTATTACCTTATTTTTTGCTTTCAATATAGATCACAGCAAGTGATTCGATTCCTAGCCGGTTTTGTATCGGAAGACGCACACGCTGTCACACGCAAATCTCTGAGGATCGAAGTGAACCGTCCAGAAGAGCAAAGAAAAGAGAATAAAAGAAGTGCAAGCCAATAAAATCCAAAAGAAAATGAAATCCAAGAAAACCCTCAAAAAGGAAAAGGAATTTCTCCAACAAAGATGCCATTATCCCTTAGGAGTGCCTTTTATTTACACAGCTTACTCAAGGTGATAAATGGCTTTAACGCGCTTTCTCCAGCCCTATGCCGAATAACCCGGAGATGTTGACTCAATAATTAAAATATAATGAAATTGCATCACAAAGCTACCAATATTATGGCTGAATTCATTCAACTTTACGGTCTAGGTTTTTATCTCTAAACGATCCACACACACGGTGTTAAGTGGTTTTGACGTCATTAAGTCATTTTTGCGTTTAATTCAATATTAAGTGTCATTAGAAAGCAAGTGTAAGATTTTGCGACTTCAAATCCTACTTAAGCTGACCCTGGCGCAAAATTTAGTTGAACGTATATTCGTATACTTTTTGTCTGCAGCTTCTAAAGGAATTCGCCCCGTAAACAGTCTTTGGCAACTGCGTTAGTTTATTAAAAGTATTTTCGTCTCGTTTATATTTCTCTGAACTACAGTGATAAGCTATTCTTTGTTATATGGTCAAGACCGTTTTGTATTGCAGCTTCGGCGATTTGCTTTCTGCCTAACGTAATTAAGCTTCTAAATTAACGCCTGCAGTTCTTGCAAACTACTCTTTGGTAATTCTACCTTTTGAGAATCGCTGTAGCTTCAACATTTTCGTAGAACGCGTTGTTATCAGTATATTTGAGGACTGTGGAATGTTTGTTGTGAACTGGGGGCTTCCCCTGGTTCTTGCCAATTCAGCTATGACATCATGCTGCGTGTAGTTGCACCAAGCTTTGCGTAAAGGAAATAAAGTTTGATAAACCCTTAGTTAACCATACATATAGAATTATTAGTTTCGGAGTTCAAAGCTTTCTTCTAATAGGCCCGCGATTTTAAATCTGCGAGCTTCGGGGAATCAGTATTCGACACTCACAGAAGTCAGTTGTGTGAAGTTTTGCACCCCCCCGGCCTTCGGAAGCCGGGGGTTGCGCTGATTTGCGCTTAGTAGTTTTGGAAAACCTTGTGAAGCCACTAACTGTGTTTTTGTGGATTTTTGAGTGCAGTCCGAGCCTTTGAAGTTATCATTTTGTGAGTGTTTAAGGGTTCGCGCGGCGAAGCATGTAGTGAAAAGTGAAGTTAAGTAGCCGGCGTCGATTAGGATAGGCAGTGGCGTCTCATATAGTTTTGCTTCCCGGGGGATGCTTTTGGCTTTTATTTGCCGATTTGTTAAGAGACGTCACCTTGAAGCCTTCAATAACTTTTCCTGTTAAGTGTGGAAAACCATTGCTTTATGCAAATTTAAGTATCAACGCCGTGCTTGAATTAAATAGAGTGCTCGCCGCGGGAGACTCGTTTTCTGTCATTTTGCTGGCTGCCGTTCTTCTTCTACCACCTTTGATGGGTTCCTGCCCAACCGGTCTGCCCTTCTTGGGGTTTTTCGCAACACCTCCACCACGTCTTGCCAAGCTTCCCCGAGGACGAGTTTATAGCAGAAACTAGCGACGTGCTTACAGCTACCAGGTAGAAGCTATGTATTACACCAATTGTGTTCTTGTGCCTAATAAAGGTGCGACTATATTTGTTGTGTGTTTTCCGGGAGTTCGTAAATATTGTGCCCGTTCACCTAAGCTTAAGCCTATGTTTTGATTTGTTTGTTGTTAACCACGGGCTTCACCCCTGTTATCTATTTCGTTTTGTCCGTTGTGTAACAACATATTTAGACAATAAGGTAACTTTGCGTGGGAACCCCTTTTATATTCATGTAGGGTGTGCCTTTTTCTTTTTACTAAGCTTGAATTCACCTCCGGGTGATTATTAACAATGTAAAGATTTGTGTAAACTTTAATTCTTTAAATAATAAACCCATTAAAGTCAATTTGATTATTTGTTGAGTTCTGAACCCCTTCTGGGTCATTAATTAATCCAGTGTGGCAAAGGCCGAGTGTAATTTGCAATGTAAAGCTGAAAGTACGCCTTGTTGATAAGCAAGCCCCAAGCTCTGGGCTAGTGTCAGTGTTCTTTTGTTATTTTTTAGTGACGGTGGCCTTGAAGGTAAGTGATTTAACGACAAGGTCACCCGCCTACTCGGAGGAGGCTTGGTAAACAACAGGCTGAGGTGTTCAGGTGTTCAGCAATGTACCTGGAGGACTTCTATATAGGCTACGTGTATTGTTCTTGGTTCTAGACACGTTAGCCACCCCTAATCAGAACCAACTGGCGCTCAGGCATTTCTTTTTCTGTTAAGCAAGCTTTAGGGTAAGTAACCCGTCGGTTTTTCATTTAAGTCTTCGAACTACCCCTTCCCGACTGAGCTAAGTGCAGGTAACCGGAGCAACAAAATCTGCTCCAACACATTAAGATCTGTGATTTCTAGGGAAAGCCGACGAACCCTGTAGTTTGTACCCGAGTTTGGACAATAAATACGACCTATGTCGATTTGATGAATTAATACCGTAACAATGGATCGGAAATCATAATGAATAAATTCGTCGATACACAAATCTCTCAAGTTGAGGTGAAATGGAAATTTTAAAAAGTCTCAACAAATTGTTTGCTTTTGCACAAGTTGTTATATTTTATTACCTAAGCCATAAACAATAGACTAATACCAACACAATGTGTCGCAATGACTCTAGAATACCTAATCCGAAGTGAAAGTTGCTACAACATCGCATTACATCGTAGGGCAGCCAACCTCATAGCTTCACTAAGCAGATACATAATACTACGAATATCAACAAAGAACGTCGGGTAAGCTAAGACAATTTCGAAATATTATTCACAAATTCACATGAACAATCCTTATTCATTGTTAATGAAAATCATCTGACAATTAAAATAACTTTTACGATGCAACCAATATTTACCATTCATATACCTAACCTTTAATCGTCAAAACGCAACAGCTAAGCAAATATTTTGATTGAACCCGTTCAATGGCTTATTTTTTTTAAAAGTCGTCACTACCAAGAAACAGCACACATAACTAATTGAGTAAACGCAGTTAGTAGTCTCTACCACTCTACCATAAGCAAAACTCCGATTTAACTATGACCGTATCGGAACTCATAATCCATATCCTTATTGTTTCCGCGACGCTGATAGAATTTGTGCAAGCCATCGATTTACGTAGTTCCGGGAATTATTCTTGCACTCGTTCAATTCGGACCTTGGAATATAAATTCTATAGTATTGTAGACCCAGGTTGATGTGATGGGGAGTGGTCAGGCTTAACCACACTTTTAAAGACAATTGTGGCCTACATCTCGTCACAAATGAACAGTAGTTATAAGTATATTGAATTAATTAACAAATACAAATCCTTATATATACTCGAATGTGTGTCGTGTTTTTTAACCTATTATTTACATAGACAAAAAACACGACCGTTTGCAAATTAATGCAGTGTCTTACACTAAGTGTGTGATATATGAGCCAGTGCAGGTTCATAACGCAAAGGTTTGCGAAATGCTTCCTTATAGTAATTGCAACTTGACCCAGTAGCTTGACGTAAGATGCCGTGTTTGTATACAAATAACTTATCTAGCACATGTCGTGAATTAGATTTATATCCTAATTAAGAGCACTTTTGTGTCCACATGATTTCACTTACCTTTCGCACATTTTTGCTAAGTTGTCTGGTCCATGATCAAACATTAGTTTGAGCGCTTATCCATATCCCTAATAAAATTCGTTTACAGCAACTTAGGTGAATTGAAATATGCCCCAATTACAGGCTAACGTCAGGATATGCACAACAAATCACCAAATAGCCAAATATCCGTAACAAAATTTCTAGAGAAAATAATATATGTAATTACAAATTATACCAACTGAAAGGTTATTCAAATCTATGTAGAGCATCCAAATAGGCGCCAATAAACGCAATGAAAAAATTAAGTAGATAATGCAAGTCGAATTCAGTAGCAAAAGCAGTAATTCAATCGCTAATCCTATTTCGTATGTTGGACGAGCTCGACACTAGAATCCTAACGTCAATATAACCTAAACCAATGATCCATGCCAATCAGTAATTATACCAACCCTTCACAAAATTATAGAAATTATCCTTTCCTTACTACCTTCTATATTTGCACCAATGACAACTAATTATTGAGCTCGAAGACGGCCTAACAAATAACTCAATATGTTTATTCTGACTATTATCGTCAGTAAAGACTTTGAAAAACCAATTTTTCAGACAGCCTTTTCAGAGTTAGACTCAGACCACTCACCAGTATTGAAGCACTTTTTCTTTACATCTAAAATTAACCATTGGAGTCCTAGATTAATAAATGGCCGTATCGACTGAGACACATTTAAAGAAACTATCGTTCTCAATCGACTATATTCAAGAGACGTTTCGTACGCATTGGTATTTTTATAGATTATTTGCCCTGTTTGCCTACCTAGCTAGCTCAGCGCATATGAAACCCTTACTTTGTCTCAACTCGTGGATAGAAAGGGTCACTATTTGCTAAACGGAAAACTGACCTGTGCTGAAAACTAGTTCAAACACTATGCAGTATTCTTTTGTGTTCTATATTGATGCTGTCTGACTGTAAGGGTGTCATGTTGGCTTGATTGTCAGTTTGACGTTTAATTTAAAAATTAATGACGGAAGTATTTTAAATATGCAAATTTGAATCTAAGTACATTAAATTAAAAACATACTGAACTCACCTGAGATAAGAGTTGAAGTGTTATACCACACCTAGTAACTAATATTAACAAGATTGATAAATTAAAAATAGCATAGTTTTATTAACTTTGAGTAGTGTGAATTTTTAATAAGATTCTAATAACAAATATAAAGTATAGTTGGTACACTGCAATATATATAGATATGTTTGAACGTAAAATATCAAACACAAGGACCCGGACACAACGGATCCGACTGAGTTCTACCCGGACTCGACGGGTCGGAAAAGCTTGAGTCCTCCCAAACCCTAGATGTCTTTTAAGTATATCATGCAGCTGGTGTTCAAGAAAGTCCTGATAACCATTCGTATTGATGCGATTATCGAGTTCTTGCAGCTCCAGTAAAGAACCATTGCAGATTCCCTTCCATACGTAGACAGAAAGTCGTTGCTGAAACCTTCTACTCTTTGTTATATGAGGGTTCTCTAACGAATAATGGTACAGATTTCGAAAATAGATAATTCCATCCCTGGCAAAAATGTTTTAAATGGTCCATAAATTAGATGGTACAAAATTGTGTTCGTTATTTATTCTTTGAAGAAGCCACCGACAAAAACTACACTTTGCTCGGCATCCCCAGGATGAAGAGCTTGAACACTGAACACCCGTATAATTTTAAGGATGTAATTCATCCCTACGCAGAGTTCGCGAAACAAAACTTAGTGAAAGTCCTAACTGCTTAGAAATTCGGCCAGTACTTGTAGTAGGATTGTCTAAAACCGAACCAATTATAGTTTTCTCTCGCATTTTCCCGTTACGGTGCACCAGCCCTTTGGACTCGCGGAAGACCAACCTCACCTAGTCTTCGAAAGGCTGAAGTAAAGACCTGATGATTTGGGATTCTTCTGTTAGGGAATCCGGAGTGGTATTCCCTAACGGCTGCTAAGGCTCCTGCGCTTCAAAAGCCATACCCGAAAACGATGTCTGCTTTTCGCTTGGAATAAAATCACCCATTTCGGAAAAAAATCGTTCCTTGAAAAAATACAGTTTCTCAAACAATTCGTGACTGTTTTGGCAGCCGCTGTCTTGAAATTATTTTAAAATTGTTTGTTTGTTTGTTAATGGACAAGGTCTAGGCATGCAGAGTACCAGGCACCTTAGACACCGACTGCCTTGGTCATACGGTCAAAGTCCTACTTAGATATTTAAAAATTAAAATTTACTATTAAAATCAGGCTACTTGATTTTATAAATTCAAATGTTTACATTCCAAATATAGAATTTTTTTTAATAACACTTTGTGCCTTTTTAAGGAGGCATTTTGGTACTAAGCTGTACTAGGTTAATTGCTTTGTCCTGGCCTAAAGAAGCTTTGGTTATATATTTTACTACTAATTATGGCTCACTTTGTATACGTGTAATAGCTCATAGCGACTCGCATTTACAAAGCTAATATTAGTACGATAACTATATCTTACAGAGATGTGCATTTAAACAACGTAAAAACACGTTAAAAAATAACCATCCTTTATAAGCGAATACTAAATTACATTGAAATCCGCAGTCGCGATTTTCCAAATCGAACTCCAGGTTCGCGCTTGGTGTATTTTTGAAATTGTATACCAATCGCATTTTTTTACCGTTTTTACAAAGCATGTAGCGAACGCTTATCACTTAAACTGCAGCAAACATGCTTTGCATCAAGTTACTTAATGGTCAACGCCTGATAACTGCAACGTAGCCCTCGGAATGCATTGCGTCACCCATCTTCAACATTGCGACGCGTAGAAACTTTCCACGAATGAGCGAGGTAGTTTCTGACGGCTGTCGTCACCAAACAATCGAAACATCTTGAACTCCTCTTTGAAGTTGTCGCAATAACGTACTTGTTCGGTACACGATTAAAATGGCGTCTACTTGAAGTGTAAATACCGGGTTGTGACCCACAAATACTTATAGATAACAAGTGTTATTTACTGTCTGGCTTCAAACTGCTTCGGTTTTAGCCCCAAGGGAAATTTACATGAAGTCGCACGCAGACTTTCTACTGCGGTCTAAGCCCGCTGGCGACTTATGAAGGTCCCCGTTGCTCAAAGGATCCATTACTGAACACACAATTGAGCGCTTATACACTAAACAGACCCGTACTCGCGCATTTTCTGTTATGCTAGTTACAATAAGTAAGTCTAACTATCAATAACAAGGCATGCAAACAAAAACTGGCTATATATTGCATTTAATATTAAAATAAGAAATTCAGGCAAGGTGACCAGATATCCGTTTCACCATACAATTCTGAAAAAAATTAATATTCACGCATATGAAAAAAATAATAACCAGGTATAAAAATATATTCTCAACCGTTTTCCATTCACTTAAACAAACAACAAACTTGTAAGAGTGTACAGAATTAGTAAATCTCATTCTTCTTTAACTCATTGTAATTTTACTGCTACTTGTTGAGGAGGATGCTTCGTTTCTACATGAAAAAGCATTGAAATATTTCATTTTGCCGTAATTGTACCTATTGACAGCTTAAACTACTAATGCTTGCCTATATTTCACATACTATAAAATTCAGTTCTTGTTAACTAAAAAATTCAGGTTGTAACAGTGATGCTAAGACAGAAGTATGAATAATTCACGAATAAATGGCACTACAGGTTATCAGGTCCTTGGTTTACAGAGTAGTTTTTCCATTTTATATTTGATTGAAATAATTCTGCCATTTAATTTATTCTTAGATTCTTTGTCTTTTTCTACACAGTCTCTCCATGTTTTCTTGGAGATCTCAGTGACCCTTATTTAGTAGGGGCGTTCTATGTATATGATCTTCACCAGTCATCTACTGTGGATGTCTTACCAATTTTAACCATTTCACTTTTACATTTGTTTCTGTGCCCATGTTCACTTCCATGTATAGGTAAATCTTTCAGTTTGTTATTGGTTTTCCTATGCCACATTTCATCAACCATATTTTAGCTATAAATGTGGAAGCGTAGAAGTACTATATTCTGTAAAATTTCTAGCGCTAAATACTTGTCATATAATTATAGTCATTTTTGTAGCACATTAGGTAGGTACATGATATGAAGCTAGTAGATCAGAATCATTAACAATATCTATTTAACTCAATGAGGTGTTAAGACGTTGAAAAAATGTAAAAACAATTTACAAATATTTTTAATTTTTTGACTATTGAACCTGTCCGACATAATGATGCTGTGCCCTTAAAACTCAGCTTTACAGTATACATTTCATAATATAATAAAACCGCGGTGTCCAATAAATTATATATAATAATATTTTTAACAACAACACGTCAAATACCTATATTTCTTAGCTCTAGAAAAGAAACAGCGCTGCGTGCAGCGTCTGTAGGTGGGGACAGTCATCATCTCATTCTGCGGACGTGCAAGGGTTGCGAATCCACCTAGGCGTTTGAAACCCTATTGTGGACATTTAATTATAAAAACCAGTGTAATTTATTTACTTCTGGTTCATACTGGTTTTTTAAATAGCCTAGTATTAAGTTTAGTTCTAATACGTAATCAACAGACCCCCGGTTACTGAACCATTTTGGGCATTTGCATTCGAAAAGTCAATTTAAATACTGCCGTTTCGTCATAACGAACTGTAACTGTAGTAGAATAGTTTGTGATTGTGACGAAAATCTGCATAAGTACACAATACGTGTTTCTAGCTAAGGTTCGTGCCAGCGAAACTTTTAGAAAAAAAAGAATAGAAATCGTATACAATATACTGTCTCGTTTATAGTGAACAGTTTCTTTATTTTTAAATTCGTCAAATATATCCATGACTCTAAAGTGTGATTTTCCTTAAGTAATGGTTTTGTTTCAGTTGCTCCCGCCACACAAGCTCAGCATTCGGGCAGATTCGATTATTTTGACATAGACCTGCTGAGGGTATAACATAGTATAAACAATTTATAAATACGAGTGTTGAAATCGTTAATTTTGCAGTTCATGGATGATAGCCAAAATCATATCATATCTCCAGCTCGTATTAAAGTCGCGCTAGCAATGGTCTTTGTGGGTGCCCGTGGAAGAAGTGCTGCTGAAATAGCTACAGTTCTTGGTTTACCATCAGACCCCTCTAGTGTGACAGATAAGCTACAAAGGCTGTTGTACTCTACCAATGTAATATATTTTAGAAATTCTTCCTATACATAACGTATTATTTTAAAGGTTTTCAGCCTTCCTTTAAAACTCCGTTTGTGGAAGATGCAAATGCAGTCTTTATTTCAGACGCTTATCCAGTCATATCTAAATTCTTTAGGATTGCAATGGATTATTATCGCGCACGTGTTAGCCATGTTCATTTTGTCGACGGTGACAATAAAGCTGCTACTCTGATTAATAACTTGGTTCTTGGAGCCACCAATGGTCGCATTACTACTGAAACGGTCAAACCAGGTAACCATTAAAAATATAAACCACAAATCATCACTTTAATTGTATCTTCATTTCTAGGAAATATCAGTGCTAATACAACACTCATTCTTGTTAATGCACTATATTTTAAAGGAGAGTGGACACAGGGATTTGATGAACAGCTCACATCTATGAAGTGCTTTCGCAATTCCAGATCCAAATGTATAACAACGCCGATGATGCACGTTTCGAGGGTTTTTAAATATAGTGCTATGGTTGACTTGGAGGCACGAGCAGTAGAATTGCCGTATGGTGTATGTAGAATGCTATTCTAATTTAAAAAGTGTTATTAAATGTTATTATTTCAATATAGGATGGAGAGTACGCAATGTTAGTTATTCTCCCTGATGAGAAAAACAGCGTGGAAGTGCTAATATCAGATTTAGGACGTATAGCATTTTCCTCTGTGGTGAATAAGCTGGAACCCGTAGAAGTTGTAGTTAGCTTACCTAAATTCGATATCGAATATACCGTTGACTTAGTTCCGCAACTTCAAAATGTAAGTATTTATAAAATAACTATTTATTTGTGGCATTAACAAACACTATGAGAAATTCGACTTTTTTGCGTCTATCCTTTACCGTTGCCCCCCTCCCTTCCGGAACAGATTTTGAATAACTTCAGGGAGCTTGAACATCACTTAAGCGAAACCTGGAACGCACGAGCCGGGAGTGGAACTCTCGCCCGCACGGTCCTAATTTCGCTGTGACCTCGATTGCAAGCGGCGGGACCGCTCGCCCAACGAGACAAGACAAGAATAGTGCGCCAACAAATTTCGAAGGAGAATGAATAATACATTGTAAAAACAAATAACTCAACACAGTGAAACACCAGAAGAACCGTGGGGAAATCTAAAAGAAAGTATAATAGAAAAAGTAAAGGATGTTATTGGTAAGAAAGAGAAGGGAATATAAAGAAGCACGAAGGGAAACTTCGAAGATATGGAGAAGAAAAAGCTAACAACCAAATATTAAATAATATTCAAACTTTACTTGAAAGTTTGTTGGTTTGCACCACTGGAACTATTACGTTGTTTATTACTGTGGAATCAAGTTCAGTAAAATAGAACCGTTTGTGGAAAACAATAACATTCCTTTTATTACTTTAGAACACACGAACAAAATACAACATATACAAATTCGTTAATACTAATTTAAAATACAAATACGAATTGTGAGTAGCCTGGTTTTCGAAAGTCAAGTGATATTACGCGAAGTGAAAAAGTGATCTGATGTTACGTAAAAGTGATCTCGAAAGCTAAGCTACATGCGTTTATATAGGGTGCACCTGAATAGAAGGGACATTTCCTATTCTTTTAAGTACAATGGGATTGTCCAGCTAAGCTCCATTTGCTCTATTGTAGCACAAGAAGTTGAAATAACTTCCGTCGAAAAGGACTTTCCCTTTTCGAGCGTTTACAACTACTGTATTGTCCACTTGCCCTTTTCGCCTGGTCTATTGCTAGTTGGGGCAAAAGGGTTTGTTGGCCGATATCCCTGAGTTTACGACATAGCCCCGGCTGTGCTAGAAATTGCATAGTGACGTTTAGACAAGTTAGTTTTGATTATTCAATTTGACGACACAAATCACATTTGACATTACAGATCTTTCTTACTGCAGGAGTACAATTAAGTCTTTCACTAGACCTGTCACGTCGCCAATTTCACTCTTCTAGCTCGTTTAGTCACGCACTGTACAATTGCATTTTAGTTTATGGCCTTCTCTTGCACGAAAGACGTTTTCAGACCATTCATCACCGCTACGCTACAAAAGTAAACAAATAACGGAAAGGTGTCAGGTTATTAATCGCGTTAAAGGAGGCTACCAAGCAAGAACAATGACAATAAAATACAAAGAAGGAAAACTAATAGGCAATAAAAATGAAATATTGAATATTGGACAGGTGCATAGAATACCGAATCGACAGCACATCTTCATGAGCAAAATTACTACGACGCCTAAGTAATAAATAATAACCTACAGAGAGAGAAACCCTGTAAACACGCTGCAAGAGAACATAGTAGTAAGAGAACTTACCTTACAGACGACCATTGAAGCTATTGTAAAATGTAATATCAATTTTAATTCCCTACGTTTCGCCAATTTTATTCCGGCCCTGGGCTCCAAAGCGTAATTGAATTCATTTGAACGAGCAGTAAAATGCCCGTGACCCATAGATTTCTTCGGTAAGCGATTCTTTAAAACACTGCATTAGCAGTTTGACGATGCGAGACCAAGAGGCCAAGTGGGTTTTTCTTCAAAATTATATTGCAGGTAATACCGTTTTAGCTTCTCGAATTACGCCCCAAGCTCTCTGGAAACGCTTAAATTAGCTGTCGAATGTTCTGGAATTTTTCTTTAGGCTTTGTGCTTTATGCCTCGTGCAGTGACGTAATTCGTATCGTGTCTCTATTGTTTGGCCCGGAATTTCCCCGAGTTCTTTGGCCAGAATTCATTTCGTGGTGCAATAGTGCAACAGAAGATTTAGCCTGTTGCTGCAAGAGAGAGATGCTTTTCCGACGTGGGGGTGATCATCGTTCTGCCCGCGAGTTTCTCAGTGAATTACGATCCAGCTGTGAACTAAGCAAGAACTGTGTGGTTTTAACCCGCGCTACGGCTGCCTTAGGGCCGGGGCCGCGCCGTGTGAATTGTCGCTTTTGTTTTAAATAATTGTGTGCTCCGCTAATTGTTGGTGACTTCCGAGAAAGTGGCACTGTCGTTTGTGTGGAAATCCTTGGCGTTTTTCGTGCCGTAAACATCATGGCAAAGTTCGTTGGAATTTGAGTGCCGAGGGGCGATGGGTTAGTACGACGTAATTATTGGACAAGGCGTCCATTGTTTCGGTCCCTGCTCATTGGATTATGAGAGGAACAGAGTTTCTGCTCATTGGACTATAAGAGAACCCATTTTGCATTAATTGCAAATCCAAATAAGACTTTTTCATCATGCCCTAGTGATCCTTCTCGTGTTAATTGAGGAATTCGGCTTCTCCAAATTCTGGTTACGACGTGCCATCTCGATCGCTGCCTTTTTGGCATCCTTGGGGAGGAATCTCTGCAGCCACCGCCCTTATTCGACCGTATTTCGACTTTACGCTGGGGAGGCCTGCATCGCCGCCGTTGCTGTCGCTGAGTTCCTACGGAGTCTTGTCCTGTAACTTTCGATGTCCAAGTGAAGCATGTTTCGACTAGAGGTAGGCGAGATTTTATCTATTGTATTTCGCTGTGTACCGCGGAAGTGCTCCGAACTTATAGTGTGTGTTGCATTCCGGTTGGAACTTTGCGCCCGCTAATTCATAAAGGAAACCTTGTTTTATTATTTGTGTATTGTTGGGAAATATCCATGCCACCTATTTTGCTGTAAATTAGCTGGTAAGATAACCTTTTTGGCTGGGGTCTCCATATTTTCAGTTAGGATGTATTAAATAACCATTTCTTTTTGTACGTAACTCGGATTGATTTCGTTGTATTGCCAATAAATGTAAATTGGTCAATTAATTCGAGTTTCTTTAAGGTAATAGAAAACCACTGGTCTTCAACCAGTGACGACGAGTATTAAATTTAAATTCATTGTAAAGTTCAAGCATGTTTCCCCGTTGATCAAGCCCTAAGAGCATTGGCTTGAATTATTGTTGTAAACCTTTAGGAGGGTGGCCATAGCAGGTGGCCACCCTGCATTTGTACCTGCCCACCTGGAGCGAGCTTAGCGGACGGCGCGGAGGCGACTTGCAACTACTCGGTGAAGTTTGGCATAGCTTCCGTGACTTTTCTCGCTTTTGTCATGAAAGCATTTTATTCTCCAAAACGAGTGGCGCCTTGAGCAATATTTTTGAGCAAGAGTATAGGGTAAGTTCTGCCGTCGGTTTCTTTGAGCTTTCGAACCACCCCTTCCCGATCGAGCTAGACTGAGAATAACAGAAACACTTCCATCTGTTTCGAAACATTTTGAGATGTGTCATGACAGAAACCGGCGAACCCTTCACTCTTTTCCCCCAATTTTGTATTTAGTGTGATCAACGTCGATTGAATTAAATTATTGTGCAACAAAAACTTAAAAACAATAAAGCACCTGGACTAGACAAAATAACAACTGAAATTATTAAACGAGAAGGAGAGCTATTACAACACAGGGATTATTAACTAATTTAGCGGATCTGGAAAAAACGAATACCAGAGAACTGTCAATTAAAATATGAAATGAATTGCGACAACTATAGAGGCATTAGCTTGCCTCGCGTAGCATATAAAATCGTAACAACACTCATTCATAACAGACTGGAACCATTGTATTATGAAAATACAGTCAAACAGCTCTCGTTTTTATATTAAAACAAGCTATCGAGTATACATGGGAATTTGGCATAGACACATACCATATTTTCGTAGATTTCAGACAATCCTACGATAGCTTAGAGAAAAACACATTGTATCGAATATTGGAAGAATTTGAGATACCCATTAAACTGGTGAATATTATTACATGCACTCTTAAGGAAAATACTATACAAAACATCAAAAATAGCCAAAACAACAAGAGTTTTGGGACAAGGCGATAGTCTGTCATCAGTGTTATTTAATATAGATTTAGAAAAAGTCATTTGCAGTATCGACGTTGATCCAAATGGCAACATTTATAAAAAATTCATAACAAATGCTCATATACGCGGACGATATTAGCATAATGGGTAGATCAGTGCTAACCGCTGAAGAATTGTTTCTAGAACTAGACCACTAAGGAACACGATTAGAAATAAATGAAGAAAAACTAAGACGTTAGCTGCCACCAAAAGCCAACCGAGAATAAGACCAAGTCTGGCCAGCGAAGATTACAATCTAGAGGTAGTTAACAAACTTTAGTATCTGAGAGTTACCAGAACTAACGATAAAGACGAAATACTGATGCAAGCAAACCCTCCATTATACTCCCCGAATTCTATTTTTAAAGATAGAAATATTGATAGGAAAGTTAAAATGATAATATACGGGTCACTAATCAGACCGATAATAACATATAGAAGCGAAACCTGGACGGTGACACAGAAAATGTAGAAAGACTGGGAGCTAAGGAAGATACTGGGGCAAACGAAAGAAGGAAACATGTTGAGAATACAATGGAATTATGGGCTATACAGAAACTTCTTCTTCTTCTTGTTTAGGTGCCCTCTCCGCTGCGGAGGTGGGCAATCATATTAGCTGCTCTAATTTTTGACACTCCTACTAGAAACAGGTCACTAAAACTGCAACTAAACCATTCTCGTAAGTTGCCCAGCCAAGACATTCGTCTTCTGCAAACATTTCGCTTACCTATGATCGTGCCCTGTATTATAAGTTGCATGACATCCATGCATGTCACGTACCAGATATTGAAGCTTTCTTTCCTTGAACTTATCCACAATTTCTTTCTCCTTTCCCATTCTTGTTAGTACTTCTATATTTCTGACTCTAATCATCCACGATACCATGAAAATCGTCCGATAGATCCATATCTCGAAAGAATTCAGTTTGTTTATTGCAGCTCGATTTATCTTCAAAGCCTCCATGCCATATAAAAGCAAGCTAAACACGTAACATCTGACCAACCGTACTTTCAGTGGCAGAGAGAGATTTTTATTACATAAGACTTTTCTCATTTTTAGAAAATTGGCTCCAGTTTTTTCGACTATTGGCCTTATTTCTCCCGTATAGTCGTTATTTCCTGTAATTAGACTTCCCAAATAAATGTATTTGTTAACTCTTTTTATCTATTTATCTCTAATTCTTAGACTAACGTTGTTATTATTGCCTTTACTTATCTTCATAAACTTTGTTTATCTACTAGCAACATGATATTGTACATTTTCGTCATAGAAACAAAATATGAAAAGCTACTCATAACTCCGAAGGGACTTGTCAAATTATTTCTTCCCCAATCTCATGGTAACAATGCAACTACAATTAACGTCTTAGCAACCATACAATGAGGCAATCCTTGATGTTACTTACATATTCTAATTTTAAATGTCATTATGACATTTTGAAATTTCATACTATTTTTAGGAATATGCTAGTAGATAAAATATTGTATGCACCACGGTAGATATTCATGTTCTTTACCTTCGGTTGACTTACAGACACATGTTAACCTCAGGGAAAAAACATATTCATATCTCCCTTAATGCATAAATATCTATTTTTGATATTGAGAGGTAAGCAATGTTTTTTTCTATAGTCAATTACTTTATTCATCACCCTTTCTAGATCTTCTGAGTTTCAGTAATTATTACGCTGGGTTGTTTGTATATCTAATATTATTTTTATTATACCTGCATCAGAATCGCCGTTTAAAGCACGCCTGAGCGTGCGAAAACAGGCGATTAAAGCTCGCCGAGCTTTAAAGGTTGTCAAGGAAACGACTGAATGCAACAACGGACGTGGACGCGACAAAAACGTAAATAATTCTCGTAACTATAGTAGCAATATTAATATACCCTCTCGATATCACGACAAAAAATATTTCTAAGTTTTTAGTGCGTAATTTATTTCCAGTATTGGAGGTATTATAAAAAATAGCGTAAAGTATTCGTGGATAACTGGTCTTTAAAACACTTGCTTTATTTCGAGCACTCCGGCTACGCCGTCGTGCTCGAAAACTCGCGCGTGTTTAAAAAGACCTTGTTATCCACTCATACTTTAATATACTATTATTGGTTGCCCATTTACCTTTATTCCTGCTGTTTCAGACTTCAGTGCTCTTTTCATTATTTCGTCTGCGTAGGCATTAAATAGAGTGGGTAACAGGACGCACTCTTTTTTTACACCTTTTTGAATTTCCGTTGCTTCTGATGTTTCGTTTTCTATTCTTACTATAGCTTTCTGGTTGTAATACAAATTTAACATTAGTCTTATATCCCGATAATCTAATTTTTTGTAATTAAGAATTTCTATAAGTACTTTTAGCTTAATTGTAATTTATGAAACAAACATAGACACTCTGGTTAACATCTACCCACCTCTGCAGACGCATGTTGAATGCAAGTAATGCTTCTGTTGTGCCAACCCCGTTTCGAAAACCGAATTGTGTTTCACTAACAACTGCTTCTAGTTTCGACTGTATCCTAGAGTGAATAACTTTTAATAGCATTTTTAGTGTGTGAGACATAAGTCTTATGGTGAGGTAATGACAGCATTCTTTGGCATTTGTTTTCTTTGGTAACCGAACAAACTTTTTTTTAATTTTTTTTATTAATTCCTTTCTAATTAACAATCTGCCCTGCGGCAATAAGATAATTTGTTAAATATTTCGTTTGACCTACGAACGTTCAAACAAGCGGGTGGTTAGAAACTTACATTAAAGCCCTAACTCATAAACTACAACTAGTGTTAGTTAATTGTAAAGGGTGTTTTTTTTTAGAGGGACCGAACTTTAAATTGAAATAAAACACAGAAAAATGTTTTTAATATCCATGAAATTGGCCTTATTTGAAAGATAACTTTATGGCATTTATGTTTGAATATGATTTCGGGCACAAAATGCTCAAATCCACAAAATGGATCTGTTAACTGGCCACCTCTTTCGTGCGATTTGACGCCGTTAGATTATTTTCTCTGAGGATATGTAAAGTCGCATGTCTACGTCGATAAACCGGAAACAATTGAGCACTTGGAAGCCAACATTCGACGCGTTATTGCCGAAATACAGCCTGATTTACTGCGAAGAGTGTGTGAAAATTAGACCCCCAGATTACGTCATCTACACGCCAGCCGCGGCGGTCACATGCCCGAAATCATATTCAAACATAAATGCCATAAAGTTATCTTTCAAATAAGGCCAATTTCATGGATATTAAAAACATTTTTCTGTGTTTTATTTCAATTTAAAGTTCGGTCCCTCTAAAAAAACACCCTTTACATACTTATGAGTTTAAATCTTAGATTAGTTTTATTCTATGAACCTAACTTAGCACTAGGTTGTTGATTGAAACACACATAATACACTAGACTCTATTTTTTATGTCTAATGGGTTAATTCGCATAAGGCGTTGGGGAGCGCTGTTATCGAGAAGATTAATAGCGAGTATGTTAGGGTGATGTTCGAGCCTCGAAATATATTTGGCACTGGTACACTAGCTTCATCGAGCACATAGGAGATGTTCACGTCTTTGTGTAGGGTCTCGTTGCTGATAAACCATGGGGCATCAGTGATAGTTCTCAGGATTTTAGATTGAAACTGTTGAAGTCTTATGATATTCGATGCACTCGCGGTTCCCAACAATTGTACACCATAACACCACACGGGCTTTATTATTGATTTATAAACTAGTAGCTTATTGTTCAGTGATAATTTGGATTTCTGCCCTATCAACCAATATAATTTGGAGAATTTCAGGCTAAGTTGTTTTATTTTTTTTTGAAATATGTTCTTTCCAGTTCAATCTTCTATCAAAATGCATTCCGAGGTATTTGGCTGTATTGGTATGTGGGAGCTGTGCTCCATTAAGGATGACACTTGGACAGTTCTCTCTTCGGAGAGTAAATGTAATATGTTGGGATTTTGTCTCGTTGGCTTTGATTCTCCATTTTTTAAGCCACGTTTGGATATCATTAAGAGCATCCTGAAGCTTGTCAGATGCGAATCTAGGAATCTCACTAGTTGCCAGGATAGCCGTGTCGTCTGCAAAGGTAGCCGTAAATGTATGCGGTGTTTCAGGTATGTCTGCAGTGTATAAAAGGTACAAAACCGGTCCAAGGACACTTCCCTGTGGAACTCCGGATAATATGGTGTATAACTTAAATACTTCATCTTGATGTTTAACCATAAAATATCTGTCTGTCAAGTATGACTTGGTAGAATGGGGCAGGTTTAGTTTGTTTAGGAGTCCCTGGTGCCAAACCTTGTCAAACGCTTGATTGATATCCAAAAAAGCGGCTGAACAATATTTTTTACTTTCAAAGGTGTTATTGATTTGCTCTACTACTCGATGCACCTGCTAGATGGTTGCGTGCTCTTCACGAAAGCCAAATTGATGCTCAAGTATTAGATTTTTGAGGTGAGGTTTCAGTCTTTTTAAGAATAATTTTTCAAAGAGCTTAGAGAACACTGGCAATAAGCTGATTGGTCTGCAAGATGACACATCTTCAGCAGTTTTTCCAGGCTTTGATATAAGGATAATCTGGGCAACTTTCCACTGAGATGGGAAGTGTCCGGTTCTTAGTACGGCATTGAATATGTGCGTGATGTTAGTTAAAACTTTTTATGGAAGGTGTTTAACTAGCGCTGCAGTGATTAAATCGTATCCGGGTGCCTTCTTCGACTTAAGGTTCCTTCTGATCATATTCTTGACTTCACTGAGTTTAATGACTTTAATGGGGGGAAACATTTGGTATGGATGGTCTAAGACAGAAGTGATTTCTCTTTCTTCTTCCTCTGAAATTTCTGGTGGGAAGGGTTGAAAAACTTTTTCCAGGTGTTCGGCGAAAGTATTGGCTTTCTCCATTCCTATTTAACATCTCTGTTAGTTCTTTAATTATTACTACATCTTCGATAAATATCGGAGGTGTTTTAACATTGCTTGTATCTTCAGGTGTCGTTTTTGTGGTAATTAATTCTTCAGTATTCTCTGGAGCATCCTCCAGGATTTGGAATCTGTTTTTAGGATTTATCACTGGCCTTTTAAAGTCTGTGATAAGTTTTTGTTTAACGTTTCTCGGATTAATTTCCGGAGAATTTCTTTTACTTTGTCGGCTTGTTTTGGTTTTCCACTCTTGATTATTCATAAAGTTTTTAATAAAATCTTCTTGCATCTTACAGGCAATTTGATGTGCTCGTGTCTCAATTTCTTGTTCATCCGTATTTTTTCCCTCATTGTTCGTTTCTATTTCCGCTTGGCTAGGTTCTATAGAATTTTTTGGTTGTTTTATTGTTGTATTTACGTTATCATTCGCACTGGTGGCCGTTTGATAGGCCTGGCCTTGCTGCAGCATGCTCGATTAGCATTGCCTACGAGCCGCGGTTATACCTGACTGGTTGTGCGACGGCTGCCCAGTCCGCGTCATTACTAATCAAATAGGTGTACTCACAGGTTTTCCTGCTTGGTAGTCCTTTTAATTTTGAACAGCGATAAACACAATTAGGAACTGACTTGCACAACTTCCCGGTTATATTCATTAAACAACACAACAGATTCGCATCTACTCGCTTCAAGCGCGCATTTACCGAACAAACGTTGTAATTAAAATTCCGGCTTTATAAATTGTATTTAATAGATTTAATATGTAGTATATCTATATTTTCTTTATCAATCAGTTGCAACAGCTCACTTGATACTTCATCCGAGCCTGTAGCTTTACAATTTTTTAATTTTTTTAGTTCGTGTATCATTTCAGTTTTTGTTACATCTGGTCAGACGTCTTTGTTGGATGCGTGTATATGAGCGTGTTTTTATTTAGATTTTTGTAGCTTCTCTTTTATTCCATTAGGTTCAGAATTTAGTCTGTTATCCACTCTTCTCTTTTAAACCTTATTTGTTGGAGTAGTTCTTTACTTGGTTAGAGAATTGATTTTTTGAAGGACATCCATTTTGCTCTATTTTGTTTTTTCTTTTATATTAAGACTTGTCCATTTTTGATAGATTTTTTGTTTCAACATTGTTTATATTGAAATTTGACGACAGGAAAGTTGTGCTCGAAAGCTACGTCCGCTCCTGGATAGGTTGTAGTGGCACTTCTGTATCTTACTACTTACTTACTTCACCTGGCCCTCTTCTACCGTTAGGTGTCGAGGGATTGGACGGGTCTTACTTGCAGAATAGCTTCCATCTCTTTCACTCCTTCGCTGTTGACACTGCATGTCTCCAGCTGCTTCCTTTTTTCTCCACTATTCTTGCAATTTCCCATTCCACGTTTTCTTTGGCCTTCCTTTTGTTCGTTTCTTGTCCGAGCCCATTTTCCACAATTCTTTTACTTTTCTAACTGATGCCATTCTTACTATATGTCCGAACCATCTGAGTTGTTGTCTTTCGATTTTTAGTTGTGCCGGTTCCACCCCTAAACGTTTTCTTACGTCATGGTTTCGAATTTTATCTTGTCTAGTAACTCCAGCCACTTTTCTTAGGAATTTCATTTCACAGGCCTGTAGTTTGCTCTTTTGCCTTTTCGTATTTACCAAGGATTCGCAGCCATAAATTAGAGTTGGTACAAACACTTTTATTTTAATTTGCTTCGACACTTCTTTCTTTGTAATGAAGGCACGGTTTAAAGCACTGAGGAGTCTGGTTGCCGCACTTATTCTGTTGTTCACTTCGCCTTCCACTCCTTCTTTTTCTTCGCTTATTGCTCCCAAGTATTTAAGCTTATTTGATTGTTTTAGTCTTTTATTTTCAACCTGTACTTCTAGCACCTCTGTTTCCCTCGCTATCACCATTACCTCCGTTTTATTCGTGTTTATTTCCATTTTAAATTTTGCTGTGGCGTCCTTCCATGCTATGATGCTTTTTTGTAGCTCTGATTTACTATTTGCAAACAGAATGAGGTCGTCAGCGTACATCAATTCCTTGACTTTCACAGCTTTAAGGTTCCTCGTCCCCACTGTTGCCCCCTTTACTTTATCATCCACTTTCTTGGATATTTCGTCCATTATAACTATAAACAACAGTGGGCTGAGGATACCTCCCTGCCTAACCTTTCTGTCAGTTATGAATACATCTGTACATAAGCCATTAACTAGCACTAGATTTCTTGTTTCCGCATATATGCTTCTAATTGCCTCTAACAGGTTGTTTTCCAATCCTCGTTTTCTCAGCACTTTTCATATTCCCTCTCTCTCCACGCTATCAAATGCCTTAGCCAGGTCAATCGCACAAACGTAGACCTTTCCGTTGCGTTCCAAAAATTTTTCTTGTATTTGCCTCAGGCTAAAAGTCCAGTCTTGTGTGCCGCGTCCAGGTCTGAATCCGGATTGATTGTCATTTAATGTTTCTTCTATTTTTGTTCTTACTCGTTTCTCAAGTATCCATTCGTATATTTTTCCCACCACACTCAATAGTGAGATTCCTCGGTAATTATCACAACTGGAGCTGTCACCCTTTTTATGGATTGGTACTAAGACTGCCATTTTTCAATCTTTTGGTACCGTCTTTGTTCTCCATGTTAAGTTGATTACCTTGTGTAGCAGAGTGATGCCCTTTTTCCCCATACATTTTATCATTTCAGGCTTTATGCCGTCATGTCCTGCTGCCTTTCCGATCTTGAGTTTTTGGATTGCTTCTTCTACTTCGACCAGCTGTATCTCTTCCTTTTCCTGTAGGTCTATTTCCTCAATTTCTTGTTGGCTCTTACCTTCTTTGTGTGGCCTTGTCTCCTGTAGGACTTGAGCATCCAGAAGCTCTGCGAAATATTCTTGCCATCTTTCTTTAATCTCTTTTTCTGTTGTTAGCAGTTTCCCGTTTTGGTCCTTTATTCCTCTGGCTGCATTCTTCTTTGGTTTTCTTAATCCTTTGAGGACTGGGAAAAGCATTTTAGCGTTTCCTGCACTGTTTTCTTCCATTCTTTTTTCGAAGTCCTCCCATGCTTTTCTCTTTGCTTCCTTGACCATCTTTTTAACTTTCTCTCTTTGTTCTTTATATGTACGGTAGCTTTCGTCGTCTTTCAGGCTCAGATAGTTTCACCAGCACTGTTTCTTCATCTTGACCTCTCTCTTTATGTCTACATTCCACCAGGCTGTCGCCTTTCTTTTATTGTTGACTTTAGCCACTCCGCAGCTCTATCTCACGGCTTTAATTATTAGTTTCTTGAAGGCGGACCAAAGTTCTTCCACACTTTCGTAATTCAGTATTTCTTGCTTATTCAGAATTTCTTGAGTTAACACCGTTGAGTACTTCCTCCTAGTTTCTCCCAGTTGTAATTTGTAGCTCCTAATGGTTTCATATCTTATTGCTTTTTTGATAACCTCCTTACATTGTTCTATTTGTACTAGTTTCAGTCTGGCTTCTACAAGGAAATGATCGGTTCCAAGTTCGAAACCTTTTTTAACCCTTACGTCGATTAATGACCCCCTATTTTCTTTTTCCACCAGCACTAAGTCAATAATTGATTTCCCCCCCCCCCCCCTACTCTTTACTTCCCGCGTAAATTTGTGAATCTCTTTATGCTCAAACCACGAGTTTGCCACCACTAGCTCATTGAGTATACAAAAATCTATAATTCTTTGACCGTTTGTCTTCAACAAGTTTTCCCCGAATTTTCCTACTACATATTCCGACTCATCCGGTTTGTTGTCTACTCGGGCATTTAGGTCTCCAACTACTACTAGTTTGCCTCGTTTATTATCTACTTCTACTTGGATCGCGTCCCAAAATTGGTCCTTAATTTGTTTAGAGTCGTTTCCATTTGGGCCGTATGCTATTATTATAGTATACTCTCCTTTTTCTTCGATTTTTATTTCTATTCGTAATGATCTTTCTAAAACGCACTTCCAATCTATAATTTTTTCTATCCATTCTTTTTTTTCTGTATTTTTCATTTATTAATATAAATTTGATTTTCAGAAAAATTATTTTCGTTATTTGCAAGAGATCTCCATGTGTATAATTGTCATTTAGGCAGTTTCTAGAAGGTGTTTGTTACGATGAATTTATATTCTTGTCAAAACTCGAGTAGTCGATCTCCTTTTTCGTTGTGAGTCCCATGTCCATAGGGTTCCACAGTTGTTTTAAACTTATTTTGTCCAATTTTGGCGTTTACAGCGCCCATAATTATTGTTATAGCTTGTGTTGTGGTTCTTAATCCGTTTTGTATTTATGAATAAAAGCTTTCCTTGCCTAGTTAGCAGGTGTAGAAAAATAATTCTTTCTGAAATATGCATCTAACCGATAACTGATACTTGTTCCTTTGTCTACCATTATTATAATTCCGTGCCTATGGTGTGCATCGTTGCTTCCTGAATAATACATTTTCCCTGTTCCGATGGTGCGTTCTCCTGAACTGGGCCATCTAGTTTCAGAAATTCTCAAAATGTTTATGTTTAACCTTCTCATTTCATGTTCGACATTGTATGTTTTACGACATTCATACATACTGTTAAGATCCCAAATAGCGATCTTTATTTTCATTTAGTATATATTCATAGATGTAATTGTGTGGGGGTTTTGCTGGATGACGACCTGGTAAGCCCCACCATTTCCTCCCCTGCCGGATCTTGGCATCCGAAAACCATGATCAGTATTTCTTACTATTCCACCCTCTGCAGCCATTTAGATTTAACTAGGAGGAATATTGTGTTGGTCATTCCAAAGCCTTTCATATCGTAGTTTCACAACCATACCACTGTTCCAGCTCTGTCTGTGAATGTCTGATTCTAAGCCTAACCGACACTATTTATCTTCGGTCTTAGGTCAGTTTAAGTAAAGATGCTTCCCTTTACCAGGAATAGGATATATCAGAGGGAGGATTGCAGCTATATATAGAAAATAAGGTTAGGACATGATCCCCCAACAACAAAACGTAGGTGAGTCAAGAGCTCACATAGGCAGGGTCGCTAATTCCCGAGTATAACTGTCTCTCACCGGAATGGTGAGGGGGTTTCTATCTGCTAACCGCTAGAAACTATAAGGAGCCAGATCTAGTAACACACATATCCTTAGGCAAGTTGAGGTGGGCAGGGCATGGTTAAAGAATGGAGAAAAACACTATAGCAAAATGAATGAAAGAACAAACACCCGAAAGAAAAAGAAGTTGGGGAAGATCAAGACAAATATGGAGTGAGTAAGTGGCGGAGAAGTAAGTTGTTCTATTAAACCGCGACATGCGCGCCGCCTAGTAGTGATAGGGTACACTTGCCACTTACCACCATGACCATCAAATCAAGCTGGCATTCGTTCGTACGCCCCTGAAGTTAAGTTGCGGTTTGGCTTGAATGCCCCTAATACTTAGCTTTATAGAGGGTTTCTTTCTTAATGTAGTTATAAACTTTCTTATATATATATTATATATTTTGTTCAAAATTCTTCCATAATATGTACAGAGTGATTTAAAAAGAGGTACATCTAGTTGCCCTTAAATTTATTTTATGTAAATTTTTATATATTATATGTGTTTTGCTTGTTCTCGAACTAGCCGGCATTTAAGTATACCCAAGTATTGGCAGCCCTAGTTAGTTCGAAAGCAATGAAAAATATAATGGCACAAAAAAATTTGTATGCAAAAGGAAGTCAAAAGCAACTACGTAGATGTATCTCTCTTTTAATCACTGTGCACATTTTGATGGCAACGACCTGCTCTACCGCCAAGCTGCCTTTTCTAAAAAACCTTGGAATTTTTCTCAGACATTGTCTTAGTCTGTTGCCAATCTATTGCATAACAAAGTTATCGGCATTTTGTGCATCACATCCAATACATCTGTGCCTCTGTGTTTGTCACATTCTACCTTATCACTGGATTCGATTCCTGGTAATTACACAGAGATTTTAAAATATCGTCGCTCTCTGCCTACCACGCTAAAGCTCTCTTACCTATCTTAGTATTCATACTTCTTCTCCATAAGCTCATACTTTATACTTATACTGTATTAGCCTCAAAACCTTATTTGGCACATTCCACATTTTCTCTAATATTCACTCAAATTCTGCAATGGAATCTCTAAATTTATTTGAGGCAATAGACTCCACTCCAAAGTGTTTTTGGTTATTTCCATCCCTTCCATTTATAGTTGGATTACATTTGAGTCTTTTCATTTAGTTTCCGGCATTACCATCACATATATATCATATTCATTAATGGCCTTACTCAAATTCTTTAAAGGAAATTCTTCATTTCAATGGAAAAGTCTTCCGTGTTATGCCATGATCGTTAATTTCAACTTCACGTTCCGCTGATTAGAGTATCAGCTTCTTCAGACGTTTTCTAAAGTCTAATGTTTAGGTTCGGTAGGTCGATTTAATGATGTCTTGATTTCTCACATTTTTTTGGAACGCTTTCATATTCTTGGCTTTCCATCGCATCTGCCTTTATGTGCTTGTTAGTCTTCAATGCACCACAGTGTAAAAATATACACCTTTTTTGCTCTTTGTATTGAAAGCAAAACTTGACCAATTTTAATAAAAAATATACCTATAAGTAATTAGTTACAGTTTGCATGTTTCATTTGGAGAAAAGTAAACAAAATTTATTTTCATATTCGAGTACATTAAAAAAATATCTGTAAAAGTCTATCTCTCTCGCCACAGTGTCAAAAGTACTAACGCAAATACATTTCGAAACAATTCCGAACACAAAATTAGAGGAGCACCAAGCATTGATGAACCCATACAATGTCAATCTGTTGAGAAAACACATTAATATAATTTTAAAGCTCCTTTTAAGCTTTATTGAATGTATAATTTTTTATAATTTATTTAAGCAATATTGGTAACCCATATATTATTTTTCAGTTTGGCATCACAGAAGTGTTTCGCCAAAGTGCCGATTTAAGTGGAATGGTGCAAGGAGAGCAGATAAAAATAAATAATATAATGCATAAAGCAAAACTTGAAGTCAACGAAAGAGGACCAGTTGCTCCTACAGTTGTTACGATCGACCTAATTTCCATAACGGGTATGGAATTGCCTAGGTTCAATGCTAATCGTCCATTCTTATTCTTCATATATCACGTCCCAACTAGTACTATTATTCTTGAAGGAAGATTTAATGGAGCAGAAAATGCTTAGAATAGCAGTTTCCGTATTGTCACAACTAGCAAGCCGGTTGGATGGCGATCTGCACATAACGACAAATTAGATAACCTTACAAAGGATTGCTAAGATAACGTGGTATAATATTATATTTCGCTATTTATAAAACTTGACACTTTTATTAGATTATTCAGTGATAGAGTTGTTTCGGTTGACGATACATTTTTCTCTTTATTTCGTGTAATTGAGTAGCTAGCCTAGACAACTTTGTCAAAACCGACTACCACAAACATGTGTAAAGCCACTACATAACTCCTCCTAAAAAATTAATTCCATGAAGGGAAGCTAACATAATTTTGAAATAACTTCTGCAAAATTATATTTAGCTACCAAATCTTCAGCATTTCTTCTTAATATTTTTTACATTAAATTAGAAGAAAGTAATGGTACAATTGAACATTTTAAATTTAACTTAGGTAGATGGTTGCACGGCATGTCGTGGCAAGCTGGTCCCATTCGGTAGCAGCGAACTGCAGCTAGAATAAGAAGGAAAAATATATGCTTGCAAAAAAATCCAATAAATATATGAAAAAAGTTAAGTATTTTAATTATTCAACACATTAAGATAATCGAAGCTTACTATTATCATTACATTCTGTAATATTTTGCATTTATTTAGTAAACTATGCAGTTTTCTCACATTCGAATTATTTTATTTCAATATCATTCAATAAAATTGGTTTGTTGGCAGGTTTTCCAGGACTTACTGTTCCATGAAGAGGTGGTAATGATTGGAATAATGTGGAATAAATTCGTGATAATATGAGATTAGGTATTCCTATAAAATATCATACGTATTTTGATTTTTTTGGGAATACAAGTTTTTTATTCTGTTTACTTTCAGTACGTTCAGCACTCCCAAGAAATCTAATCATAATTTGACAAACACCATGATTTATTAATCTAATAGAAAAGTGCTCATATGAGATCAAATTGTTCTTTTTCGTTATTACTGAATTCCAAAATATCTTCTATGTAATTAAAGGTATAATGCATGCCTTCGAAGATCTCGTTCCTGCATCTTGACCACCTACTTTGAGTATTGCTCAAACCTAAGTTCATTCTTCTATTTTTCAGAGACCCTAATGAGAGATAATAGACGTTTTATCGATGTCAGCAGGTGCTATCGAGTTGTGGCCGTATTCTTTTTTCACCTATAATTGCACGAGACCTTTTTTTTTGTCGAAGTAAACTTGACATTTTAATGAGAATTTCGTTGCTTGGCAATTTAACGAAAAAAACTGCCTCTGAAAAAATTACGAATTTGAAGGAAGAGTAATTTTTTCTGGCAGTTTTTTGAGTGGAATTGCTTAAAGGCAAGGAAACTTGAATTATAAATGTTAAGTTTACTTTGATAAAAAAAAAGGTTAAGTGTAATTCGGTACGATGATTTAATGAATACATATTTAATTTACATATTAGGTCCTCTGCTAGGCTTACTAGAATGAGACCGTTTTAAAAGTTAGTTCCCGTTTTGTCGCTGGAAAAGTTAGGGCAAACTTTTATCATACTGACAAAATCCCGTAATTGATGAGATTTTTAGTGTATACATTAAATTGTCAATTGCATTTTTGAAAATATTGTTGATTCATCGATTGTATGGGTGAAATCCTGAATGGACGGGAATCGTGATATTGTTAAGTGGACGGCAGTCTCTCAAACTCGAACTATTGGATCTTTCAGTGATATCTACATCCAGTAATATTTTCAGGTGAGTTTCTAGAAACTACAATTTTTCAGAATTGAGGCGTTGACATTTGGCATAGTATAAAGGAGCGGCTGTGACATTTTTGCGAACTATACTACTTGTAATTGGTTACTTAATTTCAAAATCGTTTAATAATTCAGGAAATATTCAAGGTGGACTGTGATATGTTTTAGAAATGGCATTGTCAAGCATTCATTACTGGACCTTAAAGAATATTGTAAAGCAATTAGTTGATTTAAATGCAATGATATAGGAGTTGCAGAAGATTAGTTGAAATTTTGATGATTGCAGTTATTAAAACGCTTTGGTTTTAATATTTAAAGCGTAATTAGCTGTGTGTTCACTATAGTGCGATGCGGTGTATTGTAAGACCTCGTGTCAATAGCGCGTTCTAGCAACTAGTTTCTTCATTCAGGTTTATCCCATAAAACGCCTGACGTTAGAGATAAGACACCTGCAAGGCTTTTTTGGTCGAAGCACGCTCGCTTAGCTTTTCTCAAGTACACTCGCTAGCAAACGAAGCACCTTCGCGGATCTGAAATTGTTGGAACAGGCTGACGCCGCTCTTGTTTAATCGAACGAAAATCGCTACCAGGCTTGTTTTTCTTCACGAACGGCCGTAAACAACTTTGGTAAGAATGCCTCTTCTAGTTAAATTTTGTATACTAATTTCAATATTTAGGCCGGTGCCCAGGCGGCTTCGTTAAGGTTATTCTACAGTTGCTCATTTTTCGCTTCTACGTGCAAGCTGGTTAGAAATTCCAGAATGCCTAGGCAGCTTTTTTGTCGCAGTTAGCTGCTATCTTTGATAGCGGCGTCCTTGGATTCTATGAAATCATGCAGCCAAATCCTTTTTAGCACTCCTTTTTGTCTAGATGCAACGTAACAGGATCTTCCCCCTTACGATCGCTGGACATAACAACGAATCAAAATGTAAGTACAGGCATTTCTCAGAGTTTTTATCGACAAAGACAGTTGCCGCAAACATAATCAGTTCTTGCTTAGTCCTTAGAAATTCAAACTAAAGCGTGTTTAATTACTCCTTTTATGCAATCAATTAATAACGCTAATGAGCGAGTGCTTAATCGTTTTCGAATTTCTGAAGTACGTATGTTCCCAAAACTCACTTGAGCCGCGTCTCTTGGACGTTGTGCCCACATTTCAAATGCGACATCAAAGGTGGTGATTCTGAGTTGTAACACCGAGCTATAATTAGCATATTTTGTGACTAAAATGCTTGGAAGTTGATTCCTATTTATGGTTTATTTATTTGTTAGGCAATTGTACTACAAATCTCAGTCGTCTTAGCCTTCATGGCTGATGTATGTGATTCATATGTTACTGCGAGTTTTTGGGTTTGATTAAATGTCCCTCTTCTTGATAATATTTTTGTGTACTTTTTGCAACACTTGTACAATTTATATAGGTATGCAGCGAATCACTAAAGGTAGGTAGTGTGTTATTAACTAGCTAGATTTATATTTATGGTGTGAGTAACAAAAAGGCGCCCAAAGTTACATAATTCTACTGTTAAATTTTAAAGCCCGAAGCATTTTGTTTTGCCTAGTCTTTACACCACGCCATACTCTATCGAGAGTTAATGAGCTATTCCAGGCCGTGTCCACCCTTCTTATAAGGGAGCGGTACAGTATAAGAATGGATTGCAGAAGATTGTGTATTATTTACAAAAGCAGGATTGACAATAAGTCGAGCTTTTACAAACTGATGCCCGTTAGTTAAACCAATTTCAATATACAATTGAATATTCAGGCGCGTGCTGGGCCCGGGCATTGAAATTTTGGTAAAGGCCCCTCAAAAATACCCGAAGACGAAATTTTATTTTTTTCAAGGTTATACGATCGAAAACGCCAGAACTTTTAATGATATATTTTAAATAGTAATTGGTTATGTAGAATTAGGCAAGGTAACAAAACTGAAAACATGATAAGTAAGATGTATTCAAAAATAATAGTCATTTATTATATGTATAAGTGTGGAATGTAGCATATTAGTCACGAAAGAAAAAGTTTAACCACGACGCCCGTAGAGATAGTGCAATACAACGTTTTGTCCAACACCTCTCTTAAATCTCTTTAACTAATATTTTTTTGAATATTTTGACACTAAAATAACACTTGATATGCTATAGTAAAATTTGAAAATTACAAACAAGTCTTGGATTAGTTGTTATGTACGAGTACCTATAATAATTATTTCTCCCTGACTTTTCTATTTTCCCTCACCAGTGACTGACTAATGATGAACTTTCTTTGTTTGAAATAACCATAGCAATATGCTTAATATGAGTAGGTGTTGGATAATAGTTATTTATGTAACAAGTAGTACTACATAATTTGACGAGTCCATTTTATAGCCGAGCTAGTTTTGTGAACGAGGTCAATAAATAAGACAGGTCAAGAATAGTTTTAATGTAATGAGGGCAAAATCAATAAATTATAGCACGAGGAAATGTTTAAAGCGCGAAGCAAAAGAGCATTAAATTTCTCGATGGCTATAATCGTGATTATGCACGTGGTACATACATCATTTTATTTAATTTTGGTTTTCAAAAAAGACACAATTGAAGGATTCAGTATTTTAGCTACAGACTACTGCGTCATCGTTGTTCTGGCACTGTAAATTGTATGTATACTATGGTTTCCATGCAGGTTGCTGGTGTTGCTATACTATTTTGTTGGTGTTTATTATACTGCTTAGCGTTGTTATAGGCCCTCGAGCCATAACAGCCATATTACGCCCGTTTATGCAGGCCAATAAAGAAGATTATGGTTCTAAAATTAAATAAAGTCAGATTATGTACTAAGGTCTACACATTACCCTTTTGCTGTGACGTAACAATTTTCTCTATTTAACTATAAGGAACTGGAGGAAACAAAAATATGCAATTTTTGTTCAGATCCGCTTTAAGTATGGCTTGCTTTATAATACTGTCAATGTGACATTTGTACAAAATGACAGTAAAATAACGCGCAATAACAAGCAAGCGAGCAAGCCCAAAATCTTATTTTAAGTGTTAGGGACTTCTTCGACGAGGAGAAACGTCGTTGTTTTTTGTACGATTAACTTGATAAGAGGCTTCCACGAATGGGGCCCCCAATTAATCCACTGCGAGTTCCGGTTCAATGGGATTGCCGGGAACTGCCACTTAATAACCCTAACTTGGGTTCAGTTAGTTGTTGGAGTGAAACAAGACTTAACAAACACGAGTATATTGAGTAACAACGATTACAAACGTCACTGATGGACCGATGGTTTTTTACAAAAGCTTCAACTGTTGTGACACGCTTGGATTGGCCACGCGAAAATAGCGAATTGCGCGTAACCGTAACACAAAACAACCTGGAAACGACTTTACCAGGGAGTTAGACCGAAACGCAAACTAGCACAAAGCATAGCTGAACTTGCTTCCTCGAGGCTCTAAATCTAACTGACTTTGAATTTACAACGAGGCGAACTCGCAAATTCATCAAGGAGGGGCAAGCTCAAACACTGTTGGCTGAGGCGATCCTGCGTAGCCAATCGGAGCGTCGCACGTTATTTAGGAAAAATGTTTATTCTAAGAAACCTTAATGCTAAGCTCTCTCAATGAGGCAATTGAACGAAATCCATAAACCCATGATTCCCAAATATGCTAAGTCGGCTTAAGTTCTAGTAGAAAATGTATCCATCCGCTTTAAAGCCATTAAGGGAAGCTTACAAATTCCTTTCCAACATTAACAGAGGCAAACAAATACGGCAAGATGCAAATTTGGCTTTACCACGACCTTTGAATGAGATAAAACAGTTATGACTTGAATTACGTGATTAATTATAATCAAAAAGGTTTTGATGCACGCATCTGTGTGAATCAAACATGCCGCCCCCGAAGTGCCGACTATGGCACGACGTGATTAAATCCCAAAATTAAACTGAAATCTAACACTACAAAATAATCAAATGCATAACAAGAACTAATGACAGATGATAATCCAAGAGTCTTACAGATAACTTACAACTAGCATGAATACAAGCAAAGAAACAACTAAACCTAGCAAAATGTTCAATTAGCGAAAACTACCAACTAAGAGCAAAGTCAATGTTTATTGCCCTTGATCGCAATGATCGTCTTTGGGTAGGATGTACACTTTACGCACCGAGCGTTTCAGGAGATTCCCTCGGGAATCGCGCACTTGCACCACACGCACAACACCATCCGCTCCTGGATATGTGGCCGAAATGATTGCCAGTGGCCAACGGTAGCTTGGAGATGCCTCGTCGTGGACGAGTACCACGTCGCCCACCTGGGGGGCTAGAGACGTGCTGGAGAACTTCCACTTAGGCCGGCGCTGCAGGAGGTGGAGGTAGTCCCGGGACCAGCGATCCCAAAACTGCTGGGACAGCCGCTGGAACAGCCCATAGCGGCTGAGACGATTTTCCGGTATGCCCTGGAGTTGGGCTTCCGGAAACGAAGTCAGCTTCCGACCGATCAAGAAGTGGGCAGGAGTAAGGACTTCGGGGAATGAGGCGTCGGTAGGGAGAACACAGAGTGGACGGGAATTTAGTATCGCCTCCACTTGAGTCAGCATGGTGTAATACTCAACGAAAGTTAACTTTGCATTGCAAGATATTCGCCTTAAATAATATTTCAATGACTTTACCCCCGCTTCCCAAATGCCGCCAAAGTGCGGAGAGCGTGCCGGAATAAAATTCCACTTAATGTTATGTTTCGACAATTTTTCCCTTATGCATTGCTCACTAGAGCCTGACAGGATATTTTTTAATTCCGATAGCTGATTTCTGGCACCGGTGAAACTGGAATAGCGCCTGAAAAATTCAAATTCTGGGACGCGATGGTGAAGAGTGGCCACTATTGGGCGCGACTCTTGGGCTACTAGCTCACCCGAATCAATTTTAACGGGCTGGGGTTTTAAGTCCGCCTGTGACAAAAACTCTGGCCCGTGCCACCACAAGCGTGAGTTGAGTAACTCCTGGGGTAACATTCCCCTGCTAATTATATCGGACGGGTTGCAATTTGTACGCACGTGAAACCATGCTTCCCTATTGCTTAGTTCGTGAATCTCGGACACCCGGTTCGCGACGAACGTCTTCCAATTACTCGCATCCTTATTTATCCAGTGCAGAGTTGTGGTGGAGTCCGACCAATAGTACACGCGGTCAAATTTAAATGCGGAGGAATCGAGTATAGTTTTAATCAAACGAGCCAACAGTAAGGCTGCGCAAAGCTCCAAACGAGGCAAGGATATTGTTTTTAATGGAGCGACCCTTGACTTAGCACAAAGCAAATTGGTGGTGACATTACCGCGCGCGTCAACGCAACGTATATACACGGCGCACCCGTAGGCTACAGAACTCGCGTCCGCAAATCCGTGGAGATCTATCGAATTTATGTCATCGCAAATTACCCGTCTCGGAATTGCCAACGAGCCCAAAGAGCGTAATGAAGAATGGAGTTCGTCGTATCTGGAGCGCATCTCCATGGGCACCGTTTCGTCCCATGACAACTTCAACTGCCAAAGCCGTTGCACGAGAAGTTTCAAAGTTAGAACGCTTGGACCAAGTAGTCCCAAGGGATCGAATATTTGAGCCATACTAGAGAGTATAGCCCGCTTGGTAACTGATTTGCAACAGCTAGGGTTTACTCTGTAACTTAGCACGTCCCGCCGAGTATCCCAAAAAATGCCGAGAGTTTTCTCCGTGGCGTCGTCCGTCAAAGAAATGGGCTCCATGCTGCCGCGATCTACACCAATGGCGCTAGCTACTTCACTGTCGTTGGATGCCCACTTTCGCAATTCAAACCCGTACCCCGACAAAGCGCTACTAATTTCGAATTGCGTTTTTATGGCTTCCGCCCTATTTTCAAAACCAGTCAGTAGGTCATCTACATAAAAATCCCGGCTAATTCTTAATGAGGCCTCTGGAAGCGATGCTTCGATTTCCTGGGCAATTTGTATCAAGCACCTAGTTGCTAGGTACGAGGCTGATTTAGTACCGTAGGTGACCGTTAATAATTTGAAGCATTTTACCGCTGAGGTTTTGTCGTCACGCCATAAAATTAATTGGTATTGCGTCTGCGAGGGGTCCACGAGAATTTGCCTATACATTTTGGCGCAATCTGCTTTCAGCACGTACTTGAATTGCCTAAAGCGACAAAGAATTGCAAACAACGACTGCTGGACCACTGGGCCCTTATGTTGAAGGTCGTTAAGCGATACTCCGGAGGAGGACGCACAACTGCCGTCAAAAACAACGCGATGTTTGGTCGTTGAACTGTCCTCCTTTATGACTGGCAAATGTGGTAAATAAAACCTAGGATGAGGAAGGCTCGCTTCGTCGTCCACCTTGCTCAAGTGACCAAGCGACTCGTATTCTTTGAGAAATGCGGAATACGCGGTTTTCAACTCGGGATTTTTTGACAATTTGTTTTCTAATGAATAGAAACGCTTTAACGCTATACCGCGCGAGTCTCCCAGCGATGGAGCATCTTTCCTGAAAGGTATGCTCACGATGAACCTACGCGGCTCCGACGACGCCCGTTTCGTAGTCGATTGAAAATGGTCTTCGCAAAATTTGTCATCAGCAGAGAGTCGGCCTGATGAACCGTAAGCCCCCTCGATTTCCCAAAATCTCTGAATGCCGTGCTCGATGCCGGCTACACTTAAATGAACTCTATTTGAAAGCATGAGCGCTCGATTTTCGATGTTCATGTTTCCGCCTAAAACCCAACCAAAAAGAGTTTTTGTTAAGAATGGCTTCTCTGGGCCCAATTTCACCTGTCCCTGACAGAGCACTTGCCAAAAGACATTCGCGCCTAATAAAAGATCAATCTTTCCCGGTGTATTACAATCTGAATCGGCTAGCACAATGTTTGGTGGGATCTTCAAATCCCTCAACGAGAAAGAAAGGGCCGGCAGAGGGTCCGTAATTTTGTCTAACACAATACAGCTCAAAATGTCCTCGTATTTCCCGTTACGGGAGCGGATTCGAACGTTTGCTCTGAATTCAGCGTTCAGAGCCCTGGCACCAACACCCGACAGTGAGGTGATATTACCTCGTTTCTCAATTTTCAAATTTTGACACAAGTCGGCGCTAACTAAGTTAAGTTGGGATCCGGGGTCCAAAAGAGCTTTTGCCCGGGAAAATGACCCGGAGGATCCTTCTACGAATACGCTAACCGTGGACAATAAAACTTGCGCTGGCGCCGCGATTGCAGGACGGCTACAAGCTGCTGAAACGGATGCGACGGGTGCCTCGCTCGGGGAGACGGCCCCGACCTCCCGTGCGTCACTGCTGGATTCTGGCGGTCCAGGACGCGGCGACGAAGTATTTTCGTGCGCGTCGCGCTTTGGACGCAAACACAGTAAAGTATGGTGCTTTTTTCTGCATACGCGGCATCTCGACGATGTGCATTTTACCACGAAATGTCCGGGCTTGAGACAATTGTTGCATAATTTCAAACGACGCGCCTCTTCGATACGAGCGTTTACCGACAATTTTGAGAATGATTCGCAAGCGCTAATCGAATGATTACTATTTTTGCAAAAATCACAAGAGTGATTACCTTGCTCTCTGGCTACATGAGCGCGTGCATGACTTTTTTGCTCGGATCCCTGATTTCCCAAACTCGAACCTATTTTCGCAGCTTCCAGCGAACCTAATAAGTGACTTTTGCTCTCTAAAAAATCTAACAACTCTCGCAAAGTAGGAAATTGTCCGGCATGTTTGCATAATTCCCAGTCAGTCTGCATTGCTGAGCTGAGCTTCGAAACTATGATATGTATTAGTATGGTGTCGACTGTGGGTTCCCCGTACGCCTTTAAAATTTCCAAAATTCTAACTACACTATCGAGCAGCCTTTGAACAGACGAATGTGAATCCTTTTTTACGTTCTCTAAACTGAATAACGCATTTATGTTTGATTTTACGATCAGTTTCTTATTTTCAAATCGCTTGACTAGAATGTCCCAAGCAATGGTATAGTTATCGTTGGTAACTTTTAACGACGAGATTGAACTAGCAGCTTCTGCCTTAAGGGAAGAAATCAAATAGTAAAATTTCTGAACGTTGGTCAAATTAACGTTGTTATGAATAAGCGACGTAAAGGAGTCATGAAATTGAACCCAATTCTCGAATTTCCCCGAAAAGGAAGGCAAATCTAAGGGTGGTAATCTTAATCCAGCGAGCTCTCCTGAAGGGCCACTTTGCGAAGAATTTTGACCTACATTCGGTTTTATACCCGAACTGATCTTATTTTTTGATAAGAATTCCTTTACTGCGCTACTAATCTCGCTAAAATGAGTCATAAAAGAGTCAAATTCATTGAAAAGTTCATCAAAGTTTTCAGCGTCGGCCTCCATTAGGCCCTCCATTGACTTCTTATACTCATCCAACAAATTTTGGAAACAACTAAACTCTTCTGACAAGTTGCCGACCTCGTGAGCCTTCACGGGGCTGGACGAAGAAATTCTATGAAATAGAGTTTTGAAACGATCTACTTGGGCTTTTATGAATTTGCAACGAGTGGTTAAAGTGCGAGTTTCCGACATGACCGCTGATGTCGAACGAGTTTCCACCATGACTGACACAAGCAAAAAACAGCACTAAACGAAGGTGTAATGGAAAAGGACTTACTTTTGATTTGAGAACGTAGTAACTTCTTGACGAACAGAAAACCAACCCGCTGCCGATCGCTGCCGCTTGACGTGGGACCTGGACTCGGTGTAAGCTCTCGATGGTTGAATTTCCTGGTGTTGGCGAAGCTTCTTGACGCTCTCCGACGAAACGATGTTGGAGCAATTGCATCCACCAGCTACTGGAAACTTGTACACTCGCGTTTTTTAGCTTCTTCCACATCCGGCTCGAAGGACCAATGATTTTTGTACGATTAACTTGATAAGAGGCTTCCACGAATGGGGCCCCCAATTAATCCACTGCGAGTTCCGGTTCAATGGGATTGCCGGGAACTGCCACTTAATAACCCTAACTTGGGTTCAGTTAGTTGTTGGAGTGAAACAAGACTTAACAAACACGAGTATATTGAGTAACAACGATTACAAACGTCACTGATGGACCGATGGTTTTTTACAAAAGCTTCAACTGTTGTGACACGCTTGGATTGGCCACGCGAAAATAGCGAATTGCGCGTAACCGTAACACAAAACAACCTGGAAACGACTTTACCAGGGAGTTAGACCGAAACGCAAACTAGCACAAAGCATAGCTGAACTTGCTTCCTCGAGGCTCTGAATCTAACTGACTTTGAATTTACAACGAGGCGAACTCGCAAATTCATCAAGGAGGGGCAAGCTCAAACACTGTTGGCTGAGGCGATCCTGCGTAGCCAATCGGAGCGTCGCACGTTATTTAGGAAAAATGTTTATTCTAAGAAACCTTAATGCTAAGCTCTCTCAATGAGGCAATTGAACGAAATCCATAAACCCATGATTCCCAAATATGCTAAGTCGGCTTAAGTTCTAGTAGAAAATGTATCCATCCGCTTTAAAGCCATTAAGGGAAGCTTACAAATTCCTTTCCAACATTAACAGAGGCAAACAAATACGGCAAGATGCAAATTTGGCTTTACCACGACCTTTGAATGAGATAAAACAGTTATGACTTGAATTACGTGATTAATTATAATCAAAAAGGTTTTGATGCACGCATCTGTGTGAATCAAACAGTCGTATTACATAAGTCAAGAATATCTTGGTTTGAATAATGTGATATTTAAAGCATTACACACATTAAAGGTTAGGTATATGTCACATTTTTTATAAAGTCTACTACCTGCGATCTAAATGATCTTTTTGAATTTCAATGCAATAAAAGACATACGTTTTGAAGGCTACGTTTTGTTATTTCCGACGTCACAGAAAAAGGGCAATGTGTAGACTTTAGTCGCATATAAAGCTTTATGTCAGACTGCTAAAATCGAAAAAAAAATCGAGTTTATAACTTGATATTAGAGTGACTTGGTGGATTTTGACAAGTACCTCAGCTCCACCAAATGTTTTGCAGTTGCGTAAATGAGTTTTTAATCATTTTATTTTAGAAAATGAACTTTCACTAGATATCTACTTGAGTAGGATTCTGAGAAGAAACTTGTGTAGATAACACTCAGATGCCGAATTCGCTCAATCACCGAAATGGAATACTCAGTCCGGAAACTGTGTTTAATCTAAATTCGCTCAATTACCGAATTATTTTGCTCAATTGCAGTATTGCCCAAATTTATTTCGGTAATTGGGTGAATTCGTCATCTGAGTCTACCACACGCATTGCATTCAATAGAATATAAATTATACTTGCATAAAACCACAACTACATATGATACACAAATAATGCACTTCACATTGTGAAAACAGCGTTTACTATGATAGATATGGGCGGGGACTGGATCTTCCGAAGGAATTCCATCTTCAATGTCAAGATTTTCTTCACTTTCTTGTTCTTGATAATTTTGATCATAGTCTTTAGCTTTAACTGTCTTATAAACGTTTTCAAAATTTCTTTTTGATAACTGGGGCCACAGTTTGGCAAACGATAGTAAATTTTCCTTGATTTTTTTTTATTTTTAGAGGGCTGGAATAACTTCACAAATTCTGTTGAAGGAGTTTATCGGCATACTTAGACTAATTTTAGGAAATCTGCGACGATCGAAGCATTCTAAATCACCATAAGATAATCCTTGATTCACAAATCTGCCCTCTATACTGACTATAATTTGGTTCATCATGGCAGTACCAATGTGATTAAACGAAAGTGATCTTCAATTTGATAATTTAGTTTTTTAAGGAACAGACTATTATAGGAATAGTCCCAGGGCCCCAAGACTCAGGGCCTACCGGGAAATGCCCGGTAGCTCGGCGGGCCAGCACGCGCCTGTGAATATTACAATCAAGTGAATAAAAATTACTTTTAAAGTTCTGTTTAGTGCTTTTCTCCGCAATCGAGTCGCTCTGAATATGGTGATTGTCCATTACAGGCAGTTTGCGCTGAACATAGTCAATAGCCGCCCTGGACGTAAGGACTTTTTGAACAGCCATTCTTTGGTTCGTTGAACATTACAAACTTAAAATTTTAGTGCACAAGACCATTGATGTATGCTAAGTGAAAAATAGGAAAGCGGTTCCATTTAAAACCAAATTTGTTCCCCCTTCTGGATTCTCTCTCTAACAATAGTTGAAATATTGGCTCGGTATTAATTACAAGCAATGGTAATTTAACAGTGTGATATACTATATCATTGACATATTTTTAATAAGTAAATGACTTATCTGACTGAACTCACCATCGTTCTCCCTCCCGGTGCCACGCCGGTCAGTGTATTGAGCTTTGCTGACTGCATTGACCTTGATGTTTACCTTTCTTTTACGTATCTTTTACGCATGTTATATTGTCGCATGTAAAACACTCGCACCCTTTGACTGGGCACGTATAAGGGTCGCGATTTCTGCCACATCGAAAACATTGATCTGGATTTCGTTGATTTCATTTTTTAACCTTAGATATAGATGCAATTTTGTAGCGAGAATGCACTACTTTACCTATATTAACAGGTTTTAACATCGTTGGTTGTTCTTGTATTATATTTAACGCAACTTTAATGCTCCGTTGAACGTCAGCTCCTTTTGCCCCAGTAGTTGTCTCTAAATAGTTTCATTAGGTATGCCTGTTCCAGGAAGGTACCTAACTAGCACGGCTAGCTTTCTAATTCCAACGATGAAATGGGATATTTACCGACCTTGCCTTTAAACTGCTTCAGAGAATTCAAGCTGCTAAGGTTGAAATCAATAGTTTCCTCTCTGTGTTGGATCCTCTGGTAACACCAGATTTTCAGCTTGCCATACGGTTTCTGATCCACTAAAGTCATTAACGTTACCCCTTGAAACTGAGATTTACTGTTGATGCAGCTACATTAAGATGAATAACACAATCTTAACATGGATAATTTGTATCCCGAGCGACCGGTTGCATAACACAACATAGCAAGTTTTTAATATTGAGTAAACAAATGATGTCTAAGGACTTTCAACCTTTCCCACCCCTATAATTTATTCTAATTTAGGCAACCTTCTTTTCTAAATTACATTAAATGTTTCTAGTTACCTTATGATATACCAGGCATTTGCTATGTTCAGTTTTGGAACAGGTCAACCGGTATATACTTAGCGAATAATCGTTAATTTTCAATATAGTCTTAAAAGACCAGTAACTGGAAATGAATGCTAATAATTACTTTCAGATCAGTACAAGACTGTATCACTTTTAATAAGGATGGTGCTTATGATAACGTAATGTAATAAAGCTAAATTTTACTGTAAGGTGACTTAATGGTAATGCTAAAATTAATATCAAATTACAATTTGTTTAAAAAGGGTAATATTAGTCACGTAATGCATTATGATAGTTAACATTGATGTGAGCGCAATTTAAGGATCATTTACACAGCAATCGGATAATGAATATGTAATTTAGAAATAAGACAGAAGGTATATGACAGCAAGGTTAAAAGCGTGAACTGGACTAACTAAAATGTGCTAAAGGTGCACAAGCGCCCAATTGCTGACATTTACGAAAAGTAAAATAGAATCTAGTATTAAGTAAATGTAAACAAATGAATTGTTATGCCATGACGCAATGTGCCTTATCGCATTCTGGAATGTCGCCGTTGCCTGCCGGCCCATTGTCTGAAATTTTATCGTTCTTACAGGCCAGGACTTCCTCCAGGTGCCAGGCACATTGCTGGGGGCCTCAATGGGCGAGCGGTCCCTCCGCTCGCAGTCGAGGTCACAGTGGGAACTCGAGCGCTCGGTAGAGAGTTCGACTCCCGGTCGGGGCGCTCCAGTTCTCACTTAGTTTAAGGCATGATAGGTTAAGTGACGCCCGCACCCCCCTGATGTAATGCGAAAAGCGGTTCCAGGGGGGAACGGTAGAAGAGCTTAGGAAAAAAAAATAAAGGCACATTGCTGATTTAGAATTACATCATAATGGGACTTTCCGTGCGGTCCAATACAAGTGCATTCTATATTGCTGGGATTGCCAGTTGTGACGATGAAAAACTTAAAGATCTGATCGAACTTCCATTTGCTCGGAGCGAAGTTCAATTTTCGTTTCAATTTTTTGGTCTGAAGCTGTGTTTCTTTGCGAGGTGACAACAATGTTAAGGTGAGGTAGAATATCATTGTATTCTACTATAGATCTTAACACTTGATTATTCACTGATATACTTTTTCGGATAAAGATATAAATAAATATTTGTATTACTAGGAAGAAAAGTGTATCGTTCCGTCCCGCGGATGTAGTTTAATTGACGAACGTAAAATAGGATTTGACTAAACGACATCTGAACTTATTTACAATAAATAATATTCATATATTTAGCCAGTATGGACAGCTTTACGCTATAAAAGGGAACAGATTCACGCTGCCAAATTGGGCCAACGCCCAAAAAGTGTCTTCAGTGTGAGGCTCTGATGAACGCCATGGCTTTAAGAATGTGGGGCTTCCAAAAGTTTTCAGCGTAATCCGCTAGCCCTGTAGACGGCCAGTTAAAATACCAGCCGCAAGCATATTCAACCGGCCACACCACCCCTTGCAGAGTATGACTTTCATTGAGGGTCAACTCATTCCGGAACCGTGAAGAAGCCTACCACCAGGTGTAAAACTAGGAATTGTTATTTTTAAATAAAATACTGGTTTTGCTAAATATTGAATTGAATCACCTTGCATATCAAACCAAGAGACGTTTTTGGGGCCAGTCTTAGAGCGATTTTTTGATCTATAACTGCGTCGCGAAATTAGCAAAGACCCGTAGTTCAAACTTTCCTAATTAACACCGTTGTGTGTAGATATTATCACCTATTTACCTTTTTGTGGTATTTATATGTATTCAACTTTGGGTTAGGCGTTCACCTTAGCGTAGCACTCTTAGTCGCGCAACGCCCGGTGGACTTAAAGCTAGAAATCGCACTTTGGTGATGATTTCTATCGAGATATGATTGGACCTGTTTATAGTTATTACTGTTAAGATTACTGTGAGCACATATTTACAATTCAAATCAAACAAAAAAAAATATCTCCGCTTGGTTCCATTTTCTTAGGTTTTACAAAAAACGGCGAATTTTAAGAACAACGCAAAAAAAAGTTTTAGTCAAGGAATTAAATATCTTATCAAATCTGGAAAAAACTGGAAAAAATCAGTGGCGTCCACATGACATCTCCTTTTTATTTGAATTACCGACACAAAAAATGTTCTTGGTGCCGTGTGATCACTAACCAAATTTCTAATTATTCCAACACGTTTTCAAAAATTAACCTAATTTATGATTTTTATACTTTAATTCAATATTGTATTTCGAAAACGAAGAACTTGCAGACTCATGTTGATAAAAATTTTAAAGACATGTTTACGAAATATTGAAATATAATAAAGTAATTATTAAAATAAGAGTTGATAGTGCAGTAAAACAACAAATAATGTGTAAATTATTGGATTTGGATTGTGTAAGATATCGAAACAATTCTTACTAAATTACAAAGCCATTAATATCGGTTTTAATGCTAAGAAAGTTAAGTATGCAGTTAAATTACGAATAAGCCTTTAGTTTATAATTTAAGATTAATTTCATTAATAGGAATAAATTTATTATGCAATAAAAGTTACGCAATTGCGTTTATCAATAATTGAATGCACTCTATAAGCATTTACACAATTACTCTCCGTCCTTCGATCTACTTGGATGATGCTAGACAAAGTTCTATTCTTTGTATCCGAAAAACAAAAGAAAGAGCTGTTATGAACAATCGTCAGCTTTTAATGACAAAAGATTGGGTTATGAAGCAAAAGTTTAAATTAAAATTTTGTTAAACGCATACCTGTGTTTAATTTATATGTGAGCTGTCATTAAACGAAGAAGCTGTTTAAAATCCATAATTGCAACAACCTGGGGCAGTCTGTGAGTCGCCACAATATTATTGGCTTACCTGAAACATACAGAGAATTATTAGCAATGAGAGAATTTGGTGAGCTACGATTTTGCGAACCTGGTGTTCGACGAAGAAGATAAAGGGCTGATATGCAGTTGTACAGCAAAAAATTAAGATGCCAAGTGGGCGAATAAGGGGTTTTTATACTTAGATTCTCCAACGTCGAAATATATGCAGCCATTTTGCCGTGGAGTGCAAAGCGCCGTGAATGTTAAGTAGTGGAGAAAGTGATGCATCGGGCTATTAAGATAAGGTAGGATTTTACTTGTACTTTTCCATTTGCTTATGAATTGTTTGCGTTTAATTTTAGTGTTTTGAGTTACGAAGCTACGTTAAAGTATTAAACTTTCAAACCCTGAGACAGTTTTGAAATCAGATTGAATGGGGTATATTAGTGAATGTGCAACCTTGTGCTAAATAGTGTATTGTTATAATATTTTGAACAAGAGTCTAAAATGTAGGTATTTAGTTCGATAAACTTAATGGTAAATTAAGTAGTTAAATAAATTTCGACCTATCATTACAACTTTTTTGTATCGCAGCTAACGTGGGCTGTACGTAAAAATAAAGTTATGGTTTCATTACCAACTCCGCAATATAGTAGTGTGAAACGACAGGTGGGTCGAGAGTCGAGATAATATTTTATGCCTAGTTGTTGGCGGATTATTTTGTTACATTGTTGTGTCGGTGAGTATCTGTACTAGTTAGTGTGGCACTTCTCCCCGTAATATGATCTATATTTTCACAGGCTTTTTTTGCCTTTTCTGCACTTATAATCTACCGAGTGTTCTTTAAGAATACATGATTATTATTATTGCACCATGTAGCATTTTTTCTCCTAGTATATCGCCATTTCTATTAGGTAAACCAACGAAAACTGTCATTTTTAAAATTCGTACCTTTCTTCATTTTTACTATTATGCTTTGTTTTTTTATACTATGGAGCATTTTATGGGGTTTTACGCTGGCTACTTACAGAGTGCAACAATGTGTCAAAATTATTGTTATTTATTCTTTCCAACGCCATTTTGTCTCATCCCAATTAAAATATCGTCAGCATTTTAATGTTAGGACAGCTCCAAGTTTAAACATGACCAGAAACTTAGTCTTTCGTTTTGAGAAGGAAAACTTAGAAAAACTATGTAGTCCTACTTTTTGGCAGAAATTTTCCTTTGTGCCATAGGAGCGATCTTTTAAAGGTTCCCGTCTCTGAGGTGCTGGCGTCGTAGCTTTTCGTTAATCGGTATAAGTAGTCATTATATTCAAAATTTCCTTCACCCTTAAGGAAACGAAGGAATAACTAATATATTAACAAATTGTCCTATTAATAATGTAGCTATTATATAATATATAACTTTTCTACAATATGCATGAGTTGCAATGACGGCAAGTTGTAATTTTTAGATTTTAAGTGTTTTACTTTAAAAGAAGTTTACGTTTATACACTACATCAATATTGTTAAAATAATTATTTTTGTATTAAACTCAGCAATTGTCATTTATTATTTTATTTTAAACATGAAGTGGTGTATTTACAATTCCACAACTAAGTTATATGTAACAAGCCTACGTCTAAGCTCAGCGGTAGGGTTACTTCAATGGCGTCGGTTTCGGAAGAGGAGGGTGGAGCTGCTAGCTGGGCTGAGTGGATGCTTGTTCGGCTCTCCTGGATTGAGTGGATGCTGCTGGAAGGCTGGATGGTCCTGAAGAGGCTTCTTGTTGGTTGGACTCTCCGGGGTTGAGTTGCTGCTGGATTGACCCGCCGAGGCAGAGTGATTTCCTACTGCCAGCGTCTGACTATTTAAAGGAGCCAGTCCTTTGTCAAACGCGATCTCGCAGCTCATTGGTCGAAGTAGAAGGGATGTTTTGCCCGTTTTTGATGTATTTCGGATTATAGCGTTTAATTGAGCGGCGTGATCAATTATCGACTTGATTTGATTCGCAATCAATAGTCGTTGCAATGTCGATTCTAACGACACCCAATTTGCTAGGTTTTGGTAAAGATTAGTTCAACTTGGAATTTTTAATTCCGTGTTCGGCGTAAAACTTAATTAAGCATTACTCTTATGGCGTATGTTAATAAGTTTATTTTGCTTCGATTGGTTGCGCGCTATTTTTATAAGAATTTTGAGACTATTCACGCCTTCCTGTGATGCTTCCTTCCGCTAATTATAATTTAATTTGTAATTTTGCATCCTTGCCCGCTGTACTCGGTCGTGGCCCTGAATTCGTTTTTCTCGATCTGCCTGGGTGCTAGAGACTTGGGATTGATTTTATCCGGTGGCGGTTGATTTTTCCTATCGGCAGGTATCCTTATGTGGGGGTTTTGATTGGGCGCACCCTGTTTTAAGAGCGTTTTAGTGAATATTTCTTAATTTAAGTAAATTCAATCTGCAAACATTCGTGAGGCGTATTTTGCTTGCTGTCGCCTTTCTTGGCCGGCCGGTTCCAATAAAGGTTATGGTTGCAGTCTTGCTGCACTTTAGAAATTCGTTGTAATTGCACTTATTTTTATGATTTTAGGGTTTTGAAAAATACTTTTGCGTAGGATCGCGGCGGTTTGTTAAGCAGATGTAATATTCTTTGTTCTTCTGGCGCCTTTCGGGCGGCGTACATTTCCTTTGTTTTTTCGATCTGTTTAACGGTTCATATCATATGTATAGCGAATATGGCAGAATAAAACACTGTTTCCTGTTTTTTTGGTTGTGTCAAAACTTAATAGGGAGCAATTAATAATGTGATTCCAATTCAGCTTTTTCTCGTGCCCTATATTCTATTTTAGTATAAATTTAGATTACCCTTTGCTTTGCTAGTTAACTCAGTCGTACAAGCACAAGACCCGCTCTTACCTCAGTATGGCTAAGAAAGTTATTCGCATTTTACATCAGCCAGTGTTTGTTGGCCCACGCAGTATGTGATGAAGAACAACGCTTGTACCAATTGATATGAAAGAACACATATTCCAGATTATTTTTATTGTATTTTTAATTTATAACAATCTAGTTGCTTCTTTTTTGGCTTGAAAGCAGTAAACGGAGAAAAAACGATTTCAACTACAAATGTGTTGCATAATAAGTGCCTGCAAAATACAATAACTATATCAGTGGCTCGGTGGTGCAAATGTCTGAACTATGTAAACACGTGTGCTGAGTGTAATTAGTTTCGTATTGCTCTAACTACATTAAATGCAGACCATAAAGTCCGGATATCTGAAATTAAAAAAGAGCACTCATCAGAACATTTTAGAGAAACATTAGAAATCGCAACAATTTTAATTCCAGGAACCGCTATTTATAGTAAGATGATGATACTTACAGTCATCAATGTATATGTGTTCATAGCAAATAGCCCATTTTCTCTAAAGACAACTTTTCGTTGTGCCCTTTGCATTAGCAAGACAATGGAATGTCGTAAGGTGGGGGTACATTTCATATACCATTCAGAATTGTACATTGCTTCTGCTACAATAAAACGTCGTGCATAAATACTCCCTGACATGATGTAAGACGGGGAACTCAGCAATGGCACTACAAATTCGGCTGCCAAACTAACTAGCAGCTAATAACCTAATGACTCCAAGGTCGGCTCTAACATGCGAGCGCCTAATTACAAAAAAAACTAGAAAGGACGAATGCAACACACACCTTCAGCTTACAGCTTCAAGAGTTAAATCCCGACGCTAGACAAATGCGTAACCAAATGCAATGGGTGAGCAGGACCAAGATATTTTCGATAAATCAACAATACGAGTCTCCGGTACGCGAGGGAGGTAGGACACCAATCTTTGTCTTCTAAGTCACTTTAACGTAGTTCTAAAATTTGGCAAACGACGTGGGATCAAGTTGAGAGCTGTTACAGTTCAATTTGTTCATTAAATTAATTAACGTGTTAGCTCCTTTTCTATAGGCAACCCTGTGTACTCATTTTTAAAAATGTGGAAGAACTGGCCTTATCTCTAAACTTTTGGGGAATTTTGGCACATTTGCTAATTTCTAGAAGATAAGAAAATTGGGCATTTCCTGTTTAACTGTAAAGTAGAGAAGGTGTGGACTAGTGTGTTCTGCTTTTTGGCTTCCAATCGGAAGGTTTATCAGCACTCCAGTCCCCAAATGGGTTTCCGTAACATTTAGAGGATTGGTAGAAGTGTATATTTTGGTTCACGGAAATTCTGTTCGCAAATTGGCGGATAAAACACTCTTCTCGTCACATGGGCCTAAGGCTAAAGTATAAAAGGCAGTCTAAGCATAAAAGGCATTAAATTGCACTGAACTTACAAAGGACGTCCACCAACTAAGGTAAATTTTAGATTCGTTACGTTTTAGTAGGTTATATGTGGGTCGTTTTATTTCAGCCCTTTTTCTTTTCCCGTGAAGATTCCCAAATGCTCTTGCTGCCTCCTTTTCGACTGCACAGCTGTAGCGTGAGCACGCTTTCCCTGCAGATCATCTGTACAGACGCAGTACCCTTGGACTTCGCCTGTTGAACGTAAAGCCACGTATCGTCCCCCAGGTGCTACTTACGATACTAGAGCTCGCCTAGCAGCTTGCGACTTCACAATTCTGGTTCTGGGTTCCCTAGCAACGTTTCTAAAATGATTGGAATGTAACAGATAGGTTAGGTTTAACTGCATTAAGCAGTCCGGAATTTTAAGGTACAGTCTTATTGAATAAACCTCTAATTATAGCGGTAGTGTTCACCCCACGAATAAATTAGGGTAAATGCACATCCAAGCTTAACAATCCCTTGCGAATTATTACTAAACTCACTTGTTAGTTGGTAAATTGATACGGTTAAAAATTAAGATGATTAAGTAGTTTGTAATAATTGAGGGTTAGAATTTCGAACACTTAATAGATCGGGAATATAGATTTCTACCCTACTGGTTGCATATACAGGGTGCGTCTGAATTAAAATTAGGATTATAGTCGATCTCGCAATCGATGTGCTTAAAATCAGCCCTTCGTACCCACCCTAGAGGTGACATAAACATACGTGGTTAAGTTGTTGAGATCTCAATGTCCGTCGCCCGTATACTACAAAATTATTTTTGATTAAAACATAACCACTTGGTCTGTACTATAAGTGGTGGTTGCGAGCGCGAATTCCGATCCATTGATTATTATTCCTGTGTTACTGGGCCATAAGCCCCTTTGCTAACGAAAGTTTAACTTCCAACAATTACTTATATGTTTGGATTTATTTTAAGTAATTTGCTGTGTTACTGATTAATCGTTGGGTGGTTGTTGGCTACCGTAATTGGGTTTCTTGCATATTGTGGTTATTCACAAAATAATTTAAAATAAAATTCACTTTCGTGAACCGTTGCTAAATAGGTTCCATTAATCATAATAGAAATTAGATAACATAGAACGGAATCAAACCTTTATTGTGTTTCATTAAAAGCAAACGGGTACACTGTTTATGATACTTATAATTAAGTTTATTTTCGAGTATGTGTATAGTTGCTAGTGGCAACCAGGTCAGCGCAGGCTCAAGGTTTATTTAAAAAATAAACAAGCTCATATACCTATATTGGTCTTGGTTTTTTTTGTGCTTCCCACAGAGGTGCCCTGAGTACTTTATTTCAGGACTTGGGAGAAGGAATGACTTCTTTGGGATCCCTGGCCCAAAGTTATTTGCTGTGAATTACAGGGTGGCGCCCAATAAATTTCATTTGAGCTAGAGCGGTAAGTTTTTTTGTTTTTGGGAGCTATACAGAGGCCCTTAAGGTAAACGAACCCGAGGTTAACGCCCCTGCTGCTAGCCGAGTGCCTTGAGTTTCCACCTCCGTTTCCCTCCGAGAAACTCAACGCGAATTACCCCTTTCATTTTGAGGGCTAATAGAGCCATCAGCCAAAAACAAAGAGGAACCAAACCTAACACACCAGGTATGCAAAAACATTTGCAACCGTGGCTCATCTACGCCTAAAGACACATCAATAATCCAGCTCAAGCGACTGAAGGCTACCAGAGCGAGTTTAGTGACCCAGAAAACTGTAAAAGGCAGTGGCATTAAAACGGAGTTAGCCAAAATGTATAAAAATGAACGGTATATAAGATGATTCATTAAAGCGTAACGCTTTTTACCGGTAACAATGTATCACAGAATAAGAGTGTATTTCTAGCCTGTGAAATCGCAGTGGACATGGCGTCTCTAAGGGTCCATATCTCGTTTTTCCGCATCACTAGCCCAGCCTCGCACCCCCATGCACCCTTAAGTCCTAAAACCGTAATTTGAGATTCAGTCCAACAAGAGCACTCATGAGATGATGCCCGAGCAAGCAGAATTCCATCGCAAACATTCCACTTCGGAAAAGTTGGAAAGGTCGACCTTTTTCGAGTCGGAGGTTATGCTCCTTCCCTTTTTGTGTCTCCCTCTCTCTACCGAAAATACGCGGGCTTGCTGTTCTACTCGAACACAATCGCTTTTTACACGATGAGGAGATCTAAACCAGAGTCGCCTCTATTTTGTTCTATTCAGAGTGCACCGTTATGATCTAGATATGGTGCAGAAGAGCTACGCTGTCTGCGTTAAGTTAGTGCAAAGTATTAGTGCACGTGTGCACCTAAAAGTGCTTGAATTCTTTAAAAGCTGCGCTATGTACAATTTAGAACCTTCTTTACCACTCAGTTTGAACCCATAATGCACTTGTTGTCTGCTTTGTTGTTAATATCCCCAGTGCAGGAGCGTCTCCTTTAAGAAGGTTTAGGCACTAAAACCGCAATGAATTCTCCTCAAGATGTTTATTGCCGTGGGAGTTGCTGGTCTTTAAACCCCCGAGTTTCAGGCTCAAAACTAGAGGCACGTACATCCTCTGCTTATATAACGTATTTTTCTAGATGATATACAATAATCGATAATTTAGTAATCTAGGTTTTCACTTTCTACATTTTCAATAGCGGTTTTCGTGGTCTAACTTTATAAAGAAATAAATATGACAGAAGCTTTATTCTAGAGATTTGTTTCTAAATCACAGTATACATACATTTCTTAATTTTTTAATTTCTATGTAAATTATTTCTATCTTAACATATACCGATGTTTTATAGGTTAGTTATTTTTATTTAAATAGGATTTATCCCTGAATATTCTATTAAGTTGGCAGTAACTTTTAGAGTGAACTTTTTTCAGAGAGAGGATTAATAATAGATGTTCACTTGCTGAACTAAATGCTATACCACTTTTTAAAACTATACAGGATGAATAAGTTGCTCTACCAGGCAGTAAATAGTTTATAATAAAAATGTAAATTAAAAAATTACGTTCTGTTTTATTCCTCAGAAAGTAACGGAACACTCAAGTTCAACACTAACATCAGGTGGGCTGTTTTTAAGAGTTAAATGATAATACTGATAAACCACCAAGTCCTATATCCAAATAGATTCAAAACGCCACAGGAACTTGATTAAGGAAAGGCAAGATATTACAGGAGCAATAGTTCTTGTAATAAATATCCATTCAGAATCACGTGATTAAATTATTATGACATCAAAACTCAACAGTATTGTCAATAAATTTCAGTATTATGACACAGAAGAGGTGTTTGTAAATTCTAGATTATGTTACTCTTATTCATATGCGTAATTTAATATAATGTTAATGCGGTATACTTAAGTAAGTTAAATATTAGTATTTGTATTATAAAATTAACTAACAACACATAGCAATTAAAGCAGTATTTTATTATTTAATTTAACAAACGTCAATGATAACCATACCATACATTTCAGAATACCTATTTTTAACTATAAAACTACGCATTTGAAAAACTGTTATGCTGTTATATTGGTGGTACGATTATGATGTCACAGATCACGTGCTATTTAAATTAGTTACAAGACCTCTGGCTCCATAGTAATTTAGCTCCAACAACAGCACTATCCATGTTAATTATAACAACTGCAATATTATTCCTGTTGCTAAGTTTTAAAAACCCATGTTAATCGTTTCCACTTATGTTAGAAGTTTCATATAAAGAAATAGTCGCATCAAATACCATCGGAGATTTTGCTGTAACGTAGGAGAATTAAAATATTAATAAAATGTTTATTAAAGTGCGAAAGCAATTCTAAAACAATATTTATACAACAAATATGTCAGTAGATTCAAAAGCATTGGCAACTACGTCATTACTTTTTTAAGCCAGCTCATAACCTTATCTACATCAACAAATACAAAATAATTATCGATGTCATCGTCGCAGATGTCTAGGTCTCCGACGGCAGTGAACACGACACCTCTAAGAGCCCACCTCCCGTTTCTCTGCATGGCAAACCCAGCTCTACTGTCGCCATGGCAAGGCCCTGTGCCCTTAAGTCCTAAAACAGCCACCTGAAAATTCGTTCAACAAGAGCACTTACTTACCAGCACAGAACGTTCTAGAGGAGATGACGCTCGACATGCTAGAGAATGATTTCAGGCACTCAGTTTGGGAAACGATGGGGAGATCGATTTGCTTCGCATCGATGAACTTCCTCTTTTCGTCCATCCACCACCCCACTACTGTCCCCTGCACGCCGGCCATCTTATTCGCATATTTCCACTCGTGCCACAAGCATAGGGGTTTGATACCGGCCTCGAACTTAATCTGGGTTTTCACGGTGAGAATGGCTACATTAGCGTCGTCCTTATTATCCGTGTAATCGGGATGAACGCTTATATTTTGAAGTTCTCGCTGAACGGTCCCATGAGCGGGCAGGTTTTTCGTTCCAAATATCAGCAGGAAGTTTTCTATTTCTTTGTTGCGCTTCACACAATGTCCAGCTGCAACAGAAGAAATAATTGTGATTATAGATGTTTAGGTAACTTAACTTTTGGACTGAGAGTGACAAAAGTAGATTTTTATAGGATGAAGACGTTCTTCAGGTTTTGCGTTCCGTCCCTGTGTCAATGTTCCTGATTAAGGATAGTAGCACCAAAGATTCCCAGGGATAAAATAATTATATTTCGTTTAACGAACAGATGTAAGATTTAAATTAATGGGACGCACCTAGACTGCAGAAACAAATTTTACACATTACCAATTAAAGGTTCAGGATTTGAAAATTTCTTATCTTACATTAAAACTGAGCTATGCAGAACCGTCTTACCAATAGCAATACTCCATTAAAATTTAGCTCTGATTTGTATAATAAACTTTCACTCTATTCATTGGTTAAACCTAGTATAGCAGCTTGCATTTCAGAAAGTGATGTAGCTTTGGAGCTTACGCTGGCAAGATTTTGGTTCCAACAACGTTATATCTAAATAATCAAGATTATCTTGCATCAAGAAGAAAATGCAGAATGATGAAAGAGCAACTTTGAGGTGGACTTTGTCGGTATCCAATGTTTAAATGGTATTCATAATTCAGTACGCTAACGTCTCAATATAAGAAACCCCACATAATGGCTCCGACGAAAACGAAATACCTTTAATAAAACAATTTCGTACGTTAGATTATTTTTTTTCCATTCCCAGCGTGTCTTTTGTTGGGCATTTTGGGTTAAATACGTCACTGTACGCTTTCGAATAAGTTTGCGCACACACCTATCGCGTTCTTGTTGCAGTTGTTTTAAGCGACATCCGGTCGAATTTTATTTGTTCCCGCTTGTCCCAAATAGATTGCCACCGGCTTGCCTAAATGAATTTGTGCCTCATCGTGTACTCAAATTCCGTGCTATTTCCGCTGAGACGTAGTCGGACGTGTTTCTTCGAATTCGCTGTGTTGTCGAACTCTGCAGCTGCCGTTATGCTCCGAAAACGTTCTGGTTTACAAGTGGAACAAGGCACGTTTGTGTGTAAGAAAGAGCTAGGCAGAGACGGGTCAATTCATCTTGGCGGGCAAACAGAGTGACTTAGAGCCAGCTAACGGATCAGTAAATAGGTGTCTAATTGGTGCCCAGGCTTCAGCCGTGGGGCAACGAACTTAAAATTACCAGAGACTCGCTATTGAGATACAGTTTAGTCAACACGTGTACATTTTTGTCGATTCGGGGGTTTTTATGTCGCAAGGCCGTTGGATCGCTTTTAGGAGTGGAGTAACTAATTTAATGCGTCGGTGTCTTGCAAAAAAGTCGTTTGGAGCCATATTACGGATCTGCAGTTCGCACTAATTCCATTCATTAAATATTACGCAGTTGCCCCGTACTTCCGAGTTGGTCCCGATCTGCAGCTGGAAAATGCTTGTTGAACACACCGTCTAGCCGGGCTGGATCTGGCCTGAACTTTCATCAAGCAGGGTTAGGGTAGCTTTAATATTCTCTTGAGCATCGGATTTTCTCGGGTACTGTAGAACAGTGCATTATCAAGTTTCTGAACCATTTTGGTTTGTGTGCATATTATTTTGAAGAAGCACCTTGATCGCGCTACCAAAGTAACATAAGACACTAACATAATTTTGTAAAAAACCGCATTAAAATGCTTATAAGTATCTAAAAATTCATTCGATTTAGAATAATTTCAAATGTTAATTAACTCAAGCTGAGATAAAAATTGCAAGCACCAGAACGCGATAAATTACATATCTGGGAAATGAACAAACTCAAGTTTAAATTACTAATGCAATCTTGCAGAGTTGAAATAGTTTTTATGAGAGCTGCACAATTGCATATTTATACAAACATCCTTTGAACCAGAATAATGATTATGACACAAAACGATTAATGACGAAGTGTGCGTCGAAAGTAAGCGAATTACGATTTTCAAAAATTACTTGGAGGGACAATTAATGAAGAAACGGGAGTAAGCCGCGGGAGCCCATCTTTGGCTCACGAGTGCGGCAAGTTTTTCTAACGCACGAAATGCGTTTTGCGTTACATTATAAAATAATAAAAACTTTAATATATTCGACTCGAGCTAAATTATGGGTGTGGTGCATTGTCAGTTTGTGAGAAAGAAAAGCCGTCTCTTAAAATTAATAAATTTAAAACAATCTAAAAACCATGTGCACTATTAACGAATAAACGTCGACAACGCGATTCAGAAATTAAATAAATGTGTGTCCCCCGACGCCGCGCCGCAGAGGTTCACTTCTGTACCAGGTTTGAATTAAACGATTACTATTATTAACCTACTAATGTTCTACCCCATGTTTTTATTCTTTTTAATATAAGTAGTTAAATAGCCTTCGACTTTTCTTTCATCCCCCCATTTAACCACAAACGGACCTGTCTGCAGCTACCACTAAATACAAGGCAGATGGAGTCCGTTAAAATTTTGTCGTGTTCTTGGTAAACCGTGTAGTGTTCCGAGTGGAATTATTGTAGCGTGTTCTATGGAGACCTCTGCCTTATTTTACCAATTAAAAACAATATTGGTTCTATATCTGTGTGTGGGCAGGGTTCGGTACTGCGTCATTAAAAACTGCATTTCGCTATTTACCGCTCAAGTGAACCATTTTGAGGACCGAGCTCGGTCTTGGTTTCTCTGATTATTATTATTGCCGTTTTCAGGAAGTCTTTGCATTTATATACTGGTATATTTGTGCTGATACATTTTAGGATTTTGATTGTGAATTTATATTATATATTTTTATTTGTATGTTTCACAAACCCCAGTCATTTTAATATCAGAATAAATCGTATTGGTTACTTTACCCTTGTGTTTCGTTTAGCAAAAGTTAATTTGTCAAAATCATAAGAAAGCACGCTCGTCAAAAAAATGAATTTCATCAGAGTTAATTCTAAAGAAAAATATGAATAAGGGCTCAACTGCTCTAACTGAAGCATTTATGCCTTTGACTAACGATTAGCAAATAAATAGAACCCACTTAAGTACAGTTGCAGGACCCACTGCTTTGACCGAAGAGAAGACAAATCCTAACAACTAACGGTTGAGTTTATAAAAATTTTGATTATACCGTAACACGTTGTCTACTGACTACTAACGACGTTCACTATAAAAAATGGTTTCGTCGCTTACAAAAAATCATTCACCTTTTACAGATTAAGTACCCAAACGCAGAACCCATTTTTCTGAAAGACTTAAACACATTCGAGGTTAACTGGTTCTCTACCTGAAATATTATTGACGCCGGGGGTTGTGAGGATGTAGTTTTCACCATTAGCTATGACGTACGTTAACTACTAAGGTAGCTGATTCGGATAAAAGATAAGGACTCCGCAAGTACTCATAACGCTCACATAATTCTTATCACAGTACAAACCGTCTCTGTATCATTTTAATTTCACATTATTGTATTGACGTTACCAAATCAAATCTGCCAGCTATACAAGCTAAGGTGCGCTTGCCATTCCGAAAATCATTTATGAGAAAAACGTTAAACGTAACCCTTTTGATTCTGCCTTATCTGATGCTAACCTTTCTCAATCAAATTATAGTTACTACTAATCATCACGTGCATTTATTAGTGTAAAATACTGACCTTATCTTGCAATAAATAAAAAAATAATTCTGTGCTCATTTTAAATTCTTTCATTTTCGTGTTAGTTAGTCAACCAGAATTTCTGTGAGCATTAAACCATTGCAATATGTAAGATTTTAATATTTCAGCGTATTGTTTTGGCAACATGCTCTTTAGTTTATGCATTAGTTCTTCGTGCCATACTTTATCGAAAGCCTGGGCTACGACTAGAAATATAGCCGAGCAGATTTTTTTTTCTTCATACGCCTTTTCAATAATGTCCGTAATTCGGTGTACCTGATCGATCGTCGAGTGTTTGTTCTTAAACCCAAACTGGTGAGCAGGAATTAGGTTCTTGCTTTCAATAATTGATTTTAGCCCTTTCAAAAGCAGCTTCTCAAATAATTTTGACATCATTGGGAGTAGCGAAACGGGTCTATACGATGAGGCTTCGTTGGGAGGTTTACCCGGTTTGACAATCATGATTACCTCGGCCATTTTCCAGACGTACGGCACATGTTTCAAGCGGAATGCTGCATTTATCAGGCAAGTAAGTTTTACCAATGCTTTCCTTGACAGCCTCTTAAGTATTTCTCCGGTTATATCATATCCTGAAGCTTTTGTAGAACTGATATTGGTTCTAATTTCTTCTGCAACCTCTTTTGGAGTTTCCAGTTCAATGTTTATTTCGTCGCCTTCATGTTGTGGCAGCTCTTGCATAAGTTGACTTTCATTTGGCTGGAAGGTTTGTCCTAAGTGGCTTGCAAACACTTCTGCTTTTTGCTGATTATTTTTTGTCCAACTTCCGTCTGAAGATCTGATTGGTGAACTAAGCTTGCATGGCCGTTTAATTTTTTTAGTGGTCTTCCAAACGGGAATGTATCATCTGTTACCTCTGCCAAGTATTTATTTATAGATTCATTTTTTAGTTCTACAATTTTCCTTTTTAGTTTTTGAGTAGCACTGTTTAATCTAGTTTTGTCGTCTGCTGCTCTTGTTCTTTGCCACTTTTTCCCCAGTTTATTTTTTTCGTCTACTAGTTTTCTGATTTCCATAGGGTAGTTGTTACCAACCGTTAATATCTTAATTACGGGTGTATTTTTCCAAGCGGCCTGTTGTATCTTTATTACAAACTTTTCGACTACTTGATTTAGTTGGTTTTTTGTCTTCAGTGAACAATTCAACTGTATAATGTTAGACAAGTACTCTTGAAATCCATCCCAGTTAGTTTTTCCATTCATTGAAGTTGGGTTATGTTCTTTCTTGATGATGGTTTCGCTTAATGTTAGGATTATTGCAGTGTGATCAGGATCCAGATCAAAGTTATCTTCAGCTGCCATGTAGTTTGGCGAGATTTTTCTAGTGATAAAGCAGTCCAACAAATCGCGTATCTTTTTTGGATCGGTGGGCCAGTACGTGGGTTTTCCTGTTGATGGGTAACAACATCCAAGCTGTGCAGCTGCTTTATGTAGCTCCTTCCCTTGGTTGTGGATAGCCTAGATCCCCAAAGGGTGTTCTTGGCATTATAGTCACCGCCAATTATATATTTATTACCTAGGTGGCTTAGAACATTAAGATAACTCTATTTTTTTCTATAGCACATGTTAAAGTGTGCTTTTATCAACTCAAAACAAAAGGTCAAGTTTTACTTTAACAGCAAGGGTAGATAAAGTAGCACTTTAACATCAAGGATACATAAAGTAATTTAATTTTCTAACTTTTGTTTAAATTAAATATGACAGCTTCGTATTATCGTAGCGACCCAATCTAGCTATGACATTCTGAAATGTGATTGACTGTCCTTATTTTCTCTTGAAATGGTTAAAGTTCTTGCTATAGAAAAAAATAGGTATTGTATTATACACGACGATAAAGTTATTTCTATCGACTCTTGAATCATTAGCGTCTCGACTTCGTCTCGACGTTAAACGATTCACTCGTGGATAAAATTTAACTTTATCGTCTTGTATAATAAATTACTATTTTCTGGTTGTGTCGTGGAGAACAGTATATTGCTGCTATAGTAATTTTTTCTCTCCCTGTATTGCTCGTTATTGCTGTTACCTGGTTTTCCTTCAATTCCATATCTAACTCTTTTTAATGAGATATGTTGTTTTTTTACTGTTATAGCACTACCTACCCTTGCTGCATTTTATGGGTGGTAAAAGTTATATCCACTAAATTTGATTTAGGATTGTCTTGAGAGAAGAGTTTTTGAGATGAGACATATATCTATTTCTTAGATATCAAGAAATGCCTGGAGGTTGTTTTTGTATGATCCTATTGGTATTCCACGTGACTATTCTGATTTCTTTTCTGGCCATTTGGATTGTTTGATGTTGTCGGTCTATTATTTTATTCAAGTTTCTGTAGTCTTTCAGAAAACGAATCCATTAATGTTAGTAGTTGCTCGTTGATGGATTTTTCTGCTGTCTGTGTTGCTGTTTGTGGTATCATCTGTGGTGCTGCCTGTGATATGACGAGTTGTTCTGTTCGTGCTTTGTAAGTGGGGTCTGTCGCTGTTTCCTTTCGTGTAGTTTGGGTAATTTTATTTCTTCGAGCCTGTAATGTTTTTGCTACTTCACAGCCCCTATAGTTCGCCGGGTGTTCTATGTTACAGTTTACACATTTTGGTATTTGTCCTGGTGTTTTTCTGCATTCCTTAGTAATATGTTTACCAGCACACTTACACACCTTGGCTGTCTATTACCGACCCTTTGGGTGTGCCCGTATAGTTGACATTTCTTACATTGTGGTATTAGTTTTGGTTTCCTTAGAGATTGTCAGGTCATTTTGTATTTTAATTAGCCACCTAGGCTTTAGGGCAGCGTGCCCGTATGTTAAACCCTTTTAGTTACTTATTTGGCTTCATCGCCTAATTCCATAATAATGATTTTGCACATATTTGGCCTCAAGCGCAGTATTTCTCGTCATCCGGGGCACCCCTTTGTTGGTACTTTGACAATCGGGTGTTAACTCTCGCAGGATTTCCGAACCTTCTAGAATTTACGCTGTTGGTGTGACTGCGAGGCTTCGCGCTGTTTTTGTCACCGGCACTTATTTGTTTTATTGGTCGCATCGCGATTGGCCGTCGTAGTCACCCGTTTGGCGGTTGAATCCCCAGATGCAGTATTTTTAACGGTCGTTTCGGGCATTCGATCTCGGGTTGTCGAAGAAGTCAGTCGTTGCAGAGTAATTCCAAGGCGGCCGGCGTCTCGCCTTGTGCGGGGCGCCGTCCCTTTCTTTTGTGCCGTTATGGCGGCGTGTCTTTTGTCCATTTGTGCTGTAACAGTGTTTTCCCGAATCCATTGAACTATATTTGCTTCGTGGGAGTTGAGATCAGATCGCCGAGTAGAGCGTTCGTTATTTGTGTTGCCGTGGATGGCGTCCTCGGGCGTCCTGGACGCTTGGGGGACGCCTGCCTTTGACTTTGGACGTTGCCGAGAAGGCTATCTTCGTATCAAGTGCTCCCGCGGTCAGGCAGTTCGCAGAGACTTCAGTTTCGGCCGCGAGAAAGTTGTAGGTGTTAATTGACCCGATTGTTAACGGACGCTTTCGAGTACCGTGTGCCTTGTCGGCGTCTTTACCACAGCCATAGTGGGATTATAACGAGAGCGTGCCTTGTTTACCGTCTTCATGCAAGTCCTCGCCGCCCCTTTGGGCCGCATATCGTGTCCTGAGAGGGATTCCTTAGTAGTGTCGTTTGCACCTGCAGCCGTGAGCTTTGCGACCTTCCCTACGCTGTGAGACGAGCCCATTGCAGTACCGAAGTGTAGAGCCAGGTGAAACTAATACAGGTCAGATCATTCAGTGTGTGTTGTATGTAGTTACCGCTTTATCGTCACCATTTAAAAGTTACCGACTTATTTAGCAATTTACATTGTAGCGCAATATATCAGGCGATGTTAGAGTATTTGTGTAGATTTAATTAGATAATTTTCGATACCAATTTCCTATTAATGTAACAGTAACGTACCGATTCAAATTCTCGTTTATGCAGTTGCTTTAGTACAGTTAAGATGCACCAATTCAATCACTAATCCGGGTGCTAATTAAGCATTTCATTTAAGAATTGTTGTTAACGTAATATTACTGCTCAGTGTCGCTTGATTTACAGTTTTGTGCGTGACGTTTAGTTATGAAAACCTTTGTTTACGATTTGAATAATAATGTTTGCTGTGAAAGCCCTTTTTACGTATTTAATAATGTTTGTTGTGGAAACCATTTCGACCTTTTGTTTACCAAGTTTGTTTATGTGTGCGCAGACCAATATACCGGTTTGTTTAAATTGCCTGTTGTTTTCTTTGTGCCGTTTGCATGCTAATTTTCAGGGTTATGATATACTTTGTGCAGATAAATGTAAGGTGGAACCTGGAAAGCAGTTTAGAGCCATCAAAGGTAAGTCGGTACACTCGTCGCTACTAGGGATGGTTGTCAATTCCCGGACCTACTCTTTTGAATCTAGTTCGTTTACCGGAGTAGGTGCACCTGGTTTGGCGTTCCTTAAAGAGTAGGTCGCCTGATCCGGTGTTCCTTCAATGAATCAAACCTCTGTGCAACTAAGCCGAACCGCGCCAGCGCGCGGAGCGGCGAAGCTGTAAACGGAATGCCGGACTCTCGCACCTAGGAGTGATCCGTCGTTCCTTCAAGGAATCGAACCGTTTTGCACCTAAAAGCCAAACCGCCCTAGCGCTGAAGAGCGCGGAGCGGCGGAACTGTGGAACGGAATGCCGGACTTTTGCTCCTACGAAGCGGATCGGATCGCTCCTCTTTCTCGGACTGCAAAGACGTCGAATTTGAAATCGGAATGGAAATGGATCGACGCGGTTTGCGCTTCGCAATCGTTCGTAACTGACTAGGAACTGCATAATCTACGCAAGGAATTTCAGATTCGGATTCGGAATTGCGGGATCGTAATGGCAATGCCTCGTGTGTTGTGCCAAAATCATAGACCATGTAGGCTACTGTAAGGTATAAATAGAAAAAACGGAAAACATTTCATAATTTTAAATTGTAATAAACATATTTAATTGTAATAGTTTATTGATGCCCTGCTAATGCAATCAAAGAAATCTTTTACAATTGAAATAGACGACCCAGCAAACACTTCCGACCGGAGCCGTCGGATTCAAATCAAAATCACGTCCCCTACATAAACATGTGAGTCATAACATACGACTGTAGGTGCAGGCCCGTCTAAGATCCGACTCCGATCGCTCCAGCGTCTGGCGAGACCTGCTATATCCCGGTGACCACAGGCGGAACTGAACCTAGTTTCTTGCACCTAGTTCGGAGTCGGAGTCGGATCAGGTGCACTTGATCCTTTAGCGGAACAGGTTTTACCATCCCTAGTCGCTACAGCTTCGGAGTCGTCGGCTTTCTCGAAATAGTTATTTGTGTACTTCTCGCCCCGTCTAACCGCCCAGTCCCGGTTATTCGGGTTAAGACAGGCTTGGTGGCGCCCTCTTTATTTTACCGTTATTTACCGACCCTCTGGCCGTTACCCTTAGATAATCTCGTTAAGAACCCGCCCAACTCCACTGAAAGTCTAGCCGGCCTATCTTGTTGCGGCTGGGTAGCGGCCTAGGAGAACTTTCGTCCCGATTTCGTCCATTACGGCACGCGTCGGCCGTTTCGTTTATGTATGAGCCGGTGCGGTGTCGTAAAGTCGGTTTAAGACCGTAACAAGATTCAATTCGAATTCTCACTCCCAATATTTCTTTGATTTCATTTATTTCCTTGACGTCCTGTTTATGCTCAAACGATAACATAAATAGCGAAAGTGGTTTATTCACTGATTCAAATACTCTTTTTTCTGTTTCAGTTCTTTCATTTTTTAAAATATTTGTAGCGTCAACGCATAACAATTTACGCTGCGTTAGTTCTTCAAAGATCTTGTTCGGGTCTGCTGTTGAGGGTGTTCCTCTAACCAAAACTCTTATGTGTCTGGTCTGCTTGTCATCATATGAGTGCCACTGTAGCTGATTCTCACTAAGACTATTTCTTTGAAGGCTTGCATGACTTTATTATTATTTTTAATTTCATGGTTGTTCAGGGCTGTCGCCTCGAATGATATTTTTTGGTTACGTAAGATAGTGATAGTGAGTCATAATTTGTTACGTTGCTCACTATTATTGGTGGAGGTTTAGGTACTTTTTTCTCTGTTACTTCATCTTGTTGCAAGCCTTTGCTACTCTTCTGTTGCTCTGCTGACGAGTCAGGCGAGGAGTTAGCTTTTATCTACTTGTTTTTGTTCTTCCTGCTAGTGGCTGTTATCCAGTCTAATCCTTTGGCCAAATCTTCTTCGTCCATCTCATAGTATATTGAGACAGTTTCTTTATTCTGGTTGGTGTCCTTTTTAATACCCTGGGGGTCTTTTTGTTCTTGTTTTTCCATTTTCTCTTGTAATGCTGCAGCAGCTGAACAGTGTTATGTATCTTCTTGTAATTGTTTTGTTTGAATTCAAGCATTATATAACCCTTGTTCATTTTGACTTCTTATCTGATTTTCCTGAAATAATAACGTTCTTCTAATGGAACAGTGCATTGTTATGCTGCACTAGTAGCGCTTCCCCAGGTGTTGTTGGGTGCTGGTACATATTTATTTATTTATAAACGGGGCTGCGCGCGCTATTGCGCGGTCTATCCTAATGTATTTTCGTATGCACTGCTTAGCACATTTTATGTGTCATCACTGAGAAGTAGTTTTAAGCTTTGCACATCATTTTCAAAAAGAAACGCGAATTCGTAAGGGTTCTTTTCTAAAATCGCATCTATTTAATCACAATTCCGCTCAAATAACGCTCCGCTCCTCTCCAATGGAGCCCTTCGGGGCTCAGCCCATCTCCAAGGGGGCTCTCGGGGTTCCGTCCCTCTCCAAGGGGGCTCACGGGGCTCCGCCCCTCTCCAAAGGGGCTCACGGGGCTCCCCCTTCTCCTAAGGAACCTACGGGGCTCCGCCCCTCTCCAAGGGGGCTCTCGGGGCTCCGTCTCTCTCCAAGGGGGCTCACAGGGCTCCGCCCCTCTCCAAAGGGGCTCACGGGGCTCTCCCTCTCTCCAAGGGGGCCCCGGCGCTTCGCTCCTCTCCAAGGGGGCTCTCGGGGCTCCGCTCCTCTCCAAGGGGATCTTCGGGGCTCCGACCCCCGGCGTTTCGCCCCTCTCCAAGGGGGCCCTCAGGGCTCTGCCCCTTTCTAATGGGGCTCAGGGGGCTCTCGGGGCACCGCCTCTCTCCAAGGGGCTCACGGGGCTCCCCCTTCTCCTAAGGAACCTACGGGGCTCCGCCCCTCTCCAAGGGGGCTCTCGGGGCTCCGTCTCTCTCCAAGGGGGCTCACAGGGCTCCGCCCCTCTCCAAAGGGGCTCACGGGGCTCTCCCACTCTCCAAGGGGTCCCCGGCGCTTCGCCCCTTTCGAAGGGGGCTCTCGGGGCTCCGCTCCTCTCCAAGGGGACCTTCGGGGCTCCGACCCTCTCCAAGGGGGCCCCGGCGTTTCGCCCCTCTCCAAGGGGGCCCTCAGGGCTCTGCCCCTTCCTAAGGGGGCTCAGGAGGCTCTCGGGGCACCGCCTCTCTCCAAGGGGGCTCCTGGGGCTCCGCCCCTCTCCAAGGGGGCCCCGGGGCTTCGCCCCTCTCCAAGGGGGCTCTCGGGGCTCCGCCTCTCTCTAATGGGGCTACGGGGCTCTGCCCCTCTCCAATGGGACTCACGGGGCTCAGCACCTCTCCAAGGGAGCCCACGGCGCTCCGTCCCTCTCTAATGGGGCCCTCGGGGATCCGCCCCTCTCCAAGGGGGCCTTCGAGGCTCTGCCCCTCTCCAATGAGACCACGGGGCTCCGCTCCTCTCCAAGGGGGCCCTTGGGGATCCGCCCCTCTCCAAAGGGGCCTTCGGGGACCCCGCAAAATCGAGGCGACTGCGAAATGCATTCAAACGCGAATGGGGGACATCGCGTCTGCAATTGTCGTGACGGACACACACGTTTGAATCGTTCTCCTTTATTTATATGATTCACGTAAATTTCGCTTCAATAGTGTCTGAGCTGGCCTCCGCATTTCCTGTTGCCCGGCGATAGCGCGCTGTATCCGTCCGCACTCGCGGTTTACTTTTCGTTATCGTTATCAGAGCACAGCCGAATAAGTCCCTACTCTGTTAATGGGTGAAATAAATATTGTAAATATATGTGTGAAATAAATGAAAATAAAACAGATTACGGTAAAACCTATATCCATATTACGTAAGATGTCGATAAAGGAATATTGCAATGGAGTGATTAGAGGAGCAATTAAAATATGTAAATCTCTCTGAAACTTGCATTCTGCAGACAGAATTCCTTAAGTAACGCATGAAAATGTATTTTAACAGCAAACATCACAACACACCATCACCACTATAATTCATCAAAAGCAGAACTAAATAGATTCAGCGTTAAACAACCTTTTGAAAAATCACACGTTACGATCGGCAAAGACTCTGTTTACAGTCAACATGATTTCGTTAAAAAGCCGCAGTTATATTAGACGGCGCTTTTAATCTACCTATTTATACCGTTTTCAAACTCAAACATAGGAACTTAACATTGCATTAAACGTTTGTACAGACACCTGCTTTTCAATTCAATTTAAATAAAAGTTAATAGTATCAATAAAAGGATGAAATTATTGCGCATCAAATGAGTAATAACCATTATTACTGATGTAATACAGAAATAATGGCAAAATACCTAAAAATCGAATGCCCAATAATGATTGCCTATGTTCGACTTTAAGAATGGATACCCGGTGTACATACCTGTAATAACATGTCGATTAGACACAAGACTTCCTGTACATCTATAATCCCAATCCAAGTTGCTCCTGTACATTATAGCCACCAACCAAGGGTATTCGCCGTCCACGAAGTCATCGCCATCGATCACCGACGCCCGAGTGTTTCCATAGTCAGTCCACATTTTTTACCCGACAGGCTAAATTCCTCAATCAACGAAGCAGCCGTGCTGGCAGCTACTAAAGGCGGCAGCGAAAGCCAGTCAAGCAGTTGGATAGGCTTGGGGGAATGAATCAAAGGTTCCGAGGACAATGGTGCAGTCGCAGTGGTAGCTTCTGAAAGCTGCCACCACGTATTCGAAGACAAAAAAGCAAAGCTAGAGGTAGCCGTTGAAGAAGGCCGCTGAGACCAAGGGTCCCAAGTCGACGAAATCAATGGTGCATTTATGGTAGAAGCTGTTAAAAGTGGTTGCCAAGTGTTTGAGGACAATGGTGCAGCCGTAGTGGTAGTTTCTGAAGGCTGCTACCACGTAGTTGAAGACAAAGAAGCAGAGATAGAGGTAGCCGTTGAAGAAGGCCGCTGAGACCAAGGGTTCCAAGTCGACGAAATCAATGGTGCATTCATGGTAGAAGCCGTCAAAGGTGGTTGCCAAGTGCTTGAAGACAATATTACAGACGTAGTGGGAGCTGCAGAAAGTTGCTGCCAAGGACTCGAAGACGTTGATGCCGGGATAGGATAAATTGTTAAATAAGGCGACCAAGTCCGTGAAGGCAATGGTGTATCCGTTGTAGAAGCAGTTAAAGGGGGTTTAAAAGTATTTGAGGACAATGGTGCAGCCGTAGTGGTAGTTTCTGAAGGCTGCCACCACGTATTCGAAGACAAAGAAGCAGAGTTAGAGGTAGCCGTTGAAGAAGGCCGCTGAGACCAAGGCTTCCAAGTCGACGAAATCAATGGCGCATTCATGGTAGAAGCCGTTAAAGGTGGTTGCCAAGTATTTGAGGACAATGATGCAGCCCTAGTGGTACCTTCTCAAGGCTGCCACCACGTATCCGAATACAAAGAAGCAGAGTTAGAGGTAGCCGTTGAACAAGGCCGCTGAGACCAAGGCTTCCAAGTCGACGAAATCAATGGTGCATTCATGGTAGAAGCCGTCAAAGGTGGTTGCCAAGTGCTTGAAGACAATATTACAGACGTAGTGGGAGCTGCAGAAAGTTGCTGCCAAGGACTCGAAGACGTTGATGCCGGGATAGGATAAATTGTTAAATAGGGCGACCAAGTCCGTGAAGGCAATGGTGTATCCGTTGTAGAAGCCGTTAAAGGGGGTTTCCAAATATTTGAGGACAATGGTGCAGCCGTAGTGGTAGCTTCTGAAGGCTGCCACCACGTATTCGAAGACAAAGAAGCAGAGTTAGAGGTAGCCGTTGAAGAAGGCCGCTGAGACCAAGGCTTCCCAATCGACGAGATCAATGGTGCATTTATGATAGAAACCGTTAAAGGTGGTTGCCAAGTATTTGAGGACAATGGTGCAGCCGTAGTGGTAGTTTCTGAAGTCTGCCACCCCGTATTCGAAGACAAAGAAACAGAGTTAGAGGTAGCCGTTGTGGAAGGCCGCTGAGACCAAGGCTTTCAAGTCGACGAAATCAATGGCGCATTCATGGTAGAAGCCGTTGAAGGTGGTTGCCAAGTATTTAAGGACAATGGTACAGCCGTAGTGGTAGTTTCTGAAGGTTGCCACCACGTATTCGAAGACAAAGAAGCAGAGTTAAAGGTAGCCGTTGAAGAAGGCCGCTGAGACCAAGGCTTCCAAGTCGACGAAATCAATGGCGCATGCATGGTAAAAGCCGTTAAAGGTGGTTGCCAAGTGTTTAAAGACAATGGTACAGCCGTAGTGGTAGCTTCTGAAGGTTGCCACCACGTATTCGAATACAAAGAAGCAGAGTTAAAGGTAGCCGTTGAGGAAGGCCGCTGAGACCAAGGCTTCCAAGTCGACGAAATCAATGGCGCATTCATGGTAGAAGCCGTTGAAGGTGGTTGCCAAGTATTTGAGGACAATTGTACAGCCGTAGTGGTAGTTTCTGAAGGTTGCCACCACTTATTCGAAGACAACGAAACAGAGTTAGAGGTAGCCGTTGAGGAAGGCCGCTGAGACCAAGGCTTTCAAGTCGACGAAATCAATAGCGCATTCATGGTAGAAGCCGTTGAAGGTGGTTCCCTAGTATTTGAGGACAATGGTACAGCCGTAGTGGTAGTTTCTGAAGGTTGCCACCACGTATTCGAAGACAAAGAAGCAGAGTTAAAGGTAGCCGTTGAGGAAGGCCGCTGAGACCAAGGCCTCCAAGTCGACGAAATCAATGGCGCATTCATGGTAGAAGCCGTTGAAGGTGGTTGCCAAGTATTTGATGTACAGCCGTAGTGGTAGTTTCTGAAGTCTGCCACCACGTATTCGAAGACAAAGATACAGAGTTAGAGGTAGCCGTTAAGGAAGGCCGCTGACACCAAGGCTTCCAATTCGACGAAATCAATGGCGCATTCATGGTAGAAGGAGTTAAAGGTGGTTGCCAAGTATTTGAGGACAATCGTACAGTCGTAGTGGTAGCTTCTGAAGGTTGCCACCACGAATTCGAAGACAAAGAACAAGAGTTAGAGGTAGCCGTTGAAGAAGGCCGCTGAGATCAAGGCTTCCAAGTCGACGAAATCAATAGTGCATTTATGGTAGAAGCCGTCAAACGTGGTTGCCAAGTGCTTGACGACAATAATACAAAATTAGTAGAGGCTGCAGAAGGTTGCTGCCAAGGACTCGAAGACGATGATGCCGGGATAGGATAGATCGTTAAATAAGGCGACCAAGTCCGTGAAGGCAATGGTGTATCCGTTGTAGAAGCCGTTAAAGGGAGATTCCAAGTATTTGAGGACAATGGTGCAGCCGTAGTGGTAGCTTCTGAAGGCTGCCACCACGTATTCGAAGACAAAGAAGCAGAGTTAGAGGTAGCCGTTGAAGAAGGCTTCTGAAAACAAGGCTTCCCAATCCACGAGATCAATGGTGCATTCATGATAGAAGCCGTTAAAGGTGGTTGCCAAGCATTTGAGGACAATGGTGCAGCCGTAGTGGTAGTTTCTGAAGTCTGCCACCACGTATTCGAAGACAAAGAAACAGAGTTAGAGGTAGCCGTTGAGGAAGGCCGCTGAGACCAAGGCTTCCAAGTCGATGAAATCAATCACCATTCATGGTAGAAACCGTTAAAGGAGGTTGCCAAGTATTTGAGGACAATGGTACAGCCGTAGTGGTAGCTTCTGAAGGATGCCACCACGTATTCGAAAACAAAGAAGCAGATTTAGAGGTAGCCGCTGAAGAAGGCCGCTGAGACCAAGGCTTCCAAGTCGACGAAATCAATCGCCATTCATGGTAGAAACCGTTAAAGAAGGTTGCCAAGTATTTGAGGACAATGGTGCAGCAGTAGTGGTAGCTTCTGAAGGTTGCCATCACGTATCCGAATACAAAGAAGCAGAGTTAGATTTAGCCGTTGAAGAAGGCCGCTGAGACCAAGGGTTCCAAGTCGACGAAATCAATGGTGCATTCATGGTAGAAGCCGTCAAAGGTGGTTGCCAAGTGCTTGAAGACAATATTACAGACGTAGTGGGAGCTGCAGAAAGTTGCTGCCAAGGACTCGAAGACGTTGATGTCGGGATAGGATAAATTGTTAAATAAGGCGACCAAGTCCGTGAAGGCAATTGTGTATCCGTTGTAGAAGCCGTTAAAGGGAGTTTCCAAGTATTTGAGGGCAATAGTGCAGCCGTAGTGGTAGCTTCTGAGGGCTGCCACCACGTATTCGAAGACAAAGAAACAGAGTTAGAGGTAGCCGTTGAAGAAGGCCGCTGAGACCAAAGCTTCCCAATCGACGAGATCAATGGTACATTCATGATAGAAGCCGTTGAAGGTGGTTGCCAAGTATTTGAGGACAATGGTGCAGCCGTAGTGGTAGCTTCTGATGTCTGCCACAACGTATTCGAAGACAAAGAAACAGAGTTAGAGGTAGCCGTTGAGGAAGGCCGCTGAGACCAAGGCTTCCAAGTCGACGAAATCAATGGCGCATTCATGGTAGAAGCCGTTAAAGGTGGTTGCCAAGTATTTGAGGACAATGGTACAGCCGCAGTGATAGCTTCTGAAGGTTGCCACAACGTATTCGAATACAAAGAAGCAGAGTTAGAGGTAGCTGTTGAGGAAGGCCGCTGAGACCAAGGCTTCCAAGTCGACGAAATCAATGGTGCATTCATGGTAGAAGCCGTTAAAGGTGGTTGCCAAGTATTTGAGGACAATGGTGCAGCCGTAGTGGTAGTTTCTGAAGTCTGCCACCACGTATTCGAAGACAAAGATACAGAGTTAGAGGTAGCCGTTAAGGAAGGCCGCTGAGACCAAGGCTTCCAAGTCGACGAAATCAATGACGCATTCATGGTAGAAGCCGTTAAAGGTGGTTGCCAAGTATTTGAGGACAATGGTACAGCCGTAGTGGTAGCTTCTGAAGGTTGCCACCACGAATTCGAAGACAAAGAACAAGAGTTAGAGGTAGCCGTTGAAGAAGGCCGCTGGGACCAAGGCTTCCAAGTCGACGAAATCAATGGTGCATTTATGGTAGAAGCCGTCAAAGGTGGTTGCCAAGTGCTTGACGACAATAATACATAATTAGTGGAGGCTGCAGAAGGTTGCTGCCAAGGACTCGAAGACGATGATGCCGGGATAGGATAAATAGTTAAATAAGGCGACCAAGTCCGTGAAGGCAATTGTGTAACCGTTGTAGAAGCCGTTAAAGGTGGTTGCCAAGTATTTGAGGACAATGGTGCAGCCGTAGTGGTAGTTTCTGAAGGCTGCCACCACGTATTCGAAGACAAAGAAGCATAGTTGGACATAGCCGTTGAAGAAGGCCGCTGAGACCAAGGCTTCCCAATCGTCGAGATCAATGGTGCATTCATGGTAGAAGCCGTGAAAGGTGGTTGCCAATTATTTGAGGACAATGGTGCAGCCGTAGTGGTAGTTTCTGAAGGCTGCCACCACGTATTCGAAGACAAAGAAGCAGAGTTAGAGGTAGCCGTTGAAGAAGGCCGTTGAGACCAAGGGTTCCAAGTCGACAAAATCAATGGTGCATTCATGGTAGAAGCCGTCAAAGGTGGTTGCCAAGTGCTTGAAGACAATAATACAGAGGTAGTGGGGGCTGCAGAAGTTTGCTGCCAAGGACTCGAAGACGTTGATGCCGGGATAGGATAAATCGTTAAATAAGGCGACCAAGTCTGTGAAGGCAATGGTGTATCCGTTGTAGAAGCCGTTAAAGGTGGTTTCCATGTATTTGAGGATAATGGTGCAGCCGTAGTGGTAGCTTCTGAAAACTGCCAGCACGTATCCGAATACAAAGAAGCAGAGTTAGAGGTAGCCGTTGAAGAAGGCAGCTGAGACCAGGGCTTCCAAGTCGACGAAATCAATGGTGCATTGATGGTAGAAGCCGTCAAAGGTGGTTGCCAAGTGCTTGAAGACAATAATACAGACGTAGTGGGAGCTGCAGAAGGTTGCTGCCAAGGACTCGAAGACGATGATGCCCGGATAGGATAAATCGTTAAATAAGGCGACCAAGTCCGTGAAGGCAATGGTGTATCCGTTGTAGAAGCCGTTAAAGGGGGTTGCCAAGTATTTGAGGACAATGGTGCAGCCCTAGCGGTACCTTCTGAAAGCTGCCACCACGTATCCGAATACAAAGAAGCAGAGTTAGAGGTAGCCGTTGAAGAAGGCCGCTGAGACCAAGGCTTCCAAGTCGACGAAATCAATGGTGCATTCATGGTAGAAGCCGTCAAAAGTGGTTGCCAAGTGCTTGAAGACAATAATACAGACGTAGTGGGAGCTGCAGAAGGATGCTGCCAAGGACTCGAAGATGATGATGCCCGGATAGGATAAATCGTTAAATAAGGCGACCAAGTCCGTGAAGGCAATGGTGTATCCGTTGTAGAAGCCGTTAAAGGTGGTTGCCAAGTATTTGAGGACAATGGTGCAGCCGTAGTGGTAGTTTCTGAAGATTGCCACCACGTATTCGAAAACAAAGATGCAGAGTTCGAGGTAGCCGTTGAAGAAGGCCGTTGAGACCAAATGTTCCAAGTCGACGAAATCAATGGTGCATTCATGGTAGAAGCCGTTAAAGGTATTCGCCAAGTATTTGAGGACAATGGTGCAGCCGTAGTGGTAGTTTTTGAAGGCTGCCACCACGTATTCGAAGACAAAAAAGCAGAGTTAGATGTAGCCGTTGAAGAAGGCCGCTGAGACCAAGGCTTCCAAGTCGACGAAATCAATAGTGCATTCATGGTAGAAGCCGTCAAAGGTGGTTGCCAAGTGCTTGAAGACAATAATACAGACGTAGTGGGGGCTGCAGAAGGTTGCTGCCAAGGACTCGAAGACGATGATGCCGGGATAGAATAAATCGTTAAATAAGGCGACCAAGTCCGTGAAGGCAATGGTGTATCCGTTGTAGAAGCCGTTAAAGGTGGTTGCCAAGTGCTTGACGATAATGGTGTAGACGTGGTGAAAGCCGTTGAAGGTTGCTGCCAAGACTCCGAAGAAAAGATAGTTGAATTTTGAAATGGTGGTTGCTGCGTAAGTAAAGTGCAATTCGGATGCAACTTCGGTTTGGACTTGGCCGAGAGTGGTTTTGGAGGCTGGTTGGTTCTGTAGTAATGGGCGGCCCACATTTCGGTGACTCCGCGAGGGCCCACTGCAATTAATAACGTATAATGAATTGGGTTCTAGCTAAAACGTTAGTCATACATTCTTCTGAAGGACCGGTGCAATACACTTTGTTGTTAAGTTCGATTCTATTGAGTCTCGGTACCACCCCTTGGATAGGAAAGGAGATGTTGTAAACTAACGGACATCCTGCCAATATATCGTCTAATGTTGACTCCATTTCAATTTCCAAGTTCTGGAAAATAGTTTTATACAATTTTATAGGAGAGTATCAGTTATATGTGAAAGATACATGTTCCGCCTGACTTAAGAGCAATATATTTGGAAAACAGTATAGAAAATGCATACGTTGTTAAAATAATATTCCTTTTGTTACAATAAGTACTTGCATTACTAGTAGTAAAAATATATATAGTTTTTACGCATAAGTAGAAAGAAAGCAAATGCTGACGTTACGGGTAACCTACTCATACATTGAAAGATATTTATATAAGTCAGCAATAATATGATTACTTAAAATCGGAAAGGGGAATATATAAATAGGAACAAGCGACATATCCAAAGCAATAACAGCTGCATTAAGCTTTCAGATTAATTGGTGAGATTATAATATATGCACAGGAAGATGTTGAAATGGTGGAAGAAGACCTTTTATTATCTACTCATGACAGCCGCGGTTAACAGCTAGATAATTTGAAGGAGATACAACGCAAACATCAGGTGTTTTCTGGAACTCTGGAAAATCTAATGAAAGCCGAACTGAAGGAATGTTAATGGATATGACGAACATAATCGCAAAAATCGCTTTCCACACCATATAGTTGCATAGGATCATGGAAATCCACAGCACAGAAAAAAGTTAAAGAACCGTTTGATGGTTCCTAATAACTCATGTTATCCCAATATTTTCAAGTCTACATCAATGCTGAATTATGTAATTCCAGAGAATATATAACATATCTAATTACGCCAAGAAAACGTGATCAGCTTGGCTTCACAGTCAATGAATAGGACGAAGTCGCACTCTGCCAAACAAAGCACCCTGACTGAGACTTTTCTCCATCTCTCCTAAGTAGATGAATTTGCCAAAACTGTATTCTACCATTAGGTTCCTAAATGCTTTGTGTGGGAGGATGGTACATCAGTAGAAGGAAGCGAGAGAGGAGGTGCTAGATTATCCAGTTGTAAAGATGGAACACGTTTTGGGACGAGTGCAGACGATTATAATGCAGCATACTGTATGAATGATACATTTAATTTAAATAATATCCAGATATCCAATGGGTATCGTGTAATGTAACAGTGGTATGTTTTTAACTCGTGGTGTTGTAAAGGGCAACCAGAGTCGTTGTTTATATGAAGTAGTAAGAAATAACTTGAATTGCTAATCTGCGATAAATAGTCACGTTACGGGTTAAATTCCAATTAATTGTAAAGAATAATAATTGATAATTTGATACGTAATAGCAATATAGTATTCTTAACGATCAAATTTGACTATAAGTCACAAATATTATTCAAATATAGAATTCAAGATTGTTTAATTCCATTTAACGTGGTATATTACTACGAAACCAGTAAAACCAGTGCAAGTGAGTGCCGTGGTAGGCTGTTGAACTGTCTATCCACATAATAGAGGTGTCAAAGAGCTACAACGAGTTTTTATTTGGTCGGGAACAACCCAGGGAGGTGTTTGCTGGCTAGCATTTATACAGTTAGTAGCTGGGATAACAGATTCAGGTACAAGATAGACAATCAGAAGGTTAGTGTCCATTTCTTACGAAATATTAAGAAGTTATATAGCAAGTTTGCTGTGGCAAATTATTATTTTAATTGTAAATATATATATTTAGAAATTAATATAGAAGAATTAATTTTTTAAATTTAATAGTGATTCGAGTACTCGACGGGTTATGATGATTATAATTTGAAATTTCCATTTTTGAGATTAGGTTATTTTTTAGAATCGTCATTTAAATCAAACATTTGATTAAACTATTTTTGATATCTATTTATTTTTGTATTGTCAGATCAAACTTCGATTAGAATGAACAAACTGAAGTATGAATTTAATCTTATGAAGTACCTCAAGAGTGTATTTGATTCATAAAGTTAAATAGTTATTATATTTTAAAAGCAATTCAGTCTTTAACTACAAGAGAAAGTTGTTAGTTGAAAATTTACTCATTCAGCTGGGAGACAGGAATCCCATTGCTTGTTAAACTGACTAACCGAGGTTTTAAACAACTATAATCACATGACATAATTTTAAATGTCAAATTGATTTATGAGATACGTCAATTTCTACTTATTTCATTAAAAAGTAAGGTAAGTACATGAGTGAGCTATACCTGATAGGGCTTCTTGTTAATAACTAGAAAATCTGGTGTGATACACTCACACAACTTCCTTTTACAGTGATCTTATAATTAGTTAAATATTTAATTTTTAATTTTTAAGCATTCGTCAAAAATTTTCAAAAATTACGAATTCTACAAAAACGGTACAAAATAGAGCGTTAGTTGAAGAGACAAATTTTCTCTAAAATCTTAAGCAGAATTCAAAAATGTAATAATATACCGGGTGTTCTATTTAAAATAGGAGTTAATAAAAAAAATAGAAAAAAAAAACAAAAGAAACCCACTTTAGAAGTATTCAACTGGAAAATCACCTATCTCACGTTAATGCACATTAAAAATGTAATAAAAATGTAAAGTTTTAAAAAAATCGTTAGAGCCGTTTTTGAAAAAATCGAAAAAAACTAAAAAATCACAAGAGTAAACACCTACTTGCGGTTATTCGATTTTTTTAAAAAGCTTGCTGTCTCATCTACATAGTACACAAAACTTATATATGAAGTTTCAACGCCATACCTCTTTTCGTTTTTGAGATATTCTGTTCACAGGCAGACACACAGCAGACACACAGACACACAGACACACAGACAGACAGACACACAGACCAATGAAAAAAAATATGTTTTTTGGGATCAGGGGACTCTAAAACGTGAAGATCTGTTGAAAACTCAATTTCGAATTTTTGGGGTGAATCCAATACTTCCTTTATAGTAAAAGGAAGTAAAAAGTACTTACTTCAGATTCACCTTTCAAAATTTGGGACCTTCATAATGTTGATAGTTTATCAAATATCTGATGTGATGGTCTTATGGGAGGAGCATCTTGACAGTTTCTCGAAAGATTCAAAGTAGCAGACTGAGAGAAAAACTACAGGGATTGTTTTGAACTTGATGACGGACGTGATTTATAACAAGTACTTTTTATTGCTTGCGGATTTGGTTACAGTCATTGGAGGGCAGTTACTGAAGAACTATGGACTTTTGGAACACACACAGTTCACTGGGATCGTTTACGACAAGGAAATCCTTAGAAAAGTGACAATCTGCCCTGGTTGTCAACGTTGATACGAGGCCAAATTGTCCTTTGAAACGTTCCGTATTTAATATTTTTTATTTTTCAGAGTGGCGAAATATACATAAAAGAACATGAATTATATGACGCCACAAAAAGTTTCAGATATTAGCTTAACAATATCATTAGATCATTTTTGCAAATAATCATCCAAATGAAGGCACGCTAAGAAATGTAAATAAATACGAATTCAGCAATAGAAGTTTATCTAGAGCTAACTGACTTTATTTGGCTCTTTCGTTCTGTTTAGCATAATGCATTTGCTTGTTTGAAGAATTTTGAAGAATTTCACTATTTCACTTTGTTAATTGCTGTTCTGTGCTACTTCCTAACAGTCACATTTTAAAATGGTAATATTTATAACAACTACTCCACCTATAAGCTCACAATTTGCGTTAGGAGTTAAAACTCCGGTGCAGCACGTGCGCTTGGAAATGGTTCAAGTCGAGGGTCGCCTGTAGCCAGAGGCCTTCGAACCGTAAAACATGAACAACTAGGCAAGTACGTGCGTAAACTCTCCCTGAGACTAGGAAATCATCTAACAATGCAAATTGTGTTGTCGCCGACACTGACCTGTTCACCGACGTGATACGCAGCAATGGACATGTTCACCAAGATGTCATAATAGCCGGTGTAGTCGTTGTCTAGCATAATCCTTCCAAAAACATCATCTTCGCCCTCTTGGTACTGGAACAAGTTGGGGCACGGGTTTGAAGGTTGCCGCCACGTATTCGACGACAACGAAGCAGACGTAGTGGGAGCTGCTGAAGGTTGCTGCCAAGGCTCCGGAAGAGAGATAGTTGAATTGCGAAGTGGTGGCTGCTGCTTGAGTAAAGTGCAACGCGAATGCAATCTCTGCTCGGGCTTGACCGAGAGTGGTTTTGGAGGCTGGTTGGTTCTGTAGTAATACCCGGCCCATATTTCGGTGACTCCGCGAGGGCCCACTGCAATTAATAACGTATAATGATTTGGTTCTAACTAAAACGTTAATCATACATTCTTCTGAAAGACCGGTGCAATACACTTTGTTGTTAAGTTCGATTCTAGTCATCCTCGGTATCACTCCTTGGATGGGAAAGGATATTTTGTAAATTATCGGACATCCCTCCAATATATCGTCTAATATTGACTCCATTTCAATTTCCAGGTTCTGGAAAATAGTTTGATTCAATTTTATAGGAGAGTATCAGTTAAATGTGAAAGATGCATGTTCCGCCTGATTTAAAGGAAATATATTTGAAAAACAGTATAGAAAATGCACGCGTTGATAAAATACTATTTCTTTTGTTACAATGAATATTTGCATTACTAGTCGTAAAAATATTTAACAATAAACTAAGTTTAACATCCAATTCCAGAAATTATTTCAATGCTTGGAGTATTTCAAATTATGGTCCTGCTATCATTATTCATCTTCTCCATATCTTCATTATACAATCTTCTTTTTTAAATTCAGTTTATTTTCGTTATCGACAATTTTTCAACAATCACACCCTTCTATATACCAAAACAGATCAACTAAATCACATTATGAAAGGGTTTATTTTAAAATTTCAGCCTTTTACAAATTATTACATGTTATTCTATCAAAATTTATTTGTGTACATAAAATTAATATCTCCCTAGTGATATCGTTTTTGCATATTTTTGTACAGTTGAACAGTCTATATAATTTATTATCACATTTAGTAACACCCGGATCTTGAGATAATGAACAAAGGTACAGAGCCCACTTTTGTCAATAGCATCCGAAAGGAGGTAATTGACATTATAGTGGCATCTAGGTGTTTTTCAATCAATATTGAAAACTGGAAAGTGACGTCGGATATCGTGACATCTGATCATCGTATGATCAGAATGGAAATGAATTCCGACAAGCCTCTGGAAATTTCCTACCGGAACCCCAGGGCAAGAGGCTGGGAAAGTTATCGTTCCAGTCTCGTTCGCCAAGGAGGCCAACCAGAGGGATGTATATGCACAAAGGAACAATTAAGTAAAGATGTAGAGCAACTGGCAAGTAAAATTGTCTCAGCTTATGAGGAGGCTTGTCCTCTCAGGAAGGCTCGAGTTCGTAGGGTACCATGGTGGACCGCACTCTAGCCGATCTGCGCAAGGAATCCAGGCGAACTTTTAATCGTGCTATCAGAGAAGAGACACAGGCCTCATGGGACACTTTCAAAATGGCCAGGAATAGGTTCAAAAATGAGTTAAGGCGCAGCAAAAGATCTAGCTGGCAGAAATACTGTGCAGAGTTAAGCTCAGTATCAGACTCTGCTAGACTGATGAAAATCTTGAGCCGCGAAACTAGTCAAACAGTAGGAGCGTTAAAAAAAGTCGATGGGATGCGGACAACACCGAGAGAGGAGTCTTTACAACACCTCCTGGAAGTCCACTTTCCAGGAGACGGCGCCATCCAATTAGTACCCATAGCGGAACAGGAACCAGTTCCTATAGAGAACTGGCAGTTGGCTGATGGAATTATAACGGAAGGTGCAGTCACATGGACAGTACAGCAGTTTGATCCCTTTAAGTCGCCGGGGCCAGATGGGATCTTTCCAGAACTGCTTCAGAAAGGCCTGGATATCCTTCTTCTATTTATAGTAAGGGTATATAGGGCCAGCGTAGCAATGGGATGGGTCCCAGAACAGTGGAAGGTAGCCAGAGTGGTTTTTATTCCCAAGACGGGAAGGGAGGGCTACACAACTGCCAAATCATTTAGGCCCATTAGTCTTACATCCTTTCTTTTAAAGACCCTGGAAAGGATCATTGATAGGCTGCTAATGGAAATGGTAATAACAACACACCCATTCCACAAAAATCAGCACGCATACAGACGTGAAAGATCAACCGAAACTGCACTCCACGCTGTCGTGCACAAGGTCGAAAGGGAACTACACTATAAAAAAAGTGGCTCTTGCAGTACTTTTTGACATTGAAGGCGCATTTGACAAGGCAAGAACGGCTACAATATGTCAAGCCTTGCAGGCCAGAGAAACCCCTCCCGTTCTGGTCAGTTGGGTAAGAACAGCACTGGAGGGGACTGTTCAGTGAGGGCCAGGGTGACGGGAGGTTGCCCGCAAGGCAATTGCCTCTCACCTCACCTGTGGTGTCTTATAATGGACGGTCTACTGGGATGCCTAACGGAAGAGGGCTTCTATGCACAATCATACGCAGACGATGGACTGGTACTTGTTACTGGCAGGTTCCTAAACGTCGTCTGCGATAGAATGCAGGTAGCCTTCAAGATTATTGAAAGATGGTGTGAAGAGAAAGGTCTGTCGGTAAACCCACTAAAGACTGAGATCATTCTCTTCACAAAAAGACGAAAACTTCAGGGTCTGAGGATACCCATTATGTACGGAAGACCACTTGCATTAGTTCAAGATGTCAAGTACCTGGGGGTAATCCTCGACAGCAAATTAAGTTGGAGGTCGCATGTCGACAGGATGGTGAAGAAGTCGACAGCCACCTTATGGCAGTTGCGCAGAGCAATAGCCAGGAACTGGGGGATAAACCCCAAGATTCTGCACTGGCTCTAAACATTAGTAGTAAGGTCAAGAGTTCAGTATGGCTCAGTGGTCTGGTGGCCTAGTGTAGAGCGCCCCAGTATTTTCGTAAGTTTGGCAAAGGTCCAACGAGTAGCCTGTTTCGGAATTACAGGGGCAATGAGGACAACCCCACCAGCCGCACTTGAGGTAATATTGGGACTCCCGGGGCTCGACACTTGGATAAAGAGAGAGGCTATGGCTACCCATCTCAGAATGCGGGACACGGGGCTATGGAATGACCAGAGAGTTCGCACGGGCCATGCTAGGATCGCCGACATGGCTGCTAGAGAAATACCTCTATCAGCCTACAGGGTAACCGAAGCAGAGGACCGGCTAAGGTTAGAAAAAGGATTCTCTCACACTATCCCAACAAGGGAACAGTGGGAGCAAAAAAGGGTTAAGCTCCATTGGAATGCCTTGATATGCTACACGGATGGTTCTCGAGTGGCGGAAAGGCAATCTTCTGGAGCAAGAATTTATATGGAAGGCCGAGGGGTACAAGAAAGCTATGCTTTAGGAAGATTCACCACGGTATTCCAAGCAGAAGTTTATGCCATCCTATCGGTGGCAACAAGGAACGAGGTCAGGATATCCCCAGCGCAAAAAATATATTTGCTCCGATAGCCAAGCCGCACTAAAAGCAATATCCTCGGCCAGGACAAGATCAGCTCTTATTCAGGAATGTGGAGATGCTTTAGCCGAATTGGCAAGGGAAAAGGACGTCGAGCTCATCTGGGTCCAGTGACACACAGGGGTCCAAGGCAACGAGAAGGCGGACGAACTAGCCAAACTCGGAGCCGGGGAAACTTGTTTTGGACCGGAACCCCTGCTGGGTATAACAAGGCAGCAGGTCTCAGCAGCACTAACCGGGTGGGCCTACAAGACCAGCGAGGAAAAGTGGAAAGGATGCAGGGGCTGTCGTCAGTCAAAGTACCACATAGCGGGATTTGATTCAAAGAAATCGGTCTGGCTAATGGAAAGGAGCCGAAGAACCACAGATCTTTTGATAGGGATCTTGACAGGCCACTGTAAACTAAAGAGACAACTAACACTGATAGGAGTAGAGGAAGATCCCATTTGCCCAAGATGTGGGAGGGACGAGGAAACGTCCTTTCACTACTTGGGAGAATGCGAAGCGTACCAGCGACTGAGGTATAGAACCTTTGGAGCACCTACGCTTCGAATGGAAGAGTTAAACTCCCTATTCTGGGCCGAAATTCTGATCTTCATTAGAAAATCAGGAAGGTTTAAGCAGGTAGAAGAGCCCATCAAAGAGGAGGACAATGAAGGTGGTTGAGGGAATGGCATGGGGTTGTCAAAAAGGGCCTATGGTGGCCTACTTGCTAGACTTCAGTCTCCCCACAACTACTACTACTACTACTACTAACACCCGCTATATTCAATAACATTTCTCAAATAAGTATTTGCTACCAATCTTCCACTCTATTTCGGATAACTTTTAAATCATGTTAGAACCCTTATGTAAGTTATATGAATTATAGTGTAGTAAGTGTAAATTAAGAAAGTAAATGCTGACGTTAGGTGTAACCTACTCGCAAATTGAAAAAATCACTTATAATAATGCAGAAGACTAAAAGCCGTGTTTACACAACTAAAAGTACTATGGTTGCGTTCCACCATTTCTATTTTCGGGTTTTTGTAAACAAACTTCCCTTAACTTTTAATAGCGATATTATCAGAGAAAACAATTATTTATTATGCATATTACTTGTGTTTTTTAAAACTGTTGACACAGCTTTAAAGGCAAGTGAATTTTGGTTAATAATAATGAGAGTTACTGAATGCAACCAACGGCCGAAGCAAAGAAATATTGAAGCTCTACGTTTTAAGCATATTGAATGTGTCTCTGACTTTGATGTTTACACATAACCTATAAATTATTTTCACTACGAAACTTTTGCAAATTGTTGTTCATTGCTTTGATTGCGCTGCAAATATACCACAGAGTTGGCGTTGTACCCTGCATACGGGCTGATTTTCAGGTATGCCGATCAACGAAGAATTAACGAGGTATAACAATTTGTTTATTATAGCGACATTTTGAAGATTACCTAAGAAATACAGAAAACATAATTCAACAACTGCTGCTCAGCAACATCCTGAATGCTAACGCTTGGAAGACATCTACTTTCTTTGAGAGCATGAAACGTTGCAGTAAAAGAGTTGGCGTTGTACCTCGATGTCGGTAATAAACCTGCATATGTGCTGATTATACAGGTCTAAGCCAAACTTGGCCACATGAAAGGTGAGGTATTCTAAAGGAAAAAAAAAACCCTTTGGATATATGTCCGATTTCAATTATTTTAGGAATTAGAAGACTTCAAAGTTTTAATTAAACAAATTTACAAAAGTTAATTACAGAAATGAAGATCACATAAATAAGTTACAGCAGTAAGTGCTCAAAATGTCCGCTTCTCCGTAAACACATGCTGTTTGATTCACACAGATGCGTGCATCAAAACCTTTTTGATTATAATTAATCACGTAATTCAAGTCATAACTGTTCTATTTCATTCAAAGGTCGTGGTAAAGCCAAATTTGCATCTTGCCGTATTTGTTTGCCTCTGTTAATGTTGGAAAGGAATTTGTAAGCTTCCCTTAATGGCTTTTAAGCGGATGGATACATTTTCTACTAGAACTTAAGCCGACTTAGCATATTTGGGAATCATGGGTTTATGGATTTCTTTCAATTGCCTCATTGAGAGAGCTTAGCATTAAGATTTTTAGAATAAGTATTTATTCCTACGTGCGACGCTCCGATTGGCTACGCAGGATCATCTCAGCCAATAGTGTTTGAGCTTGCCCCTCCTTGAATTTGCGAGTTCGGCTAGTTGTAAATTCAGAGTCAGTTAGATTCAGAGCCTCGAGTAAGCAAGTTCAGCTAGGCTTTGTGCTGGGTTGCGGTCGTTCTAACTCCCTGGGAAAGACGTTTCCAGGTTGTTTTGTGTTACGGTTACGCGCAATTCGCTATTTTCGCGTGGCCAATCCAAGCGTGTCACAACAGTTGAAGCTTTTGTAAAAAACCATCGGTCCATCAGTGACGTTTGTAATCGTTATTACTCAATATACTCGTGTTTGTTAAGTCTTGTTTCACTCCAACAACTAACTGAACCCAAGTTAGGGTTATTAAGTGGCAGTTCCCGGCAATCCCATTGAACCGGAATTCGCAGTGGATTAATTGGGGGCCCCATTCGTGGACGCCTCTTATCAAGTTAATCGTACAAAAAACATTGGTCCTTCCAGCCGGATTTGGAAGAAGCTAAAAAACGCGAGTGTACAAGTTTCCAGCAGCTGGTGGATGCAATCGCTCCAACATCATTTCGTCGGAGAGCGTCAAGAAGCTTCGCCAACACCAGGAAATTCAACCATCGAGAGCTTACACCGAGTCCAGGTCCCACGTCAAGCGGCAGCGATCGGCAGCGGGTTGGTTTTCTGTTCGTCAAGAAGTTACTGCGTTCTCAAATCAAAAGTAAGTCCTTTTCCAATACACCTTCGTTTAGTGTTGTTTTTTGCTTGTGTCAGTCATGGTGGAAACTCGTTCGGCATCAGCGGTCATGTCGGGAACTCGTGCTTTAACCACTCGTTGCAAATTCATAAAAGCCAAAGTAGATCGTTTCGAAACTCTATTTCATAGAATTTCTTCGTCCAGCCCCGTGAAGGCTCACGAGGTCGGCAGCTTGTCAAAAGAGTTTAGTTGTTTCCAAAATTTGTTGGATGAGTATGAGAAGTCAATGGAGGGCCTAATGGAGGCCGACGCTGAACACTTTGATGAACTTTTCAATGAATTCGACTCTTTTATGACTCATTTTAGCGAGATTAGTAGCACAGTCGAGGAATTCTTATCAAAAAATAAGATCAGTCCGGGTATAAAACCGAATCTAGGTCAAAATTCTTTGCAAAGTGGCCCTTCAGGAGAGCTCGCTGGATTAAGATTACCACCCTTAGATTTGCCTTCATTTTCGGGGAAATTCGAGAATTGGGTTCAATTTCATGACTCCTTTACGTCGCTTATTCATAACAACGCTAATTTGACCAACGTTCAGAAATTTTACTATTTGATTTCTTCCCTTAAGGGAGAAGCTGCTAGTTCAATCTCGTCGTTAAAAGTTACCAACGATAACTATACCATTGCTTGGGACATCCTAGTCAAGCGCTTTGAAAATAAGAAACTGATAGTAAAATCAAACATAAATGCGTTATTCAGTTTAGAGAGCGTAAAAAAGGATTCACATTCGTCTGTTCAAAGGCTGCTCGATAGTGTAGTTAGAATTTTGGAAATTTTAAAGGCGTACGGGGAACCCACAGTCGACACCATACTAATACATATCATAGTTTCGAAGCTCAGCTCAGCAATGCAGACTGACTGGGAATTATACAAACATACCGGACAATTTCCTACTTTGCGAGAGTTGTTAGATTTTTTAGAAAGCAAAAGTCACTTATTAGGTTCGCTGGAAGCTGCGAAAATAGGTTCGAGTTTGGGAAATCAGGGATCCGAGCAAAAAAGTCATGCACGCGCTCATGTAGCCAGAGAGCAAGGTAATCACTCTTGTGATTTTTGCAAAAATAGTAATCATTCGATTAGCGCTTGCGAATCTTTTTCAAAATTGTCGGTTAACGCTCGTATCGAAGAGGCGCGTCGTTTGAAACTATGCAACAATTGTCTCAAGCCCGGACATTTCGTGGTAAAATGCACATCGTCGAGATGTCGCGTATGCAGAAAAAAGCACCATACTTTACTGTGTTTGCGTCCAAAGCGCGACGCGCACGAAAATATTCCGTCGCCGCGTCCTGGACCGCCAGAAACCAGCAGCTACGCACGGGAGGTCGGGGCCGTCGCCCCGAGCGAGGCACCCGTCGCATCCGTTTCAGCAGCTTGTAGCCGTCCTGCAATCGCGGCGTCAGCGCAAGTTTTATTGTCCACGGTTAGCGTATTCGTAGAAGGATCCTCCGGGTCATTTTCCCGGGCAAAAGCTCTTTTGGACCCCGGATCCCAACTTAACTTAGTTAGCGCCGACTTGTGTCAAAATTTGAAGATTGCGAAACGAGGTAATATCACCTCACTGTCGGGTGTTGGTGCCAGGGCTCTGAACGCTGAATTCAGAGCAAACGTTCGAATCCGCTCCCGCAACGGGAAATACGAGGACATTTTGAGCTGTGTTGTGTTAGACAAAATTACGGACCCTCTGCCGGTCCTTGCTTTCTCGTTGAGGGATTTGAAGATCCCACCAAACATTGTGCTAGCCGATTCAGATTGTAATACACCGGGAAAGATTGATCTTTTATTAGGCGCGAATGTCTTTTGGCAAGTGCTCTGTCAGGGACAGGTGAAATTGGGCCCAGAGAAGCCATTCTTAACAAAAACTCTTTTTGGTTGGGTTTTAGGCGGAAACATGAATGTCGAAAATCGAGCGCTCATTAGTTCAAATAGGGTTCATTTAAGTGTAACCGGCATCGAGCACGGCATTCAGAGATTTTGGGAAATCGAGGGGGCGTACGGTTCATCAGGCCGACTCTCTGCTGATGACAAATTTTGCGAAGACCATTTTCAATCGACTACGAAACGGGCGTCGTCGGAGCCGCGTAGGTTCATCGTGAGCATACCTTTCAGGAAAGATGCTCCATCGCTGGGAGACTCGCGCGGTATAGCGTTAAAGCGTTTCTATTCATTAGAAAACAAATTGTCAAAAAATCCCGAGTTGAAAACCGCGTATTCCGCATTTCTCAAAGAATACGAGTCGCTTGGTCACTTGAGCAAGGTGGACGACGAAGCGAGCCTTCCTCATCCTCGGTTTTATTTGCCACATTTGCCAGTCATAAAGGAGGACAGTTCAACGACCAAACATCGCGTTGTTTTTGACGGCAGTTGTGCGTCCTCCTCCGGAGTATCGCTTAACGACCTTCAACATAAGGGCCCAGTGGTCCAGCAGTCGTTGTTTGCAATTCTTTGTCGCTTTAGGCAATTCAAGTACGTGCTGAAAGCAGATTGCGCCAAAATGTATAGGCAAATTCTCGTGGACCCCTCGCAGACGCAATACCAATTAATTTTATGGCGTGACGACAAAACCTCAGCGGTAAAATGCTTCAAATTATTAACGGTCACCTACGGTACTAAATCAGCCTCGTACCTAGCAACTAGGTGTTTGATACAAATCGCCCAGGAAATCGAAGCATCGCTTCCAGAGGCCTCATTAAGAATTAGCCGGGATTTTTATGTAGATGACCTACTGACTGGTTTTGAAAATAGGGCGGAAGCCATAAAAACGCAATTCGAAATTAGTAGCGCTTTGTCGGGGTACGGGTTTGAATTGCGAAAGTGGGCATCCAACGACAGTGAGGTAGCTAGCGCCATTGGTGTGGATCGCGGCAGCGTGGAGCCCATTTCTTTGACGGAAGACGCCACGGAGAAAACTCTCGGCATTTTTTGGGATACTCGGCGGGACGTGCTAAGTTACAGAGTGAACCCTAGCTGTTGCAAATCAGTTACCAAGCGGGCTATACTCTCTAGTATGGCTCAAGTATTCGATCCCTTGGGACTACTTGGTCCAAGCGTTCTAACTTTGAAACTTCTCGTGCAACGGCTTTGGCAGTTGAAGTTGTCATGGGACGAAACGGTGCCCATGGAGATGCGCTCCAGATACGACGAACTCCATTCTTCATTACGCTCTTTGGGCTCGTTGGCAATTCCGAGACGGGTAATTTGCGATGACATAAATTCGATAGATCTCCACGGATTTGCGGACGCGAGTTCTGTAGCCTATGGGTGCGCCGTGTATATACGTTGCGTTGACGCGCGCGGTAATGTCACCACCAATTTGCTTTGTGCTAAGTCAAGGGTCGCTCCATTAAAAACAATATCCTTGCCTCGTTTGGAGCTTTGCGCAGCCTTACTGTTGGCTCGTTTGATTAAAACTATACTCGATTCCTCCGCATTTAAATTTGACCGCGTGTACTATTGGTCGGACTCCACCATAACTCTGCACTGGATAAATAAGGATGCGAGTAATTGGAAGACGTTCGTCGCGAACCGGGTGTCCGAGATTCACGAACTAAGCAATAGGGAAGAATGGTTTCACGTGCGTACAAATTGCAACCCGTCCGATATAATTAGCAGGGGAATGTTACCCCAGGAGTTACTCAACTCACGCTTGTGGTGGCACGGGCCAGAATTTTTGTCACAGGCGGACTTAAAACCCCAGCCCGTTAAAATTGATTCGGGTGAGCTAGCAGCCCAAGAGTCGCGCCCAGTAGTGGCCACTCTTCACCATCGTGTCCCAGAATTTGAACTTTTCAGGCGCTATTCCAGTTTTACAAAATTACAGCGCGTAGTCGCGTACTGCCTGCGTCTCGCGAGAAACAGAAACACCAAAACGCGCTGGTCGGGACCTCCAGCCATTGACGAATTGGAGGACGCGACTCGCCGCCTGATCAAAATTGCCCAGGCGGAAGTCTTTTCCGGAGAAATAGCAGTTTTGTCTAAAAAGGCGCCATTGCCGAAAAATAGTGCGCTGCTTTCTCTAAACCCATTTCTGGACGATCAGGGCCTACTGCGCGTGGGCGGCCGTCTAGAAAACTCCAATCTAAGCTTTGATCAGAAACATCCCCTTTTGTTACCAGCTAGTCACCCTTTGTCGTTGCTAATCGTGAAGCAAGAGCATTTGCGGCTCTTGCATTGTGGACACTCGGTGTTACTAGCCTCATTGCGGGATAAGTTTTGGATCGTGAGGGCCAAAGACCTAATACGTAAAGTAATACACAATTGCGTGATATGCTTCCGGGCCAAGCCTAAGATGAATGAACACTTGATGGGATCACTACCCGAAGCTCGTGTCACACCCTCTCCCCCTTTCAGCAATTGCGGGATAGATTACGCGGGTCCCGTGTTTATAAAAAACAAATCCGGGCGAGGCGCGAAAGAAGTAAAGGCTTACGTAGCCCTATTTGTGTGTTTAGCCACGAAGGCTATTCATCTTGAACTCGTGGAAGACCTCACGACGGAGGCTTTCATCGCATCGTTGAGGAGATTCATCTCCAGACGCGGTTTACCCTCCAGCATATTTTCTGACAATGCTACCTGTTTCACCGGTGCCAGAAATCAGCTATCGGAATTAAAAAATATCCTGTCAGGCTCTAGTGAGCAATGCATAAGGGAAGAATTGTCGAAACATAACATTAAGTGGAATTTTATTCCGGCACGCTCTCCGCACTTTGGCGGCATTTGGGAAGCGGGGGTAAAGTCATTGAAATATTATTTAAGGCGAATATCTTGCAATGCAAAGTTAACTTTCGTTGAGTATTACACCATGCTGACTCAAGTGGAGGCGATACTAAATTCCCGCCCACTCTGTGTTCTCCCTACCGACGCCTCATTCCCCGAAGTCCTTACTCCTGCCCACTTCTTGATCGGTCGGAAGCTGACTTCGTTTCCGGAAGCCCAACTCCAGGGCATACCGGAAAATCGTCTCAGCCGCTATGGGCTGGTCCAGCGGCTGTCTCAGCAGTTTTGGGATCGTTGGTCCCGGGACTACCTCCACCTCCTGCAGCGCCGGCCTAAGTGGAAGTCCTCCAGCACTTCTCTAGCCCCCCAGGTGGGCGACGTGGTACTCGTCCACGACGAGGCATCTCCAAGCTACCGTTGGCCACTGGCAATCATCTCGGCCACATATCCAGGAGCGGATGGTGTTGTGCGTGTGGTGCAGGTGCGCGATTCCCGAGGGAATCTCCTGAAACGCTCGGTGCGTAAAGTGTACATCCTGCCCAAAGACGATCATTGCGATCAAGGGCAATAAACATTGACTTTGCTCTTAGTTGGTAGTTTTCGCTAATTGAACATTTTGCTAGGTTTAGTTGTTTCTTTGCTTGTATTCATGCTAGTTGTAAGTTATCTGTAAGACTCTTGGATTATCATCTGTCCTTAGTTCTTGTTATGCATTTAATTATTTGGTAGTGTTAGATTTCAGTTTAATTTTGGGATTTAATCACGTCGTGCCATATTCGGCACTTCGGGGGCGGCATGTTTGATTCACACAGATGCGTGCATCAAAACCTTTTTGATTATAATTAATCACGTAATTCAAGTCATAACTGTTCTATTTCATTCAAAGGTCGTGGTAAAGCCAAATTTGCATCTTGCCGTATTTGTTTGCCTCTGTTAATGTTGGAAAGGAATTTGTAAGCTTCCCTTAATGGCTTTTAAGCGGATGGATACATTTTCTACTAGAACTTAAGCCGACTTAGCATATTTGGGAATCATGGGTTTATGGATTTCTTTCAATTGCCTCATTGAGAGAGCTTAGCATTAAGATTTTTAGAATAAGTATTTATTCCTACGTGCGACGCTCCGATTGGCTACGCAGGATCACCTCAGCCAATAGTGTTTGAGCTTGCCCCTCCTTGAATTTGCGAGTTCGGCTAGTTGTAAATTCAGAGTCAGTTAGATTCAGAGCCTCGAGTAAGCAAGTTCAGCTAGGCTTTGTGCTGGGTTGCGGTCGTTCTAACTCCCTGGGAAAGACGTTTCCAGGTTGTTTTGTGTTACGGTTACGCGCAATTCGCTATTTTCGCGTGGCCAATCCAAGCGTGTCACAACAGTTGAAGCTTTTGTAAAAAACCATCGGTCCATCAGTGACGTTTGTAATCGTTATTACTCAATATACTCGTGTTTGTTAAGTCTTGTTTCACTCCAACAACTAACTGAACCCAAGTTAGGGTTATTAAGTGGCAGTTCCCGGCAATCCCATTGAACCGGAATTCGCAGTGGATTAATTGGGGGCCCCATTTGTGGACGCCTCTTATCAAGTTAATCGTACAAAAAACACATGCCTCACAACGACGCACTAAAGGGTTTTTCACTATAGTGAAAACGTTTGGTCGATTTCTTATTTTAAAGTTTTATGAAGGTCTCATCGCATAACCACTGGAATTATTGTTAATAGTTAATCAAAGTTGCCTTGGAAAAAAACGAATCTGCACATGTCAGTCTGCTGTCAGTGTTGTTTTTTATCAGTTATTATTAGGTATTGCATATTGGGCGCGTTCAGATGACCACAGCAGCTGAGTTGCTGGCTTAGCGGTGTTTATTGAACAGTCCGCTGTTTATGCGGTGACTTCCAGCAATGCTCATTATTCCCAGCGGAAATTATTTGTGCTGACTTGCCCAGCGGTTCGGACGTTAGTGGTGGTGGCAACATATTTTGGATATTTATAACCTAAAATCTATCACGGTCAATAATTTTGGAATTCTTGATTTTCTTGTCAGTAGTGCTATCTAAAAGTGAGGTTAAGCAGGACCTTCCACAAAAGTAGATTTTACTCAGTTTCATGTGGTTTTATGATACATCACAGCGGTTTGTTCAGAAAATCGGTAAATGTAAAAGTGAGGTTAACCAAGACCTTCCACAAAAGTAGATTTTAATCAGTTTCATGTGGTTTTATGATACATCATAGCGGTTTGTTCAGAAAATCGGTAACCGCTTACTTTCAGTGTAGTCAGCGTTTATTACTGCTGTGTTGTCTGAACGCGCCCATTATTACGTTTGTTCAGTTACTGGAACCACTGAAAATGTACGCCTATAGCACAGAAGAGTATTCTGACATAATTTTCGTCTACCGATATAAAGATAAGTCAGTTACCGAATTAATTAAAATTAAAAAAACATGTCTTAGCACAAAAACGGAGCTAAAATTGGACAAAAGGCATCCATATTTTTTTCAAATTCAAATGCAGATGGCTTTGACCAGGACAACGTTTTGCGTTTTGTCGTGTGGAGCAGAAAAGATTTCTTTGTAGAAAGAGTAAATTTTGATATTGATTTTTGGAATGAAAAAGTGCTATTGCATTGCAATTTCACAGAAAAGTTGTTTTTCCTGAGCTCTATGCCAAGTATTTCACTGAGCCAAAAGAAAAACAACAAATTGAAATGCCATCTATGACCACTGGTTTGGATTCAAGTTATAGTGACATCGCCATGGATATGCCATCTACGAGTGCTGGTCCAAGTTCAGATGACATCCCCATGGACATGCGAGCTATAGATGTTGGTTCAATTTCCAGTTCCAATTTTCCCCTACTGGGACCATCCTCCCCTTTAGTAGTGACATTGTAATAGGCACCGATGATGAAGAGGTTTGTATTTTTGTGAATTATATGTTACAATGTTATGTACCTATTTTGATTATGGATTGCAGCTATGGTGTCACTGTAGGAAACCAGACGACGGCGAACAAATGGTAAAATGTTCTGATAGAAAATGTAGAATAAAATGGTACCATTCAGCATGCCTACAATTAAAAAAAAATCCTAAAGGAAAGTGGTTATGTGAACTCTGTAAATATAAATAGAATTATTTTGTTATTCTGTGATAGAATTTGTAAATATTTTGATTGTTTATGTACCTTAATATCCTTTTTTATCCATTGCAATTCTTTTTCATACTTAGTTTTTAGACATTAGTTATTCTGTTATTTTGTACTGATAGAATATGTAAATATTTTGATTGTTTATGTACATTAAATAGCTTCTAAATATCCTTTATACTTGATGCATTAAAATTATTTTTCTTACTTAATTTAGACATTAATTATTCTTTTATGTTGTGTAGACAGCATGTGTAATTTTATTGATTGTTAATGTAGCTTACATAGTTTCGATAGTTTCTTATCGTATAGGTACTATTTAATAATTTTTGGTATGTGATATTGTAATTTTGCTTTTTATTAATTGGCCACATGCAGAAAAAGATAATCAAATAATTTTACATTATATAATAAATGGTGGTGGATAGTATTAACGTTAGATCCTTAAGTAAGTAAGTAAGTAAGTATCGTTTATTGTCAACAGATCAACTACAAAAGTGACATGGACATTGTCAGATAAAAGTAATACCTAATGTAGTACAATATTGTTGTAGTCATAAAAACACTTTTTAATTAAAATGGATTTAAGTTAAATTTATCGATTTTATATGATTTAATATATATCGGTAGCGAATTGTAGATTTTAATACAATTATAAATGGGGGACTTTTTAAATTCAGCAGTCCGACGCCTAGGTATCGCTAACAGGTCACCATGTCTGGTGGGATATTGATGACTATTCAACACTATAACATATAAGCCAATCATATTGCAGACATTTGCTTTTTTCAACAAATAACAGCAGTATATCACTGAATATTGGGCACCATGCAAAATATTCACAAAACAATGTACATATTCAAAAACTAAATAGCCTTGTTGCAAAATATCGCTTAGCAACGATGTTCTGTTCTTAGTGATATCGCCAGGTTACGGAAAACTAAACACCAACAAACTGTGTGAACAAAATTTGGCTTGCGTTAAAAATTTTAAAATGTGTTTTGGAAGTATTCCTCTGAATTTAATTGAAGATGAATATTAATTGTTGGATTATTTTTCAATAAAGGAAATCGTTATGTATTAATATTGTTAAATAGTCGTTCCAAATACCACTCCAAGTGGATATATATTTTTTAAATATTTTGCCATTTCCATAGAAATTATTGCAAATTTCACTCAACAAAATCACATTTAAATGTCACTCGCCTTCGGCTCGTGACATTTTTGATGTGATTTTGTATCGTGAAATTTAAACGCAATAATTTACATGAAAACGGCAAAATATTTGTCAAAAATATATCCACTACTTGTGGTATTACCCTTGAGTATTGTTAGTCTTTGAAAAATAATGCATATGTTGCTGCGCAAATACTGCTAATTTGAAAATCATTATAGATGGAAATGTTGGTAAGTTCTCCAAAAAGAAGGGCTTGCACGACTGGCGAGGTTTAATGTTAAAAATCAGGCGAATTAGACGCTTTTGGAGAACAAATACTCGCTTCCATTTGGTAGCCATACCCCATAACAAAACATTATAAGTCATGTGGCTGAAAGCCAAGGCATAATATACCTGTATTAAGTCAGACGTGTCAAGTACCGGCTTTAATTTTAAAATAGCGTAGTAAGCACAATTCAGTTTTTTACATACTAAGTTTATTTGTTCCCTCCAGTCGAGATTAGAATCGATACCTATGCCTAGATAAGCGCACAATTGGGAATTATATGGAATGCCCTTTATATTATTCAAGGCATTAAAGTTCACGCAAACAGTTTTGTTCATGTTGAGTACAAGTTGATTTTTTAAGCACCAGTTTTTGAACTCCTGGTGACAAATTTCAATTTTATAAGTGAGTTCCTTTACCGTATCGGCAGATACAGTGAAGGCTGTGTCGTCAGCAAAGCTAACGATTTGCGGGCATGTAACATGTAAGGGCAAATCGGTAACATACAATAGATACAGCAAGGGGTCTAATACCGAGCCCTGAACAACACCTAAGTTTATACGGACAGTGGTGGACGTTACATCATTAATTTTAACAAACAGTTTTCTGTTAGTAAGAAAAGATATCAGCCACATAAGAAGTGGGCCCCGAATGCCTAAGCAACATAACTTTTTTCTAATGCATTCCACATTCACAGTGTCGAATGCACACGATATGTCGAAAAATATTGATGCAACAAATTTACCGTTATCCAGTTGCTGATAGACATAGCGGAGCAGGCTAAACCTAGCAGTTTCTGTAGATCTGAGCTGTCTGAAGCCGTGTTGTGTATCGGAGAACAGATTGTATAGTCAAAATTATACCCATTCGGAGTCACGTGACTTTTGTCTGTCTCTGTTCATCTTTAGTAAAATAGATGAAATGGAAGAAATTCGAAAAAAAGGCATGTCGATTCATAAAATTAATTTTAAAAATTTGACGTTTCTAATCTGTCAGATTATATTTTTCGTGTAAGTTATTGAGATAAGGGTAATAAAACCTAAAATTGTTGAGCCGAAAACTGGAAATTAAAAGAAACCATCGGACATGCGGTATAACGAGCAGTCACAACAATTAATTTGAATATTATGCGTTTTTTTTTATGAAGAGTACAATATTAATAATAGTAAATCAACAGTTTCACCCTCCAACGCTGTTCGCCGTGCTTCTCTTGCGTTAAATATCTCGGAGAGCACAATTTACCGAAAATATGAGCCAGAAAGTGAAGAATGCAAAAACGGAAGTCGACGAAGCAGTCAAGACACTGTATATAAAATGTATGTAGCTAAAGAATTTGTAACCATAAAAAATCTAAAAAATGCTTGGTTGAAGAATCTGGAGATTTTTCACATTCAGTTTCTTCCCTAAATAGATTGTGCAAGGAAATAGGCTTCAAATGGCAATGTTCTATAACAGAATATGCATGCACAGAAATTGACTTAAAATTTGCTATACGCAGCAGGTTTTTAATGTAGCAGCTGACATATCTTTATTATATTTACATTTTATGTTTTCTTTAACCTGTAAATTCAGTTTTTTTGTTTGTTTGTTTGTTTGTTAATGGACAAGGTCTAGGCATGCAGAGTACCAGGTACCTTAGACACCGACTGCTTAGTTTGATTTCATATAAAAGAATAAACCCGTAGCAACCTTGTTTTAGAAATTGGCATATGTCAGGATAACCTACAAAACGGAATGTCATTTATTTCCCTAAAATTGCATTTTTAAGAATCGACATACGTAAAATTACTAGATTATCACGTGACTCCGAATGGGTATAAATTTGACTATATTTATTCAGGAACGATACCATTCGATTTGCCACAACTTTTTCGCACACTTTGGAAAAGACACTCAGAACTGATAATTACCTAATTTTTTTAAATTTCATTTAAAAAAGTAGGCTTTTTTTTTAAAATTAATTTCGGTGTGTTGCTTTTAATTTAGGAATGAACGATTCTAATTGGACGTTTCCTTAGTTAGGTACCAATCGACGTTTCCTTAGTTACCAGAACTGACCAATGCACTTCACTAAAATGAAGCCAAATACAATTCTATACAAAATAGGCTTGAATTTGAATATTTAATGAAATTTTAAAAAATCTTATAGACAACTCGTGTTAGCGTGCTTATTTTTCACGCGTGTGGAATATTAAACTTGGCTGCGCCTCGTTTAATAACCCTCCACACTTGTGAAAAGAGTTGCACTTCTAACACTTGTGGTCTAAATAACTATTAATACTTTTGTAGATATTATTATTATTATTATTAAAGTAAAAATAATTAGATTAACTTTGTTAATAAGATTTATTTCATAATTATACAATTATAGGAGGGCATAAATTTACGAGTGCACAAGAAACTGTTAATATCTGATCTACCACAGCAACATCGTCAGTTTTCTTTTTCACCAGGAACATGGGCATCGTTTCGTGAAGAACTGTATTTTTTTGACGAAGGACTCCAATATCGCGTTTGACGTGTATTCTGAAAAAAAGATATAGGTAATTAAGATAATTATTGTAATAATATACTTGCACTACCTCACGCTTGCTATATTCCTGGTTGATTCTATATCCCTTGGATCGAGCTGCCGTATCCCTTTTAGAAAAGCAGGCGTAATCACTGTGGCCATATGTAGTCCTAGGGAGTCTTTTATTAAAAAGCCACGATCTGTCAATACAAAATCTTCTGGCAAAAGATTGTTTAAAATCCCACAATCCTCTGTTAGACCTTTATCGCTTATTCTGCCACCATATCCATGTGATATAAATGATATTGATCCAGGAGGAGTGATGCCTATTAGTACCTTTACCGTATTATGTTGTTTGTACGTAGACCATGTACTACTCTTGAATCATTAACGTCTCGACTTCGTCTCGACGTTAAACGATTCACTCGTGGATAAAATTTAACTTTATCGTCTTGTATAATAAATTACTAATAATTAAATGTGAACTGTATATATTGTATGTATTTGGTGTACCATTTGCCATATAGTAGACCTGTGTAAAAGATTTTTTTTTGTAATGTCACAAATAAAGTATATCTATCTAACACGCAAAACTTTAAATGAGCGCGGGCTACAGCGTCATTCTTTCATGCTCACGTAAAACTTTTACATTCGCTGGAAAATTCTCACTTTTTTTAACTTGTAGAACAATCAACTATTAATTCACTAGCGATTTAAGAAGAAAATTAACTCGCTAGCATATAAACATTATAAACAGTTACTTATGGAAACTATTATAGAGATAATACTAATAATGGCAGTTTAAAATAATAATTAATCGAGTTATTTAACAATAACAGTAACGGCGTAACTGGAGACTTGAGTTACCACATTTATATTTTTATGACGCTCAACGCCTCAACGGCTTAAACCTGAAAAGAAACACAGATTGCAGGCAGCTGAAAATTATTTCGTTGGTGCAAATAATTCTCACATATAATCTCATAAGAGCATTAATTCTTTCCGCAAATTTTGTTACTGCGTTCCAACAACGTCGTATTAATTAGGACGCCTTCCAGAGGCGAGCGTTTCCTTTCCAGAGACTTTCCATTTGAAAATATATTTTTTGGAACTTTTCCTTACTGCCAATCTCTAGCGTGCTTTTAAAACTTTCTTTAGTGCAACAAAAGTTATTAAATTCGTTGTACATTTTAAATGCGGCATATGCCGCGGGTTTCGGCTAGTATTTATATAAGTCAGCAATAATATGATTAGAGATGGGCGCGTGAGTGATTTTTCGCTCACGTCACGCACGTTTCACGCTGGCTTTAAACAGTCACGTTCACGCACGTTCACGCTCACGTTCACTCACGTTCACGGCGTGACACGCCACTCACGACGTGACACGCAGCTTTTATTTCAAAATTTAAATTCAGATAGAACAGAATGTTCAAATTTAAAACCAATGAAAAAACCCTAAAGAGAACTAAAAATATGTTTTGCACCTGACATAATTTACGTGATATGTGGCAATCAGAATAGTTGACATAAAAAGAAAAAAATGAAAATTTACTACAATAACTTCGACAAGGGATAAATACTGATTTCTCGCAAATATATTTCTTGCAGCTGTCTTCAAAGATATTACTTTTAATACCGGGTGGCCATAAACATCTGATATCACATTACCTTTGGAATCAACACCGCTTTATTAAAGTGATGAATCCAACTAAACTAAATGTCATTAATGTCATCACAACTAAAATTCCTATCTGTCAAAAATTATTACAGATTGCAATAAGTCTTGAAGTTAGAACAGGAGATGTTTATAATCGAGTCGTAGGCTAAACTGCAGAATCTGGGACACATTCCCCTCCTCTCATTTGCATTTTATTACATTTCATACCAATACTTATTATAATTGAAATATGTATAATGCTAACCAATATTTTTAAGTACCTAATTCCATGGCTACCTGGATCTCAGATGTTTATGGCCACCCGGTACTAAAAGCTGTCATTGGAATTGACGTTTCCTTTATTGGTATGAGTACAGAAGGTATATGTTGCTAGGCAACACTTTTAATTCGTAGGTTTGAAAGTACTTTTACGTACAAGGATCAACATTTTCAGCGTTAAGGGGAGTATACAAAAAAACATTACTTTTAATAGAATAATAATTTTATCTACACAAGTACACAATAAATTGGTTTAAAATTTAAACGTAATCAACATTTTCAGTGTTAAGTCGAGTATACAAAGCAAAATATTAGATACTTTTCTAAAAATAAGTTTATCTACACATCTACATAATGCATTTCTGGTTTAATAATAAAACGTAATTAACATTTTCAGCGTTAGCCGAGTATAAAAAACAAACCATTACTTTTATTAGAATAATAAGTTCATCTACACATCTAAACATTAAAATGTTGATTTAAAAATAATCTGTAATCAACATTTTCAGCGTTAAGTCGAATTCTGCGCTCTTCTAAAATTCGCCCAGCTGTAGAAAATTCTCTTTCGCTTGTAGCGGAACTTGCCGGTATGTTTAAAATTTCTCAAGTTTTTTTAACAGTGGCGTATTTACACTGTTTTTCCAAAATCCTAAAATGTCATCTATATTTCCGAATTTTAATTTAACATACTAATTTAGTTCTGTTTCGACATATCCTAATTACATGTGCCATCGTCAGAGCTATCTCTAAGTGTAGAAAGATAAGAATCTGATGCTGATGTACCAGTTTTGAGTCGTTTGCTGTGTATTTCATCATTATCATCTATAGTTTTATTTGCATTATAATCTTCTCTTTTATGTGAAGGTATGAACTTTAAGGATTTATAATTAGGGTCCAAAAATAAAACCACATAATTTAACTTGTTTGGCACAATTTGTGATTTAATGAATTTAAAAGTTGCTGCACCCTGCAGTTTTTTATTCGTTACTAAATACGTATTTAACGTGAAATTAACGTGAAACGTGAATCACGCCTTGGAAATTTTCACTCACGTTCACTCACGTTCACGTCACGATTTTCAAATATTAGTCACGTTCACGACGTGACACGCCGTGACACGACGTGACACGACTGTTTTCACGTCACGCGCCCATCCCTAAATATGATTACTAAAATCGGAAAGGCAAAGATATAAATAGGCACAAGCGACATGTCCAAAGCAATAACAGTTACATTGATCTTTTAGATCAATTGGTGAGATTATATTATATGCACAGGAAGATGTTTCAATTATGAAAGAAGATCTTTTATTATCTACTCATGACAGCCACAGCTAATAGCTAAATAATTTGTAAGAAGGTGCGACGCAAACATCAAGTTTTTTTTTATTTATTCATATATTTACAGAAACAAACAGGCTTTACAAGTTTCTGAAAAATAATAAAAATAGTACTAGACAAAACTAAACAAATGAAATCCTGAATGAGAAAGAATATTAGCATATAATGGTAAATTTGAATGAACTAGAACCTGAAAGGATAAGGACAAAGCTGTTCATTAAAATTGTATACTATTTAACTGAATTCTCAGACTACGAAAAGTAATACCAAATAATTCGATGACATTGTAATACTGGTTTAACATTTTGACCATGTTAACAATAAGAGAATGCAAGCGAATGTTCGTAGAAATGTAAGGTATGTAGAATGCAAAAATCGATCGCACTGCGTGAGGTGGTACCCTAATTGCAATGTGTGAGAGCAACTGTGGACTATGAAATAAATAATTTAGTAATTTATAAGCAATTCTTCTGTGATGTAATGTACGTATATGGAAATATTCACGAATCGGATGATAGGACTTAAAATTAGAACTTACGCCAAATTGTTTGTAATGCAGAAATTTTAGAAATTTATTTTGAACTCTCTCCAGACATTGTTGAGCATTGTAAGTGCACAAAAACCATACTGTACAGTCATATTCAAGACGATATCTGATATAACAATTGAATAAAATAATAAATGATTTTGTATTGCTTAAAGCATAGCTATGTCTAATTATGAAACCTAAAGTCTTCCTACAGATATTTCTAATTTTATCAACATGATATCTAAATTTAAGATTTAGTTTTGTATCATTCATAGGATAATTATTAGTTGTAAAGTGGTTTTTTTTTATGCGTAGGTAACTCATAACAATACATTTCGATATGTTGAAGTACAACTTATTGTTAATACTTCAACGAAAAATACTATTTGTGTCATTTTGCAACTGTAGGGCTTCCGCTGCACTGTCTATAGGTTTATACAATTTTAAATCATCTGCATAAAGGAGACATTTAAAATGTTCAACAACGTCTGGATAGCCATTTATAAATAATAAAAAAAGTAAAGGTCCTAAATTTGAGCCGTGTGGAATTCAGACGTGGCATAGCAAACTGAAGAATGTTGTCCTTCAAGAATCACGTTCACTACTAACAAGATACGAAAAAAATGGAGCAAATTTAAGGAGAATTCAAATTATTCAAGTGTTTTAAGTAAAAGATCATGATGAACTTTATCAAATGCTTTTGCGAAATCTGTGTATAAGACATTTACTTGATTACCTAAAGTACGTTTTGTTCCTATAAAAATTTTCAAGGTCAAAGAATTTAGGGTTTATGTTGGCATAACTTGGATTCCTTTAAAAAATATATGTTGGCAAAATTTGTTTTAGTAACTTTATAGAACTAAAAATTGGTGGGAAATTTAAAATCTGGCATTAAAGTTCTATGTACATCAAAAGCTCTTGCTAATCTTTCGTAAACGTCTTCTTCTGGTGTGTTAAGATGCAGATCCAACAGTTCCTCTGCACACTTAGCTACATTTAATTTTAAAAGATTCCGTTTTTACGGGTATTCAGTTTTAAAAAAGAAAAACTGACAATTTAATTTTAAATGTCAAAGTGACAAAAGTCGTTTACAGAAAAACCTGACGAAAATAAATTTTCTAATAATTTTAAAAAAGCAGTTTTGCCAATTTTATCTTGACCTTGAAAATTTTTATAGGAAAAAAACGTACTATAAATCAAGTTCGCTGCTAATGTCATTGACAAATTCCGCCAAGTTCGCGACTGCCTATTTTTTCTTAAAAAATTCATGCTGCATACTCGAAAGCATGTTATTAAAATGGTAATAGATTTTATCGTAAAGTATCTATTCAAAAACCTTTGCGGGTACAGGAAAGTATGGCAATTGGTCTATAATTTTGTATGTTGTGCTTATCCCTATTTTTAGAAATTGGTATGATTTTAGATCTCCTTCACGCGTTAGGAAATGTTGACTGTTTTAGTGCTAAATTAAAAATAACTAATAACGAAAATGCTAAACTATCTTGACAACCCTTAAAAATGTAACTTGGAAGCCCATCGACACCACAGATTCTAGTCGGTTTTAATTATTTTTATGGTAGTCTTACATGTAACTGAAGACCCTGTATATAATCTAAAAATGAATGATTGTAGGTTGAGGAAAAATACTGTGCTAAACCTTCAGCAACGTCTTTACTTCCCAAGAACATTTTTGCTCGTCAAGAACTACCAACGATATCATTGTTATGTTTCTTGTTTTTAATAAAGTTCCAAAAGATGTTAGGTTGATTGTTTTGAATAATAGATTCCTCATCATTATGTACCTGCGATTTGTAGCTGCTTTTAATGTCACTTTTTAGCTCTGTCCTTAATCTCTTAAATTCAGATAGATAATAATGGTTACTATTTTTATTTTCAAAATATTTTTTTAGTTTAATTTTAGTAATTATATTTTTTGTAAACCACGGAAGATATTTTCTGTGCTAACCAGTTTTAATTTTTTGTACACATCGTTGCAAAATGTACCTATTCAATTTTTTGACTAAAAATCTCTAACGCATGATTCACATCAGTACACAACTATAAATCCTGCCAATCACATTCATTGAATACGTTATACATTTCTAAACTATTATCTCTTTTAAAATTGTATTTACAAGGAAATGCGCACCATTTTTGAGGTTTTAGGTTATCCGAATGTAAATCTAATGTTACCGAAAAAGTTGGATGATGGGAGTCCAAACGAACTAACGGCGAATATTCGTTTTCAATAATTAATTTTATATTTTTATGGAACTCTGGAAAATGTGATGATCGCCCAACTGAAGCAAGGTTTATAGATATGAAGAATATAATCGCAAAAACGCTTTTGACACCATATACTTGCATAGGATCATGGAAATTCACAGCACAGAAAAACATGACTTAGGTATAGCGAGATAAATTTTTCGAACAGAAAGATAAAAATACCATTTTACAATTTTCTTTCTTTAAGTGCAACGTGTTAGTCAGTTAACTACAGTTCCGCAAACGTTCTAGAGCTGTCCTTTCTGGGACGCTCTGAAGATTTTTTTCCCTATCTGTTCGTACACCGACCCTTTGAACTGTGTAACGCCCCGTTTCAATTTCGTTTTAATAACGCGTTTTAGCAATTAGCATCTTCGTTCGGACCACCTTATATTTAAATAATGTAGCAAAGGAACTCGGGTATATCGCATAAAACGCCTGACATTAGAGATAAGACACCTGCCAGCGTTTCCTGTCGAGGCACGTTCGTTGGCTTTCATTTTTAAGTAGGCCCGTTTTAAAACAGTTGAATCGCTCGAATATTGATTTTTCACGAAGCACGATTTGCGGATCTAAATTTTTGGGGTACGCTGAAACCGCTCTTGTTTTAAACAAACGAAAACCGCTAGCAGCCAAGTCCGACTTAGATATCTTCTTGGACAAGATGCAACATACCAGGAGTTCCCCTACTGATCGCTGGACATTAGCAACGAACTAAATTGTAAGTAGATGCACTTCAACTCAAGGTTGGCGTCTGCTGTAAAGGATACTGCGTGAGCACAACAACAGCTATGTTCGGGACTTAACCACTGTAATTGGCTTTATTTCAAAAAGTCAAAAGAAGTAGCAGGTAGTTACCAGTACTGTTAGGAAGCCCGTCAACGCGCATAAGAAAAGGCACAACAGAACTACTACGAGCGAGGTGGTTTTGATGATAGTTACTCAGATTAGCCGAAGAGATATTTTATTGCACAGTACCAAGGCGGTTTATATTGTTGTAGGCCAAGACACTGGCTCTGTTGTCAAATTATGTGCTAAGCCATTCCAAGACACGTTAAGTTTTTTTTGATTGAAATATATTTGACATTAATAGTATATTATGATACTAGTGTATAAGTACGCCTTTAAAGCACATGTGACGAGTTTAAGATCACGACGTAAGGCGGAGTGCTTTTTACGTCGCTAGTGCTTTATTGGCACTTATACAAGTGTATCATACGCTATTGTTTCTACGATCGTAACAGAAATATAAAAACTTAGTTTGGTGACACTTTTCCGTCACATTGTGTTAGACATTTTAGGTTATGTTGAAATTCAAATTTACGGCAGAGCCACCAATGGCAACGTGCAAAAAAGTAGTAATTTGGGCGCTAATAATAATAGTTTAGTTTATTAATAATAATAATAGTTTATTTCCAACAGGGGCAACCCCAATTACAGGAAATACATGTAATAATTACAAAAAACATAAAATAATGTATATATTTATTGGCTGACAAAGGAAAGTAAAAAATCAAACAAATCTGTGGTAATAAATCATTAACTCAAACAGTTATAGTATGCGAATATTAAATAAAAAAAAAATTTAAAAAATAATAATAGATTTAGATTAATAAAACAAGATACACAGATGTGTACATGAACCGCAAGGACAATTGTAATGAGTGCCAAAGTAGTGACCATCAACTATGTAATACAGAAAGCATGTCGCAAGGGCATACAAAGATCAAGATGAAGATGTGCAATGCACAAAACCTGCCCAAACAGCAAATTATCCTTCCATCGAGATGGCTGTCGAAAGTTATTAAATGACATAAAGAAAAGGTCAATATCTCGATTCAAGTTGTTATAAGCATTCGACATTGCTACAATAGGCCATACAAGTTGACCATTAGTTGAAGGCACTGCATAGGTAAAAGTAAGTCGGGATCTAGTTTGAGTGTCAGGTAATTTGAATTGTAATTGAAATAGCAGATGAGGTGAATCAATAAGATAATTTATTAAATTAAATAAAAAAATTAGCAAGTGCATATTTCTACGCTTAGCAAGATCAGTGTAGTTAAAATGAATGAGTAGAGAAGGATAATCAGAGCTGACGTCGTTCACACCAGATCTGAAAAGACAATATTTTAAGAACTTTTTTTGAATTTTTTTCAATTCTGATTATATAATGAGTATAATAAGGATTCCAGATAATATCAGCATATTCTAATTTTGAACGAACCAAAGTATTGTAAAGGATAGTTAAGGTATCGGGACGACAAAATAGACGTGTGTTACGCATCAAAAAATCTAGCTGCCTTGATGCTGAATTTAGCATCATCTCGATATGATGAGAAAATTTGAGTAAGGGATCAAAAGTTACACCTAAGTCGGTGACGGTGGTAACACGTTGCAAATTGGTATTATTCATTTTATAATCGAAAGTAAAGCTGTTCAATTTACGGGTGAAGGTCATACATTGGCATTTATTTATATTAAAATTGAGATCATTACACTCTGACCACTCCCATAATCGGTCAATATCATTTTGTAATTGTAGACAATTAAGAGGAATCGCTATTTCATAAAATAATTTGAGATGATCGGCATACAGAAATACCTTGGAATTAAAAACAAATTCACTTATATCGTTTATAAATAACAAAAAAAGCAATGGACCCAAGATGCTGCCCTGTGGTACACCAGAAAGAGCAGTAAACTCATAAGACAAATGTCCATTTAAATATACTTGTTGTTTTCTATTGGCCAAGTAAAAACTGACTAAATAGATAACATTTTGAGAGAAACCAAAATTATGTAATTTATGTAGTAGAATAATAGTGATTTACGATGCAAGTAACGTTATCAAGCTTTTTACATTACGAGAGAATAGTTTGAATGAACGAGCGACGTTAGGAGCGAGTTCTTTAAAATTCTCGAGTAATGTAGAAAGCAGATAACGTTACGTATATCGTAACACGGTTTATTTTATCCTAAAATACTAATCTTTTAAAAAAATAAGAAAAATGGTTATTAATGACACTTACAACAGCGAGTGGTGGTATCGCTAGTAAGATAAAAACTCAATACTGTATTGTTGGTAGCACTGTCAGGTTATGTTAAATTTGAAATTTTCAGGTTAAGTTTTGCGTCAGTTTGTGTCAAATAACAAACAAAACGTAACCTACTAACATCGAATTTGACATAGACTGACAATACACTTCAGTGCTGTCAACATGTGATTAAATGCTAATAAAGTATCGTTATGTTATTTTTCTTAACAACACTAGTGCTGTTAAATGCATCTTAACGCAACCCGTTGCTAAGGAGTTATTGTCATAATAACATAATAGGATAAAATAATAGTTATTTACTATACAAGTGGAATAACAGCATCATTAATATACGCGTGTGTAAGTTGCAAACGAGTGCGTAGCACGAGTTATGTAAGCACACAAGTATATTAATGATGCGTTATCACACATGTATTGTACAAAATTTTATCTACGACTGCCTAAAATTGAGAAAAGTGCATTAAGAGAAATGTCAGATCTGTCATTTTCAAAAATAGTTTAGTAGGCAAATGTCATTATGTCATTCATTTGACACTATTTCAGTTACGTAATGAAGTCATTACACAATTCAGTTGCGTAATGAAACCATTACGCAACTGAGTTGTGTAATGAGCTTTATTACGTAACTGAAATAGTGTCAAATGAGTGACGTAATGAACCTTCGCAAAATCGGTGTAAATGACGTCAACTTATGCTTTTTTGTCCAAAGCGTTAGATACATATTGGGTAAATATAGCTAAATTTGTGATTGTCGAACGTTTATTAATAAATCCGTCTTGATCAATTGATAGAGAAGTAACTTGTTGGCGAATGCTATTATTCAAAAGATATTCAAAAACTTTGCCGAACAAGCTTAAAAGGGATATGGGCCTATAATTAGAAATAACAGATTTGTAACCTTTTTTAAAAACAGGAATAACCCTCGAGTACTACCATCTCGCTGGAAAAACGCACGCACCAAGGCAAGTATTAAAAATTACACATAAAGGCGATACCAAATAGTCAGCACAACCCTTGAGGATGTATATAGGAATATTATCTGGTCCTGAAGAGCGTGTGTTTTTGAGGTTTTTTTATAACTGCAAGCGAATAATTTGTAGAAAAATTATATATTAATAGTTGATAGTGTATATGTGTTCTCTGTCATATTATGATGTAAACTGGTATCTTGCCTATAGCAACTACTAAAAAATCCGCAAAGGCATTCGCAATTTCCAAGACACCCTCAACCAATATACCATCTTGATCAACCATTGCTTTGGGCAGATTAGAACAATTGTTTATGCCATTAACAAATCTCCAAAAAGACTTAGGATCCTCAATAATATTTTGCTCAGCATTAGATACATAATCTTGATATGCCTTATTTATAAGGTTCTTAGTATCTGTACGTAAGCGTTTAAAACTGTCATAATGTAATTGAGAACCCGTACTTATGAATAGGCGTCTGTACTTTTTCTTAAGTTTTAAATTCTTAATAATTGATTTATTGAACCAAGAAGGGTATTTAGCTTTTTTAGTTTTAAATTTAGGTATACAATTATCTAATATAGTGTATAGACTTTGTACCATAAAAATAACTGGGGATATATTAAGACTGATACACGGGTTGCTCTAACGGCGCGTGTCCGCAAAATTTCTAAAATTTTCGAGGCCATCGGTTTCAAGGCACTTTTGCCGAAGCCGTCTAAGCATACACAAGCATTGTTTGCGGTACCAAAATTTTCCGAAGGGTTGCTCATAGCATATTTTAAGCACCCTAAAATTACCTTTTGAATACTAGAAACCGACCAACCGGTAAGAATATTTCTGTTGTTATTAAATTTCACTAAATAGTCGCGTGAAGGTTTCTAGTTTGGGGTCAAATTTGGAGCCACGCACGCTGTAAATTAGCCCAACCGCATCCACCCATCCTGGGGCGTCATTATGGCCTTTTTGCAAAATTGAAGCCAAGAGCTGCATGTTCTGAGGCACCTACATAACAGCTGATCATGAAGATTGGACTCGCAGTGTTAGAGCAATTCAACTAAGGAAAAGATAAGTTGTAACCTTCACTTTTAACGTCGATCGCAATATTAAAAACCATGTCTGTTAAATACTAACAACAACCATATTAAATTTGAATTATCCCTCAACCTGACTTTTATTCAACCCACTACCTGCCTCCGCAAAGGTAGCTGCCGTGGCATATGAAATAAATAATTTTGGTTCACTAGTTTCTCGAAATTTAATTTGTTCTGCAATCATTTTTGACCACAAAACGAGTACCGTAAAAATATTGTAATTTCACCTAATTGGCAAAGGCAAAAGTTGTTCGTTAAATTTTCGTAATTAGTCTAATTGTGATTTAGTTGTAAATACGTGTCTAGCAAAATTTTTGCACCCACAGTATTATTGTTATACCTGCCGCTCAAATTGTTAAGCGCATTTGGTACTTATCTGTCAAGACAGACAGGCTGGTTGATGATTACCTTTTTGTTGCTCCTTAAATTTAAAATTATGTGCTCAAAGATTGAAAGCGTTATTTAGTAACGCAATATTATTTTATACATTTAATGATATGTGTGACTACTGAATTTATCGCTAATTAATTATTTTGAAGTTTGCGATTATAATTTCCTTAACATTATTAAACCAAAAGTAGTTAGTCAATGATGTCTCGTTTACGTCCAAATTTCTTAATAGTCGACGAGTTAGATTACGAACTACGTATACGCAGCATCACTACTGTTAGAGATATAGCTAGTAGACGCAAAATTTTAACCCGAGCTTTAGATTCAGAAAGATTTCGCAATATCGTACTCTAAGATCCGTTATACAATGCAGAGACGGAAAGAGCGGCTGTTACGGCGACTTTAAACTCAATTAAAAATTTGATAGAGGAATTCGATGGTCCCGAATCGGATTCAATGTTTATACGTATTGAAACTAGGTTACTGCATCTAACCGAGCGTGTTAAGCGAATGCCCGTAAAAGATGAGGACGCAGATATGCTTTCTTTTAAGAACGAATCATACGCCAGTTGTTTAGAAGTAGAAGCGGATTTGTATGAAAAACTTAAGAGAACAGCTTTGAACCAAAATCAACCCGTGGCTACAACTTCTTCCGCATGTAATTTAAATATACCGCCTACATTACTAGCTACTGAAGTAAAGAAATCGTGTCCAGTATATAAATGGGGAGTAGTTTTCGATGGGAGTTCTACTAGTGTACATTCATTTTTAGCTACCATTGATGAATTGTGCGTATCGCGAAACGTTAGCTATAAAGAATTGTATAATTGCGCGATTGAATTATTTACGGGAAACGCACGAAATTGGTTTCGAGCGATAAAATCATCAGTATCCGATTGGCCTTCACTTGTAGAAATTTTAAAACGAGACTATTTACCTAGCGATTATGAAGATAGATTGTGGGATGAAATTAAGTCGCGAACACAAGGACCTAAAGAACCGGTGCACGTTTACATATCATCCATGGACGCGCTATTTAAACGATTACCTAGGGTACCAGCTGACTACACTCGCTTGAAATATATTAAGAAAGACTTATTACCGCGTTACACCGATAGACTTGCATTAACAGAAATCAACTCTTTAACGGAACTCATTAAATTATGCAAACGTATAGATGAATCTTTAGCACTTAAAGATAGATACCATCCACCTCCAAAACCCAAAGACGTTTTAGAACCGGACTTAGCGTATCTAGAAAATAATCAATTTCAAAATCATAATGTTAAAAGGTCGGGAATCTCTATGGTAACGTGTTGGAATTGTCAAGGGGGAAATCACACACATCGCTACTGTAGGAGTAAACGAAAACAGTTTTGTTTTAAATGTGGTGCTCCAGGTTGTACTGTTACGACTTGCAGAAAATGCTCGAATAGTAACAATCCAAAAAACTAATTTTTGGGGCGGCAGTTGACGGCCGTTCTCCGCCTCTTCGTGTGACTCAGGCCAAACCAAATAATTCCTACGTAATAACTTTTAACAATAAAGAATATTTCAATAAAAGGTCTAATGTAAATAATTTAAATCGCAAAAATTGTGTTAAATATGAGAAACCTAAGTTGTCTCGAACAGAATGGGGTTCTTGGATAGCCAAGGTTAAAAATTTTTATAAATGTTCTGAAGTTGGCCCCGTATTTTGCAGTAAGCTTCATGATAACCGTCCGTATATCAGTATTTCAATTTTGAATCATAATGTGACAGCACTATTAGATTCGGGTGCAAATAAAACCATCGTTAGGAAAAGGGGTTTAGCTATTTTAAATTACTTAGGTATTAAAACTAGGAAACCCAAAGAAAAATATGTGACGACTGCAGACGGAAAACGTCAAGTGATTAGCAGTTCAGTTTTACTACCCGTACTTATCAGAGCTACTTGTAAATTGGTAGAAGCCTTAGTTGTCCCTTCGGTCGACCATAACTTTATTCTTGGGTCAGATTTTTGCAAATTATTTGAATTAATTGTAGATTTTAAAAATAATTCGTGGGATATTCAAAGTAAAACGCGTAATTTTGAAATTAATGTTCTTTCACCAGCTAATATTGATGAGTCGTTAGGTTCAAGTTTTAAAGAAACGTTTTCCAACTGTGAACTCTCTCAAATAGATAAAGTTAAGGCAGAATTTGAAACTATCAGCAGTGAAGAAAGACTAGGGAAAACTGATAGGGTTGTACATCACATAGATACGGGGGATGCCAAACCCATAAAGCAAAGACAGTACCGTATGTCACCATACATTTTAGCCTACCTTAATAAGGAATTAGACAAAATGCTAGAGTTAGGAGTGGTAGAGCCATCTTTTAGTAGTTGGTCGTCGCCCGTACTACTAGTAAAAAAACAATCGGGGGAGTTTCGTTTTTGTTTTGACGGGAGGCAATTGAATGCGGTTACCAAACGGGACTGTTATCCTTTACCTCAGGTAGATCGCATTCTGGATTCGTTAAGGGACGCAAAGTATATTTCATCGATCGATTTACGCAGCGCATTTTGGCAGATCCCTCTAGATAAAGTATCTAAAGAAAAAACGGCATTTTCGGTGCCAGGCAGAGGTCTCTTTCATTTCACTGTCCTGCCTTTCGGTCTTTCTAACTCGGCGCAAGTTCAACAACGATTAATGGACGCTATTTTCGGACCCGAACTAGAACCTAAAGTATTCGTGTACCTTGACGACATTATAGTTACTTCATCATCTTTCAAAGAGCACGTTAAGATACTTACGGAGGTTGGTAATCGTTTACATAACGCTAACCTAACAATAAATTTAAAGAAGTGTAAATTTTTCTGTTCAACTTTGAAGTATTTGGGTTTTATAGTCGACGGAGGCGGTCTCAGAACCGATCCCGAAAAAGTCGAGGCAATGGTAAATTATCCCAGACCTCGAACTACCAGCGAAATTAAGCGTTTTGTAGGGATGTGCGGCTGGTATAGGCGCTTCATACCACATTTCTCAACGTTAATGTCGCCAATTATTGATCTATTGAAAGGCAAACAAAAACGACAAACCGTAATCTGGAATGAGAAAGCTGAATCCGCGTTTATAACTATAAACAAGCTTTAATTTCGGCACCTATTTTAACATCGCCCGATTTTTCGCTACCATTTGTTATTCAGTGCGATGCTTCCGATACCGGCTTAGGAGGAGTACTTACGCAAATGCAGGACGGTGAAGAAAAAGTTATTTCATTCGTTAGTAGAAGCCTAAATAAAGCAGAACGTAATTACAGCGTGACGGAACGCGAATGTCTGGCCGTTATTTTTTGCATTGATAAATTTCGACCCTATATAGAGGGCACCAAAATTTACTGTAGTTACGGACCATTACTCACTTCTTTGGTTAAAGAGAATGAAGGAACCCACAGGCAAGTTAGCCCGCTGGTCTGTTAAACTGCAACAGTTTGATTGCGAGTTACCTAGTTCATAGAAAAGGCAAGTTTAACATTGTACCTGATGCATTGTCGCGCGCTGTTCCTAACGAGGTTAATGTCGTAGGGATCGAGTTGAAACGTTCAGATCCGTGGTATTTGAAAATGAAAAGTAAAATCATTAAGAACCCTGATTTATATCCCCATTGGAAAATTGAAGATGGTTATATCTATAAACATGTTTCTTCGAAAATACTTTTAAAAACCAATATAACTGATTGGAAATTACTGGTTCCGAATGCTGATAGGCGTAATATAATTAAACGTTACCATGACGAACCGACGCGACGGCGGCTCATCTAGGGTATTATAAAACCGTAGGTAGAGTTACAGAACAGTATTATTGGCCGAAAATGTGTAGGGACATATTACGTTATATAAGAGCTTGTAAAACCTGCAATGAACAAAAATCTCCGAATTCTAAGGGTTTTGGCCTTATGGGACGCGAGAAAAAGGCACGGTATCCATGGAAAATGATATCCGTCGATATTATGGGCCCTTTGCCCAGATCCTCCAAAGGGTATTGTTATATTTTAGTTGTATCCGACTGGTTGACTAAATATGTTTTACTCCATCCTCTTCGAAACGCGACCGCCCAAGCTACTGTTAATTTCATGGAAGATCAAGTATTTTTAGTTTACGGAGTTCCTCAAATCATTTTATGCGATAACGGTACTCAATTCGCAGGATCATTGTTTAAAAAATTGGCTAAACAGTATAAAGTACAGAAAATCTGGTACAATGCGTATTACCACCCACAAGTTAATCCTGTAGAACGTATAAATCGTACGATAGGAACGGCTATTAGAAGCTATATTGGGGAAAAACACCAGGATTGGGATAAGGAATTAGCAAAGATAGCGTATGCTATTAGAACCGCGAAACATGAAGTTACAGGATATAGTCCCGCATTTCTAAATTTTGGTAGGAATATTCCCGCCTCGGGCGAGTTTTATGGGAAAATCGAGTCAACTGCCGAAGTAGACTTGCAACCTATCGATAGGAAAATTTTAGCAGATGAACTTGGTCATCTTCGCGACATTTACGAAGACATTCAGAGGAAGCTTTCTGAATCTTATCGGCGGAATTCAGAGCGATATAATTTACGGAAACGGGATATAGAATACCAAATTGGTGATAAAGTTTGGAAAAGAAATAAGGTGCTCTCAGATGCAGCTAATAGGTTTTCTGCTAAATTAGCACCCAAGTACGTTTTGTGTACCATTAAACGAAAAATTGGAAATTTAGTTTATGATTTACTAAATGTTGACGGCAGCGATGCTGGCCGTTGGCATGTCAAAGACTTGAAACCGTACTTCGGATCTAGCTCGGACGTATCTGTCAATTAGTTAATGTGAAATTGGCTTTGGCCTGAGTAAATGATGTTTTTTCTATTTGGTGATTTTTTTGCGCTCCTCTTGGTTTTGGTAATGGTAGGGACCTTCCTGATTTAAGACTTTTTCTCGATTTTGACTCTACCGATTTTGTTCCCACCATTTGGGCGTGTTGTACGCGAAGTTACACATAAAACTACCGTTGCTAAATACCACTTTGATCAATAAAATGAGATTTGTAATCATCTAAAATGTATTAGCTATTTGTTTAGCTACTGGTAATCATTTACTGAGCACACATGAGAAGTCAATTAAACTGATGGATATAATTTGACGTTTGATGTACCTACGGGTATTATGCAATTATATTTATAAACGTGTAAATGTTATTAGCTATGCATGGTGGGCTATTAATTATTATGTATAATTACCCTAGGTGCTAGTTATTATTATTTGAATGTGTATAGCCATATTATAACGATATTTATTCTCGCATGCTGTAATAAATTTTTTATTATGTATAATTACCCTAGGTGCTAGTTATTATTATTTAAATGTGGTAGCCTTCAATTATAATGATATTGTTCTTGCATGCTGTGATATTTTTTTTGATTATGCATGATAATGCTAGTTGCTAAGGTACTATTAAATTAAGAGGGATGTTGTTGTGTAATAAATAGTGACAATGTGCATTGGTATAGTAATTTAATATCTTTAATAAGGGGGGTGTGTACCATAAAAATAAATGGGGATATATTAAGACTGATACACGGGTTGCTCTAACGGCGCGTGTCCGCAAAATTTCTAAAATTTTCGAGGCCATCGGTTTCAAGGCACTTTTGCCGAAGCCGTCTAAGCATACACAAGCATTGTTTGCGGTACCAAAATTTTCCGAAGGGTTGCTCATAGCATATTTTAAGCACCCTAAAATTACCTTTTGAATACTAGAAACCGACCAACCGGTAAGAATATTTCTGTTGTTATTAAATTTCACTAAATAGTCGCGTGAAGGTTTCTAGTTTGGGGTCAAATTTGGAGCCACGCACGCTGTAAATTAGCCCAACCGCATCCACCCATCCTGGGGCGTCATTATGGCCTTTTTGCAAAATTGAAGCCAAGAGCTGCATGTTCTGAGGCACCTACATAACAGCTGATCATGAAGATTGGACTCGCAGTGTTAGAGCAATTCAACTAAGGAAAAGATAAGTTGTAACCTTCACTTTTAACGTCGATCGCAATATTAAAAACCATGTCTGTTAAATACTAACAACAACCATATTAAATTTGAATTATCCCTCAACCTGACTTTTATTCAACCCACTACCTGCCTCCGCAAAGGTAGCTGCCGTGGCATATGAAATAAATAATTTTGGTGTTACAACTTTCATAAAACTTGTCGACAGTGTCGTCAACAGATGTCAGATTCTCAATTGGAGACCAATATGCATCTTTAATGAGCTGTACTAGCAACTCATAGTTACCTTTCTTAAAGTTATATCGTGACTCATTATTAACCCCACACGCCTTCATTTTAGGAACATTGACATAAAAATTAGAAAGTAGCGCAGGATGATGAAAATCTGCCGGTACTAATCCAAACGGTTCAGATGTAACATTTACAATAGAACGTGATAAAATTAAATCTAATATTCTACCATTACTATATTAGTAACACAATTAAACTGTTGCAGATCTAAGAAATTAATAAAATTAACTAAGTCCTTCGTCTTAGAAAGCAGCTGCACACTCTCGATATTATTTGTTGTTGTTTGTTTGTTAATGGACAAGGTCTAGGCATGTAGAATACCAGGTACCTTAGACACCGACTGCTATGATCATATGGTCAAAGTCCTACTTAGAATTTTGCCGAGACTAAGGAGTTCCAACCCTAGCAAGGGATCTTTTACATGCTACACATCGTAGTAACAAGGGACCCACGGCTTTACATCACTTCCGAATGATGGCATTCTGTAGAGGCTTTCATCTGCATTTTTTAATTTTTGAAAACCTCACCGAGACCGGGAATCGAACTCGCGACCCTACGATCAGTACTCTCGATATTAAAATAGTATTTATAGTAGTCCCAGCAATTGAAATCGCCGAGAATAATACAATTACCTTCATGGACAAAAGATAAACTTTCTAAGAATTCAAACAAAACCTCATAATCAGCTCTGGTAGCATCAGTAATATATAGAGAATATTTTTCGGCGCCTAGAATTATATCTATAGGACCAGGGCGGTTGAAGGTTGGATCGGCGATGAAGATATTGCTCCAGGAATCCATATTTATGTTTGGGATAGGTGATGAAGGCATGGCTTTCGTAAGTTTGGGAAGTACTAATAGGTTAACAGGTAGATAAAAGTTACTTGAAAATCTCGGTGTAATCAAACCTGAAATTTTCTATTTAGCAATTTTTGGCTCGCTGTTCCCAATTCCTGTGATTTCAGCTCGAACTTTAGTCCTGGGTAATGCCAATAATTCGGCTGATGCTTCCGTGATAAAAGATCCTTGAGACCCGGGATCTATTAATACTCGTAATAGATGGGGCATCCCGGATGCTGCTTTTACTTGAACCATTGCTGTGGCTAGTAGCACTTGGCTCTCCTTTGCGCCTAAATTGGCGGCAATGATATTCGACTTCGGCTTCTTCTCTGGAGCGTTGGAAGTCTGCATGGCTGCTGCATGAGCTGATGTCCTCATCTTTTGGGCAGGTAGCGGCCTTGATGGTGGCTGTACCTTATGAAGCAGGGTATGATGAGGAAAGCGACAGATTCTACAATTAAAATAGGAACGGCATGGTATGTTGGAATCGTGTCGCAAGCATCGAAAGCAGAATCGATAGGTTTTTACCGCTTCTTGTGTTTCATGAGTAGGTAGCCTTTGGAATTGACCACAGTGATCGATGTAATGATCTCCATGGCACAGTTTGCAATTTAAAGATGCGGAAGCATAAGTCTTCTTTAGTCCTTCCGGTATTGGTTTTCGAGCTCCATCAATGGCTTCCAGGAACTGGAACCGCTTTTGCAAGAAAGCCATTAAATTTTGGTGATCCTGAACTTCATTGGGGCATTGAAGCGACTGTTCATATAATTTGTTGGTTTCAAGATCCCATTTTCGAGCGATAACCCTATTGATCCATGGACCTCAACTGTCCGTGGAGATGCCTAAGTTTTTGATTGCCTCCACACATTACTTGATGGAGTCATGCAATCTTTTCAACCTTTGGGCTGATTCTTTGGAGAGGACCGGCAGATCGAGGATGGTGTCCAGCAATTTTGTTAAAATAAGGCGATTATTTTGATACCTTTGTTGCAGCAAATTCCAAGCGGTGTTGTAGTTGGCTTGGGTAACGGCTAGATGCTGGATCAGTCGGCTGGGCTCTTCCTTGACATGCGTCCATGTTCTGGTTGTCATCTACTAATTTAGTGAACAGGTCCTTGAAAGTGGCCCATTCTTCATAATTTCCCTCGTATATGGGGATTTTGACTTGAGGAAGCGAGACGGCTGCTGCTTGCTCGTTCCTTGTCGGTGCTTGCAATAAATTAATAAAATTTCTATACCTGTCTTCCAACGTAGTATAATCAGGACTGAAGTGCATTTGTTCTGAAGCCATTTCGTTAGACATAACTTCTTCTTCCATCTCGATCACCCGATCCCATTTTTCTCTTAGTTCCCTCTTCGTGATGGCGGGCCTTCCTAATTCTTGTGCTAGTTCGGCGTCGTCCATGGCTTGCTTAAAATTCTGAATCCGAATCTGCAGTTTTCGGATACGAATCTTTTGCTCGGGATTTTTCACTGTTTCCTCTTGCCTCCTACTTCCGGAGAGGTTGGAAATTTCAGTTGCTTTTGAACAGCTCTGCAAGTAACTTTTTGCTTCGCCGTATATTTCATTAATTTGATCGTAATACCCTGTTGTAAAATAATTATGTGTTGGAATACTTAGCTGCACCATTTCTGCATGATTTTTAGTTGCGGTGTTACAAAGTTCATCCAGCGTCTTGTTGAGACTGGTTATGTAGGCTTCGGTTTTTCGGCTGGCAGGGTCCTTTTTGCTGTTGGACCATATTTGAGTTATCTTCTGTGCGAGCTCTTCTTGGGCGGCCGCTAATTTGTTGAATTCCTCCATGTTATTAGCCATTTTTTGGGACCTGGGTGGGTTGGCAGATGTTGTTTTCTTCTCTGGATACTTGTGACCCCTGGGATGTACTTGTTCTTAGTTGGAGACAGATCCGGCTCGAAGGATCATGAACAGAAATGCCTGGAGGCTGGATCAGGTTTCTGTTGGTTGCACTGGTTCTTTATCCCTAATTTTTAAGCACATGAATGAGACTGCATTCACGTTTTAAGCCAATGTAGTCAATGACACTTAAAGGGATGATAATGTTGCTACCCTAAAACGCAGCTTCACGTTTCATGAATTATGGCTTGGAAGAGGGCAGCAACGTTGCGAATGAATCAAACATTAAATGTCGATTGTTTTATTACGAAAATAAACGGTCTCTTTATACAAAATAACTGCTTAGATACTAAATAAAAATATACGGTACCCCCCACCCAAGAAGAGCGCCCTTCCGTGCTTTCCAAGAATACTTCGATACTCAGCATCACTCCGTTTCGCTAATACAATAAAATGCTATGAACCAGTTATTTATAAAAAAAAAAAACAAAAAAAATTTTTTTTGCCGACAACCATGGCTCAAAAGTTGATGTTGCCTGCATTTTCGGAGGACCTATCGTATGAAAACGATCCAAGACTTCAGGAAGGTTCCTGGCGACCGGAATCGTGTACACATACGAACATACATCCCCGCACAGCACGTTTAGGCACCCCCCAATACGGGGATTGATCTAGTGGGCTGGGATCTTCACCAAAAGATCCGCACCGCCGAGACGGAGATTTGATATAGTGGGTTCATTAGTCGGTTGGCTCGAATTTTAGAGATATTTGACTCAGAGTGGTTTTCGATATGAGGGAATTTCAATACTTCGTACACTTCGTGTCGAAGTAACATTTCAAAGTGCAAAGGTATAGTTCACTAGAACGAGTCTACTATTACAAAATAATAACTCAGCGGTAAACAATATCGCTTCTTGCTTTGTTTGCAAGTACGCACGTTGAACTCCAGATTGTGGGTCGGTTATTTGCGCAAGTTGCAGGTTTGCAGTTTTCCGGCCTTTAAACCGGCTTGATTACGAAGCAACACTGGCATTTAAATTGTGAACGATATTTCGTAAATTTTGACTGAAGTTTATATCTGTTTAATTCAAAATTAAACATCGCGTGTAAGAGAAACATTCAGTAGCAAGATTCCAAGTCGTTAATAACCTGTAAATACCCACCTGTGGTCCAGTTCATGTGGCAGCAAAAAGTTGACTAACAAGAACTTTCATGTTTTTTGGGTATTTCGCCACTCTGAAAATTTTTAAATATTAGATATCGAACGTTTCGAGGAACAATTCGCTTTCGTTATCAACGTTGATAACGAGGGCAGATTTTCCTTCGAAGCGTTCTATATTTTATAGTTATTCTTACTTTTCAGAGTGGCGAAATACACAAAAAAGAACATGAATTATATCTCGCTACAACAAGGTTTCAGATATTATCTTAACAATATCATTAGATAATTTTTGCAAATAATTAGCCAAGCGAACTAACGCTAACAAATGTAAATAAATATATACCTATGAATTCAGCAATAGAAGCGTCTCTAAAGCTAACTGATTTTATTTGGCCCCTTCGTACTGTTTAGCATAACGCGTTTGCTTGTTTGAAGGATTTAGAAAAATTTAAGGCACCTCCTTTTGGAATTTTTATCAGCTCTTAGTTATATCAGCGATTATAGGAATCAAGAGGTTGAATTGTTTTGAACAGAGCAGATACGCGTTTTTGTATAAACCAACATCTCAACTCACTATTGCACTTTGTTAATTGTTTTTCTGTGCTACTTAATAAGAGTCAGATTTTAAAAATGATAATATTTAAAACTACTGTTCCGCGTTATAAGCTCGAAATTTGCGTTGATGGCTAAAATTCGAACCGTGAAACATGAATCACCAGGCAAGTACCATTTTGCGCAAACTCCCCCTGACACTAGGAAACCGTCTAACAACGCAAATTGTGTTGTCGCCGACACTGACCTGTACATCGACGAGATACGCAGCAATGGACATGTTCACCGAGATGTCATAATAGCCGCTGTAGCCCTTCCAAAGACATCACCATTTTTGTCCTGTTGGTACTGGAACAAGTTGGGGCACGAGTTTGAAGGTTGCCACAACGTATTCGAGAACAACGAAGCAGACGTAGTGGCAGCCGTTAAAGACGGCCGCCTGGACCAAGGCCTCCAAAACCACGAAGTCAATGGTGCATTCATGTTATATCCCGTTACAGGTGGTTTCCAAGTGCTTGAATGCGATAATTCAAACGTAGTGGGAGCTGCTGAAGGTTGCTGCCAAGAATTCGAAGAAAAGGTAGTTGAATTGTGAAGTTGAAGCTGCTGCTCGAATAAAGTGCAACGCGGATGTAACTTCTGTTTGGGCTTGGCCGAGAGTCGTTTTGAAGGCTGGTTGGTTCTGTAGTAATAGGCGGCCGACATTTCGGTGACTCCGCTAGGGCGCACTGCAATTAATAACGGATAATGAATTGGGTTCTAGCTAAAACGTTAGTCATACATTCTTCTGAAGGACCGGTGCAATACACTTTGTTGTTAAGTTCTATTCTAGTGAGCCTCGGTATCACCCCTTGAATCGGAAAGGAGATGTTGTAAACTATCGGACATTCCGCCAATATATCGTCTAATGTTGACTCCATTTCAATTTCCAGGTTCTAGAAAATAGTTTGATACATTTTATATAAGAGTATCAGTTAAACGTTAAAGATACATGTTCCGCCTGACTTAAAGGCAATATACTATTTGGAAAACAGTAGAGAAAATGCATACGTTGATAATATAATATTCGTTTTGTTACAATGAGTACTTGCATTATAAATATATGTAGTTTTCACGCACAACAAATGCTGACATTACGTGTAACCTACTCTTACGTTGAAAAAATATTTATATAAGTCAGAAATAATATGAGTACTAAAATCGAATGGGACATTTATCAATAGGCATAAACGAAATGTACAAAGCAATAACAGCTACATTGATCTTTTAGATCAATTAGCAAGATTAGAATACATGCAAGTAGAATAGGGACACTATCCCCTCCACTTTTTATTGATTAAGCCCTGAGGGCATAATTAAACCTCTAATTAAATTGATAATTGCGCAATAATTAAATTGCCTGGGGCACTTTGGTCGCTATTTTGTTTTTAATAATTAAATTTCCTGGGGCAAAGGGGCACTTTGGGCGCCATTTTGTTTTAATTGAAGCGGCGTTCAGTTTGAATTTTGAATTAGTCACGTGATGCTCTGTATTCGTCAATCATGCTATCTCTCTTGCATTCGTTGAAAGCGCCTCTTTATCTTTGTCGTACTAACTGGAAGGTTTGTGTTCTCTTTGTCTTGCACGTTCTAAAGTCCTATTTTATTTATAAAATTTATAAAAACTTTTCTGCTCCAAGCAGGGTTTAAACTTTATACCATTGTATTGCTAGTCCCACACGCTAATCACTAGTCTACGGAGACTTGTTAACGATTTCTATTCTATATTCACCTCTATGAACGGCTGTTTAAATGGTTGCCTACCAATCCTCTTATAAAATCTTGTCTGATTTTATAGTTATTAAGGCAACTAGTGTTTTACAAAGGGTTTAAAAATCGAGGTCGATCATGCTAAAATTCGAGCGAAGCGAGAATTATATGATCGACCGAGATTTTTGAACTGTAAAACACGAGTTGGCTTCAATATTTTTTCTACAGCCGAGGAGTTTGTTAGCTTAAATGCTCTCGGGGCTTCGCCCCTCTCCATAGCGGCCCTCGGGGCTCCACCCCTCTCCAAGGGGGCCCTCGGGACTCCGCTCCTCTCCAAGGGGGTCCTCGGGGCTCGGCCCCTCTCCAAGGGGCCCCTAAGGGCTCGGCCCCTCTCCAAGGGGGCTCTTGGAGCTCCACTCCTCTGCAAGGGTGCCCTCGGGGCTCCGCCCCTCTCCAAGGGGGTCATCGGGCTCCGCCCTCTCCAAGAGTGCCTCGGGACTCGGCCCCTCTCCAAGGGGGCTCTTGGAGCTCCACTCCTCTGCAAGGGTGCCCTCGGGACTCGGCCCCTCTCCAAGGGGGCCCTCAGGGCTCGGCCCCTCTTCAAGGGAGCTCTTGGAGCTCCACCCCTCTCCAAGGGTGCCCTCGGGGCTCCGCCCCTCTCCAAAGGGGCCATCGGGCTGCGCCCCTCTCTAATCGGGCACTCGGGGCTCCGCATACAAATCGGTCCGATATAATAACTGTACTTTTAATCTTCACAAATAAGGTTTTATAACCTCTTAAAGTACTCCGTGCTTTAAATGGAATGGAGTGTTTTATAGACAACATAAAGCACGCCGCATATGACCCTTGGAAACAGTTTAAAATCACGGCTGTAGAAAAATATATTCTTTGAAATGAATAATATAGTAATTTTTAATGTGTCTAATAAATACTTTACTCCGAAAAAGCAATAAAGAACAAAACCATGTCGATCTTATATTTTATTCTGGTAAATCATTCTAATACTAGGAACGAAATCACAGAAGGGGTCCAGTCCAAGATATATATATATATTTGGAGCCACAATTATTTAATGGTAGCGTTATGTCACACACTAAACGTTTTATTTCTCTCTTGCTAACTGTTTCCGAACATCACCACGTACTTCTCGTGTAGGTTTTGGAATTACACTTCTGTCGTAAGAAGTTTCTGTTTATAGATCTAAGTGTTAATGAAATGTGTTTCGTAAAATATCGCTTCATTTCGCTCAAATTAACAATGTCTGTAAACAAATCGAAAAAAGTACACTGTACATTTCTATATTTTCATTTTATATATTAAAATACTTCTAGCACTTTTAATATTTTAAACAAAATGTTATGTATTAAAGATATTCGAGTCTTGTCGTATATGTATGACTGTTTGTAAAAGTAAAGAGTAATTTAAGTCTATATGTGATTCATCTATTTCTTTTTCGAGTCAGAAGTTGGTTACATACAAAGCTTCTATATTTTCTTAAAATATAACGATTTTTGTTTCTGTCATAAATGTGTTTAGTTTCAGTTACAACTAGTTCGGTTCCTTTCTGGAGTTCCTCCAAACGAATCTTAATCTTGCCTTTTAGTTGCTGCATGCTATTGTTGGAAATTTGATCCATATCTTCTTGATTGTATATTAATCGATCTGGATCTAGCCATTCTCTCTGTAAACTTCAACTTCCTCTACTTTGGGGAATGAGTGCCCATTAAACGTAGAAACTCCATTAGTTTTAAATTTTATACACGGTTCTTCTGTTGGCACACATACAATATATAATCCATTAAATGGAACACAAATGTATCCCTGTTCTCTAAGTTTCTCTTTGTTATCGTTATAAATATTTATAAGGTGTTGTTTAAAATAACCTTTTAAAAAGTATACTCTTTTGCCTCCATCTTTTTCGTCTAGAATACCAATCGTCAGAAATTTTTCCCTAGTATTTACGATTAAATACGGAAATCTTGTATACCCCAGTTGCATCGAGATCCAAAAGTTTTGATTAAAGTAATTGCATAGTCTATCATCCGTTTCTTTTACTTTCTGGTTTTTTGAACTCCTGGACGTCATTTGTTTGTAAGCGTACATAACGATATTTACGATAATCCCAAACAAAGCTAAACGACTAGGGCGTAAAATAACTCAAAATCGGGAATGTACTACATAGAACCGCTGTCCCAGCCCGTTACAAAAGGATTTCCGACTGACTCCAGTGGAGCGAGGGGGTCCAACACGAGATCACACAGGACAACGTTCTAATAACCGAAAAGCAGATCTTAATTGCTACGGCGCCCCGCCATTCCTACAAGGGAAAGATGCATAGGTGAACCCACCGAGGAAAAACGGAAGCATAATGGATTCACCTTTCAACTATAACTTTAAGTGTCAGCGAGCCAAGTGCAACATCACACACCTACCGTTCGAGAACTCATTTGACCAACTGGCCAAACTACGGTTACAGCTGTAACATACATACACAAATCGCATGCACAATATCAGAAGAAAACCACAGTTAAACAAATATGAAATGTATTGGCAAAAATATTTAAAAATGCAAAAGTTTACATAAAAATATGAAATGGGTTAGTAAAGGTTAACTATTTATATTGACTAACGTCTTAATCTAGTAAATAAGCGGTAAACTTGACATCAAATAGAGGAATGACCTGTGAACGGTATTAACATTGATTTCTTCAAAACACTGACTCAATTAACAGCAATAAAAGACTGTAGTCAACTCAACATAGTACAATTGCGACGGATACTTCAAATGCTACTACATAAAGTTGAATCGGATAAAATAATCTAACGGTAATGAACTAAACTGACAGGTAAACAACTATAAGTGGCTTAGCAAACGCAAGAATATAAAAAATGAATGTTACAACGACCGCAACGTCACGCAAACTGACTGCAACTTCGGCGAAACACTCGGTACACTTAAAATTCGCACTGTTGTAAAGCTACTACAATATTACGGTACCTTTAAGAAGCTTGGCTCAGTGGCAAACGGCTGCAGTTCCAGACAATGCGATAAACACCTAAGGGCACTACACCAAATCAACAGGAAGCTGCTGGCCTACGGGGCGGAACTTGGGATAATCCGCTAATGAGGACGAATTCGAAATCCGTACGGTAAATTGGCAAAACGGCATGAAACGACAAGCGGGAGTTTCGCGGTACATGATTAATAATAAGCCGGCAATGAGATCTCACGGAGAATCCACCAAACGACGTGCTAAGGGTGCCACCACACGATAGACGAAATCTCAAAGGCCTACATCGGTAAACAACAACAACACCCAGTTCACCCGTTTCCGCGTGCAGTTCAACAAGTCCGTAGACGCGGAACACAAAACTTGCGTCACATCGACAGGAGTTCGGATAACGGGATCAAAACATGCGGCACACACATCAATTGAACAGACCAATAGCCGGTAATCACGCAATAAACAAACGTAAGCCTCGCCTACGGCACCTCAAAGGGCGCGTGGCGGGACCACAACTCTAAAATCACTTGTTGCTTCTAGTCACGCAGTCACAAGTGGCGAAGAAGCGCGCTAAAACAGCTTGCATCGCAAACAAGCGGGGGCAAAACCTCGGACTCGCGCTGCATATAAAAATGCAAAAACAATTTTTTTAAATATACAGGGTGTCAGGAAACTCAACCATGTGACTTCTGAAGCCGCATTACAAGGCAAAATAAAACAAAAAAGTTTGGTAAAATTTTTGTTTTTGATGCATAGTTTTCATGAAAACGGATGCTAAAGATTTAAAACAAACATTTGGAAACTGCTGATAATTATTCATGGAATTCTAATGACAGGCTTTGATTGATATTGTTTGTATTGACAGTTTTCATTGACAATTTCAAATTTAGTCAAGTTAATTAGATAATGCCTCAGTATACAGTCCAAGAATATACCGACATCCACTTTGTATATGGTGAATGTGATGGAGACGCTGGTGCTACAGTTCGCTGGTATGCAGAACGTTATCCTCAGCGACATCTTTCCTATAGAGAAACCTTTATTAATGTAGCGCAAAGACTTCGAGAGACTGGCTCTGTGTTTCCCAAAACCAGAGAAATAGAGCGACCTCGAAACGTTGTGAATACAGAAGAAGAAGTTCTTCGTGCTGTAGAAGAAGATCCTTCGCTAAGCATACGACAAATAAAGCGTACTGTGGGTATTAACAGTGATACAATATGGAAAATTTTGCGAGAAAACCTGCTGTATTCCTATCATGTACAACGCGTGCAGGCTTTGTATGAAGCAGATTATCCTGCCAGAAGAAATGCATAAGGCTGAATGGTGGACATTTTGAACATTTGTTATAAGTTATTGATAGTGTGTTTTTAAAATTTTGTTTTTTTATTAGCTTTTATTACGATAAAATATGATACTATTGTTATTTATCAATATCTCTAGTAATTATAATTTGATTTACTTAAAACAAAAAAATAAATGAGGCAGTCTTTAAAGCAATAGCCTAAAGCATAACTTCTAAGAAGAATTTAGAACTGAAGTATACGAAATTAGAATAACAAAAATTTGAAAAACATGGTAGCGAATGTTCTAAGCCTACCGGTAGTATTAGTAAAAATTCTGCAGTTCCCAACCTTTCCTTTGTAATTTACGGCAGTCGTTTTTGGTGACACTATGCATCTAAGACCAAAATTCTATGGAACTTTTTGCTTCATTTTGCATTATAAAGCAGCTCGAGAAGTCACACTGTTGACTTTCCTGACACCCTGTATAAGCTTGTGTAGCTTAAAAGAACAAATAAAACAAGCGTAACGTTGAAATCTTCAAAAAACATAGCACTAGAGATGTTTATTGATTGACGAAAGATAATAAAAAAAATCTTTTTTATTCAATTTATTACCTTAGGGAGCTTTCACACCAAAGTAGCATGCGACTTGCGACTTGCCGCCTAAAGCAGGAAGCACGTTGCAACTTGCGTCTTCCATGTTTACTTTCATACCAAAGTCGCACAGTGCTATCCATTTATCATTAGTCCTTTGTTGCTAATAATAACACAGTTGCCTAGATGTCGTAAGAAGAAGACAATATTGTGTTAATTGCTGCTGTTATTGCAAGGAGGAGGAGAAAAAAAAAGAAGGAAGGCCTAGATTCATCCGTACTTACGAGATAATGCTGATACACATAGCACGTTTATTGTATTCCAGCAGTTATCGTCCGGTAAACATTTTTTGCTAGACATCACGAAAAACGTACAAGAAATGTTAAAACTCAGACACCAAAGCAAATCAAACAACGGGTACGAGGCTTGGAAACACGTCGCAAAGTGTCAAAATTATACGACATGCTTTATATTCGAGTCGCAAGTCGCATGTTGCCAGGTCGCATTTTTGCGACGCGACTTTGGTGTGAAACCACCCATATATTTGAGTAATTTTTAAAATAAGTGGCATGCTTCCTGCTCTCTGGCAGCAAGTAGCACGTCGCATGCTACTTTGGTGTGAAAGCTCCTTTACGGGTTACAAAGCAAAAATACAATGTTTTATGCACGAAGTCTGCGATGCAACTGAACTAGTGATAACAATTACGTGGGACATCCGTAAGACAAGATAAACCCATTATCAGCGTTCTCACATGTGTCGACAGATAATGCGTTTATGCAAGCACTTAATTAATACGTAACACCTCCCGACCGAGATTGGAAAATCATCTATGGAATAGGATTTTTCAGTTTTTGCAGTTCTAAAGGAATCTCTTTTGGATTCGATTTATTTATGATGTTGGTCAACTTGTCTAAGAGGCAGTTACGTTTACAATATAATATTATACTAAACATAACAAAAGCAAACAAAAATATAACTACAAGTGTTAAAGAGCTTATTCCGAAATGCGTTGGCAGTACATAGTCATTGTGGACAATTTCTTTAGATAATTGAGTGAATTGATTTTTTATTGACTGAAAATCATTTAAATCGATTTGTTTTAATTCAATGGTAGGTGTTTCTGGAAAGTAATTTTTAAGTGTATACATTGTTATGTTTAAAGAAGGTAGATTAATATTTCGAATAAATTCATTCTTATAATTATTTGTCGATAAGGTATATTCATGATTGGTTACCTTGCATTCTTTCGGCAATTGTATTAAATAAGTTCCAAAAAGAGGTTGTTTGTAAGGACTATTATTACTGCAACTTACATCGAATATTAATTCTTTAGGAGTGATCAATAACCAGGCATTATTACTTATTTTATGCATTTTAACTGTATTTAACTTAAATCTATAGATTTTACAATCTGTGGTTTCCTTAAAATTAAGAAGGTCAACCGCACATCTTTCGTCTTTTTCTAAATCTTGATCAACGTTTTCACAGAAATAGAGGCCTTGTTTCACTTTTGTGCACATATTATTAATTGTTACACTGAATTTATTATTGAATAGGATGTATGGTTTTGAAGGAATTATCATGTGGAAAGTGTTGTTGTTTGGTATTGGTAAGGGAATCAATTGATAGTAGTCGTAACTGTCATTAGCACTCAGAGGTATTTCGAGTATGAAGACTAAATTAGTTCCTTTTCTATATGCCTTTACGTCGATTAAATGATCGTATTCATTAAGATCAATCAAAGGTTCATATGGGAGTCTGTATAGTATATGTTGTTTTGAGATAAATTCAAGTTCAGATCGTAGATCCTTAAGTTCCACGATAAAAGGGTGTAAAATATTTAATTTAGCGAAGGTGATTGCTTCTTCAAGCGTATCCAGAATTTCTAACAGAAGATTCAATAAAGTGGCCAACTGAAGTTGTACCGAATGGAAATTAATTAGTGCATAATTTTCGATATCGTTTAATGCTGTAGTTTTGATGGCTGATTCAATTTGTAGAAGTCGAAATTGAAGAATTTTCTGGTTAGTTTCTAATTTAAATAATGTTTGATTGTACTTGTCGATAGCTTGGGTCATCAATGACGTTTGGCGTATTGTGATCTCTTCTAATTTATGTTGATTCTTTTGAAGGGAATTTAAGGCTTGATCTATTCTTTTTCCGTCTTTTAGTTTTTCATATTCGATTAATAAAGGTGAACAATCGATAGTCTTAATGAGGGTCCATTGGTCCTTTTTTATTTGTGCTGTACCAAGCCTGTTGAAGTAAAGACCTGGATTGTTTTTGAGGTTCGTGAATCCTGGTTCTGCGGGTAGCAGATTCTAAAGCAGAGGAATCTGTAACAAAGGGCCGTAAATTGTTGACATGTGCCTGTCTTGTTCCTTTATTATTTTTAAGTGTGCATACATGATGCGGCGTTATAGATATAATTTCGTAGGGTCCGATAAATTTTGGTTTGGCTTTTCCTCTTCGGGAATCGGTTTTTAGTAAAACTTGTTGTGCAACTTGGTAGGAGTGTTTTCTATTTTCTTTTGCATTCAATTTTAAAATGTAATTTTCTTTTAATTGCTGTTGCTGTCTTTTAATTTGTTCATATAAATATTTCATTTTTTCAGTGTGATTAGCGGTGTAATACCATACTCGTTGTTGTTCGAAATCAGCTGAAAAGGGATCCTGTGACATAGTATGTCCGAAAAGTAATTCGTGGGGTGTCATTTTGGTGCTTGTATGAATAGTGTTATTGTATGCGATTATGCATATCGCATTAAAGTTTTAGGTTCTTCCTTAGGATGTCGACTTTTTAATAATCGATAGTGCTCTATCAGGGTTGAATGTAGTCTTTCGATGGGACTGTTGGATTCATGATGTCCAGGCGTTGTAATGTGCAAATTAATTTTGTGAAAAGCAAGTAGTTCTTGAATTATTATTCCCTTAAATTCTCCGTCTCCAATAATTTTTATTGGTGTACCATATTGTGATATAAATTTTGTTATTTTCCGAACTATGGTTACGTTGTTTCGATCTTTCAGGTGATATACTTGTGCAAATTTTGAAAGTTTATCGATAATTGTTAAGAACATTATTGTCGATATAAAATATGAGTAGAAAGGGGCGAGAAACCCCCTCCACTTTTTATTTGATTCGCGGATTCGCGGTTTAATTCGCGGATTTATTCGCGGATTTCGCGGTTGCGCGGATTGATCTAATTAATTCGCGGATTGATCTAATTAATTTTCGCGGATTGATTTAATTAATCACATATGAAGTTTGATATGTAATTTACATATGTGCTACTGATTAAATTACGCGGATGCTATTTTTGATTTGCTTCCGGAATTACGCGCCGAACTTTTTTTCAATGAAATTGCTCGTATTTCTTTTAATTTTGAGCGGTGCATTTTATAAAAAGTGTAAAACATTTGCAAAATTATGCATAGTTTATGTAACATGATGTCGAATTTTGTAAAAATTTATGTGAGATGGCGTGTAATTGTGTGATTTTTGTTCAATTTTCGTCGTGTGTTTAGTAAAAATGTCGTTTTTTGTATAATTTCAAGTGACATGATGACAGTTTTTGTATAATTTATATGACATGATGTCGATTTTTGTGAAAATTTATGTGAGATGCTGTATGACTGCGTGATTTTTGTTCAATTTTCATCGTGTATTGAATGAAAATTTCGTTTTTTGTATAATTTCAAGTGATATGATGACAGTTTTTGTATAATTTATGTGACATGATGTCGATTTTTGTGAAAATTTATGTGAGATGCTGTATGATTGCGTGATTTTATTCAAATTTTTGTTACTTTGGGGGTCAACACATACGTCTTTTCGTAATTTTTGCGTGTTTCTATTCAAATTTATTTTTATTTGTCGTCAACACAGACGTATTTTCGTAAAATTTTACTATTTTTTCAATGAAAGTTGTATAAAAATATTGTTTTTTGTCGTTTTTGCAGAATTTAATGTGACAAGATGCCGATTTTTATAAATTTTCATGGGAGATGCTGTCGATTTTCTAAAATTTTACTAAAATTGCAACAAGTTAGAGAAAAAAGTGTAAAACATTTGCAAAATTATGCATAGTTTATGTAACATGATGTCGATTTTCGTCGTGTATTGAGTAAAAATGTCGTTTTTGTATAACTTCAAGTGACATGATGGCAGTTTTTGTATAATTTATGTGACATGATGTCGATTTTTGTATAAATTTATGGGAGACGGCGTATTTTTTTATCGCTTATTGGATAAAAATGTCGTTTTTTGTATAATTTTAAGTGACATGATGTCAGTTTTTGTAAAATTTTAAGTGAAACAGAACATTTTTCCAACGAAATTGTGTTTTTTTATTCAAAATTATGTTACTTTGTGGTCAATTGCGTTTTTATTTTCGTCCGTTTGCATTTATACTGGAATTTTTTAAACTAAAATGCAGTTTTTATCGATATAATGACACAATTTCAGACGTTTACTTATAAAATAGGGTTCCGTGGTGAGAAGAAACAGTTATGCCGAAAGAAGTCGCTGTTTTCGTTAAAATGTTCCAAATACCAATTTACATTAAGTTGTTATATACAAATTGACAGTGAAAAATCTGTACATTTACAATAGCATAGTTTGGTTCTTCCACTTTGTCAAAAGACTCATCTTGTAAACGTACAATAACTAAAAGTTTTACGGCTTTACAATGCGTTGCATTTATTTACTCAACACTTTTCGCGATTTTTTATAGTAATATATTTATGCGGATTTCGCGTTTTAAAATAATTATTCACATGTGGCTAGGGTTCAAATCCGACTAGGGGCCGACGCAAAAGCTTTTTTAAATTAAATAAATGCGAGAGAGAGAAAACAACTGTGATGAGTGAGACAGAAGACTTCGGCGTGACGTAATCAAATCCATGGAAATCAAGATGCAGTTTTCTTATAAATCCAGGTTTTGTGCAGCGTCGTGTTCGGACCGCCATTTTATACAAATAAAAACTTCGATTCGTTCTAGAATTATTCCGCTGTTCGATGGGCAATATTTAAAATTCCACTCATCGCTGTTCGTCACAACATGCTTTGCAAAAACCGTTGCGTTTTCCGTGCAAGTTGTGGCAGGCGTTTTACAACGGTCAAATTTATGAATCATAAAATTATATATACCGCAAATCACGTACACAAAAATAAAATTTGAAAAGGGTTAAAGGTTTCTAAAGTAAACATAAAGAACGAGTTGTGTTCTGCGTGTAAATTGTACAAAAAATGACTTCGCTATATAAAATAAAGTAACCAGCCTGTTTTCTATGCACGTAGTTAATTGTTAAGAACCAAATTTTAAAGTCGAGCCAGCAAAAACTGCAACGTGAGTACAGATTTCAGAGAATGACACACAATCGCCGCCTAAATAGAAAGTCTGCCTGGGGCGATAACGTCTTTTGTAATTACGCATAGGTAGCAAACGGGATGGAAAAGAGAACGCTGTAGAAAATCAATGGACTGAGTGAGATAGCGTCACTCATATTATAAAATTAAACAAACTAATTACAGCAAAACTAGTTACAAAGTCATTTTTTAAAAATTATTAACAAGTTTCTAAGGCCCTAGACGGCACAATTCCGTTCTTATATGTTATATATTCGAAAAAATAATTTGTTTTGAATATGGAAATGTAACGACCGAACAGCGAAGGGGCATACTGTTCAAACCCTTTAAATCCCAATCATTAATTCAAAGGAAATCTGAATTGCACATTATTTAAAACTAACATATTCTTCTGGAACTGTGTTTCTGGTGGAAATTTCCAATAGTAGGTAGGGACAATGAGGATCTCGTTAATCCAGCCATATAGCAGGCACAAATTATAAAATTATTAATTAATTATGGCACATCCAAATGCAAAAACACTTTTTTAAAATTACTACAAGTCATTTAACATCACAAGATACACATTCCCGTTCTTATAATCTGAATTTTTGAAAAAATAGTTTGTTTAAAGCTGGGCTCGTGACACGTAAGTGACTATGTTTAATTCCTTTAACCTCGATGGCTTCGATAGCCCAGTTGGTTAAGACTTCGTACTCGTAATGCTGTGATCGCTGGTTCAACTCCAGCCATGGGTCATCGCAGGAAGCTTTTTTTAAATTAAAATAAATGTGAGAAAACCAAGATGGACGACACCCGACAAGTTAAATTCAAAACAGGGACTTAGAAAAAAATTTAAAATTCAAATATTCGCGCGAAAATTCAAAATTAAAAGGACAGCCGCGAGAAGTGCGCGCGCAGAAAACCAAGATGGCCGACACCCGGGAAGTTTAAATTCAAAAAATTTAACTTAGAAAAAAATCAGAGAAATTTCAAATTCAAATATTCGCGCCAGAAATCCAAGATGGCCGCCAAAGTCCGGCGCGTAATTCCGGAAGCAAATTAAAAATAGCCGCCGCGTAATTTAATCAGTAGCACATATGTAAATTACATATCAAACTTCATATGTGATTAATTAGATCAATCCGCGAAAATTAATTAGATCAATCCGCGAAATTAATTAGATCAATCCGCGGAACCGCGAAATCCGCGAATAAATCCGCGAATTAAACCGCGAATCCGCGAATCAAATAAAAAGTGGAGGGGGTTTCTCGCCCCTTTCTACTAATATGTCTATGTGGCATTCTTGCATCGGTTTATCCGGAGTGTCCGTGACATTATAAGGAGCTTTAGTAGGTTGTCTATCATATTTTTGTTTTTTGCATTCTGCACAGTTATTAATGTAGTCTGAGATTGTTTTTTCCATGTTCTTCCAATAGAATTTACGCTTTAACGCTAATAAAGTTGCTTGAATTCCACGGTGATTAGTTTTTCCTTCGTGGTACAGTTTTATTTGTCCATATTGTTCTTCTTTGTCGATAATATGTTTAACTCTATTTAAACATCTAAATAATCTTGGTTTGTTTACACTGAACAATTCGATTGTTAATCGGCTGTAATCTTGTATAATTCATTTTCTGGAAAGAACAGGTAGTATGATGTGTCGGGTTTGCAAAATTCTAAAAATATTTTTCGTAGGGTAGGCAGAGGATTCGTTGTATTTATTTCCACATTCAAAATCTTGTGTCCTTCTTGCATTTTAATTTTTGGGGTCGATGGCTCGTCGTGAACCATATGAAATATTATTTGGTTTTCTTTCGTTTCCAGGGCATCCTCACAAATAGGTATTGTAGGTGTCGATGATTCCTGGGTATGTTGTGTATTTGAATCTGTGTCTTCTGGTTGTTGGATTCTTGTTATAGGTATTAATTCTTCGAGATCGATTGGTGTTGGTATTCTTGCGGGTCGATTTATTACAGGTCGTGGTTCAAGTGTGTTTAAGCGTTCACTGTTTACAATTTCGTCCAGGAGTTGGTCGAGTTCTTCGTCTTCATTTGCTATCATAGAAATATTTGTTGTATGTGTAACGGGATTAATTTGTATGCGAGAGAGGGCGTCAGCATTGGAATTTTTGGTTCCTTTTTTGTAAATAATATCGTAATTATATTCTTCCAGTTTGAGTCTCCAACGTGTTAGTTTAGAATTGGGTTCTTTAAGTGAATTTAACCAAATGAGTGGTCTGTGATCTGTAACAATGGTGAATTTTCTTCCATAAAGATAAGGGCGGAAATATTTGGTGGCCCAAATTATAGCGAGTAATTCTTTTTCTATGGTCGAATACCTTTGCTCCGTTTCGTTGAGGGTTCTAGATGCGTATGCTACTGGTAGGTCTTTTCCAGGTGTACAGTTACGGACACCTCAAAGTGCACGGTTTTTTGTTACTATGGTTATTTTTGCGATTTTTCGGCTTATTAAATGAGGGTTTCTCCAGTGGCGTTGCTTGTGATTGTAAGAAGAGGTATTACTTTTTTAATGTTTGTATTTTAGCAAAGTTTCACAAGTAAACAAACTATACATGTAATAATATGTATTTAATAAATATGTATCAGTATTCAATTGCTTAAATTGCTACTACGCTTTGCAGTTTGTTTCGCATAGGGTTGACCAATGTTTCCATATTGTATCCTCGCAGTTCCTTCCAAGCATTTATTATTCTTTCCCATAATTCATCTGCGTTGTTTGGTGCAAAATCATTGGTATAAATTTTTGTAGCTAAATACCCCCAAACATTTTCAATAGGGTTCAAGTCCGGACTTTTTGCAGGCCATGGTAATAAATTGATATTATTCTCATCAAACCATCAATGAACAATCCCTGCTGCATGCACAGGACAGTTATCCTGTGAAAATAATGTTATCAATTACGTTAACGTAAACAAAATTAATTAATTAAGTAATATCTTGCCTGTTGAAAAGTAAATTGATTAGAAAAGGTCTCTCTTACAGATGGCAGCATCACATTTTGCAAAATATTGCGATAATTTTCAGCATTCAGTCGACCATTAATTCTATAGCATGCCCCAGATCCGTGAGCATTGATCCATCCCCATACGTTTACAGAGAATCGTCCACTACTTAAGGGTTGAACATAATATTGTTCCTCAAATCTTGAATTTTGTGGTCCATACACCCTTAATCGTCAATTGGTAAATGATTGAAATACCTTTTCATCTGAGAAAACAGTCCTGTTCTAAAAATCGTCGATTTCATTCAAATAGTCGGTTGCAAACTGTATTCTTCGTTCTTTGTTCTCTGAGGTTAAAAAAACTTTTCTTGCAGAAGTCTCTACTGCCATCGATTTTTAATTTTGAAAATGCAGCTCTTGCTGACATGCAAATCTGCTGCGACTCGACTCAGCGACCAGTTCTCTTCCAGTTTTGTAATAGCTCGCATTTTCTCTGCTTCTGACAAATGTCTGGGAATTTTTCGAGTTTTCAGTTCTATGACAGTTGATGACAAACGTAAGCGTCAAAACTCGACGTCTATGATTAGAATATCGTATTACACGCTAAAAATCTGCCGTGCACTTTGAGTTGGCCGCAACGGTACCTTACGTACGAGGTATGTAAATTAAGTGATGAGACTGGCAACGGTACCTTGAGATAAAATTGCTCCAAGGGCGACATTGGATGCGTCGGTTGTGAGAATAAATTGCTTATCAAAATCCGGGTATTGAAGTATCGGGTCATTTAGTAGTATATTTTGCGCACGTTGAAATGATTTTACAAAGTCTGGGGTGTGTTCTACCTTTTTACCTTTCTTTAGACAACTCGTAAGAGGTTTAGTCATTTTTGCGAAATCCTTTATGAATTTTCGGTAATATCCCAAAAGTCCAAGGAATCCTTTGATTTCTTTCTGGGTTGTTGGGATTGGATAATTTTGTATGGCTTTTATTTTGTCGGGGTTTGGTTTAACTCCTTGTGGTGTTATTATATGTCCAAGGTATGCTACTTCTTTACGTAGGAATTCACTTTTGTCTAGCTGAATTTTCAAATTGTTTTCTCTGATTCCATTAAATACGTTACGTAATCTTGTAATGTGTTCTGGAAGTGAGGTAGAAAAAATTATAGCGTCGTCTAAGTATACTAAGCATTGGCTATTTTTAAGGCCAAAGGGCATGCGTAAAAATTCAAAATGTCCGTCATCTGTAGAAAAGGCAGTCTTTTCTCTGTCTTCCGGGTCAATTTCCACTTGATGGAATCCTGAAGCTAGGTCTAGAGTGGTAAAATATTGGCTTCGTCCTAGTTTATCTAATATGTCGTTGATATTGGGTATAGGAAACTTATCTTCAATTGTCTTTTCATTCAATTTCCGATAGTACACTACTATTCGCCACTTTTGTTGTTTTGATGCATTCAATTTTTTGGGTACAATCCATATGGGTGCTTTCCAAGGCGATTCGCTAGGTTTGATAATGTTGTCCTTCAACATTTTGGCCATTTGAGTTTGAACTTCTTTTTTATGAATGTATGGATAACGATAATTTTTCGTAAATACGGGTTCATTGTCAGTTGTTCGAATTTTATGCTTAATTTTATTAGTAAATGATAATGGAATGTCTTTGCAATAAAATATATCTCGGTATTCCTCACATAAATTGGTTATTAACGTTTTCTCTTCGTCATTCATGTGATTTGTTCTTAAATTGTTTAAGTTTTCTCGTAATTTGATTTTCACATCTTTTGTACTAATATGATTTAATTCGATAGTCTTAGGTTCAACTATTGGTTGCAAGTGAATTGGTTTCTTTAAATTAAGTTGGATTGGTTCGTTTCGTGTATTTATAACTGTAGTCAAAAATGCGTTATTTTCAATCTTCACATATGCTTCTCGGATTATTAAATCTGGTCCAAAGTTTCTTTTTTCACATAGTGCTTCTTTTAGTTGGCTGTCGGTGCGTAGTCGAATTATACTTTCTGATCGAGGTGGAATATTTATTTCAAATTTATCCTGTTTCCTTGTAGGTATTTTTTCATCATCTGATGGTTGAATATGGAGTGGCAAAGTACAGTTGCTTGTGATTAGCTGATTAGTAGATAAATCTATTCTTGCGTTCAATTGTTTTAACAAATCGAGTCCAATGAGTCCTTCGTAGTTGTCATTAAAATTGAATAAGTAGATTTTGTGCATTTGATTTGTCTTGAAGGATGTTGGTAATGGTATATTAGCTACTTCATCATGAATTGACGTTGCATGTGCTGTGCTAATTTGGAAAGGTTCGTTGTAAATATATTCGGAGTAATACTTGTGTACGCAAGCGGGATTTAACAATGTTTTCATAGATCCAGTGTCAATCATGAGTTTTGCGTTGAGTTCCGGTAAGTATATGTAGGGTAGTTTAGGTGATGCCGAATTGTTAACGTATATTAGGTCAGGTTGTTATTCGGGCTGGTCAAGGAAAAATCCTGTTCGGGGTCATTTTCTGATGCTGGAATCCAACTGTTGTGTTCTTCGGATTGTTCATAATAATTATATTCAGCGTCAGGTGCAAGTCCATAAGCGTTATCTACTTCTTGTACTTCGGTTTCGACAGGTCCTTGATCATGGTAGAAAAGTTCTTCGGAAATGAAGTTCCTAGGTTGATTGGATTGTCGAATATAATATGGCTGTTTAATAGTACGCGATATATCCATAGGAGTAGGCTTCTCGAGAGGTTGGATATTTCGAGGCTTAAATACGTTGGTTCCTGTTGGTTTCTGGTTTCCAAAAACAATTGGTTGCGATGGAAACTGCTTTGCTGGGAATTGTTTTGTAGACGATTGCTGTGGTGGTAACGCAGGAAGTGTCCTTATTGGTGCTGGAAAATGTTGGCGTTGTACTTGGAATTGTGGGTGAACGGGCTGCATCATTGGTCTATACTGCGTTTGAACCATTGGCATTGGTTGACGATGGAAGTAATAATTTTGCTGATTTGACTTCTGTTTCACATTTGGTTTGTGATGGGGTTTTGCAATGCTTTGATTGCCTGATTGCAAATGCCATACGTTTTGTTCTTCGTTAATATATTTTAGGGCATTTTCCATAGTGGTTGGTCGTTGACTCCGTATGAATGATCCAAGGGGGTTTCTTAATCCACTTAGAAAAGTCTTTAAAGTTAAATTGGTGTACAAGTTTCCTTTAACCTTAATTGTAGCTTCGTCTGTTGTATTGGTACTTAAATGTGAAAATAGGGCGGCTCTCATTCTTATGCACGAGTTGTAAAAGTCGATTGGGTTTTCGTGATTTCCTTGTCTGAGGTGTAGTAAATCTTGAAGAAGGCTGTCTTCGGATCTTCGGTCGCCAAAATTGTTTTTTAAAATTTCTTTGAGTTCTTTATAACTTCCGATGGTATATCCTGCAGTTACTAATACGGCTTGTCCCGTTAGTTTGCTTTCGATGCCGGATAACAGAAGATGATTGATGTAATCTTCATTGTTGGCAGTTGAAAATTGATTGTAGATGAGATCGGCTGCTTTGAAAAATCTTGCAAGTTGAGTAGGATCTCCTCCAAACTCGGGAATGGTCTTTAAATATTCGAAATGGAAAGCTGGTACTGCCATTCTTCTTGTGTTTTGTCGTTCGAGTATATTCTGTTGTACAGCAGGTGTTTGTTGTATCGGCTGGTTTGGTTGCGTGGATGTGTTAGGAATTGCAAATGGATTTATAGCAAGGTTGGCTAGTTGATTGGCCAAGGTTTCCTCAAATTCAGACATGGATTTTTATTTAGCGCATTTATTAATTAATTTATTGTTTCACAAGAGTATACAGGCATAAATTAAGTCAACGGACACCTGTAGTCTCGCTTATATGAAACGGGAATATTGTTTTAAAATATTAAGCGTTCTCCTTAGTTTTCGCAAGAGTATCTTTAGATCTAAATTCTCCTGAGAATTTTAAGATCACAAGGTAGCACTTGCCAAAATCAGAGCGAAAACTATATTATTATTAAGGTTTAGCAGTAGTTTAAATTTTATTTCACTTTGTTTTAAATAGCAAAACTTAATTCTAAAATTTTATCTTCTTGCTGCAAATTGATTAGCGACTTACATTAGTAGCAGGCAAATTTTCATATTGCTGTTTGGATGCTCCGCTTCGGCGATTCTTGTCCTCTGCGTCGCGGTGCTGTATTGCTCGGCTTCGGCGATTTTTGTCCTCTGCGTTGCGGGGTTGTGCTGCTCAGCTTCGGCGATGCTTGTCTTCGGCTGGGCTGGTCCACTGGGAAGCGATGTCCAGTCTTCACTTGGAACCGGGTTGGATTTTGTTCGATAGTAGACGAAGTGTTAACACACAAAATTACGCGAATTTGGGGTAGTTTTCTACCATCCGTACAACTTTTTTTTTTTTTTTTTTTTATTAACAATGAAGATTTACAATCTGTCATATAAAATAACAATAAGTAAATTATATGAATAGAAAAAGAACATGTAAGAGAGTTCTCCAGCGAAAACACTCTATTAATTTACTTAACCTAAGTATTAAACTATAACTCAAAACTAACCTAAAAATTAGAGGACTTAGTTAAACCGGTTTGGTAGATCAAGTGGATCGTGCCGTTTAAGTCTTTTAGCATATGATCGGTTTAGAAGGTCGACTGCAAGTTCGTTAGTATGAGCACTGAGTCTATCACAATATTTAACACTATGGAACAATATTACTTCTTTAACTGAGGGCACAGGGATGTCTTGTTGTAAGACCCAGTTTGGTACATATCTGGGTGCGTTGACAATGTTCCGAATAACCTTGTTCTGGAATCGCTGTAGTATCTCCAAGTTAGAGTTGCTAGCCGTCCCCCATAGCTGAATTCCATATGTCCATATGGGTTTTAGAATGGTTTTATACAGCAGTAGCTTGTTGTCGATTGAGAGTTTGGAGGTTCTTCCTAAGAGCCAATACATTTGCCTGTATTTTAGACCTAGTTGTGTTCGCTTCTTCCAGATATGTGTTCGCCAGGTTAATCTTCGGTCAAGGTGCATGCCTAAGTATTTAGCGCTGTCTACTTGCGGAAGTTGTTTGTTATTTAAAGTAACTGGAGGGCAGGTCTCCTTGCGCAGTGAGAACGTGACTTGGACTGATTTGCTTTCGTTGGCTTTGATTCGCCAAGTGTTTAACCATGTTTGGATTTTATTTAGGTTGATTTGAAGAAGTCGTGACGCTGTTCTCGGATCTTCGTGTGAAGCTAGCACTGCAGTGTCGTCCGCATAAGTGGCAATCATGGTTTGTCTAGTAGTTGGAATGTCAGCCGTATAAATGAGATAGAGTGTGGGGCCCAGTACGCTTCCTTGTGGAACGCCAGAGTGGATAGGATACAGGGCTGATAATTTGTCATGGAATTTCACTTGGAAATACCTGTTGCTTAGATAGGACTTGATTATATTAAAATAGCCCGGTGGTAAACAGCTTTTGATTTTGAACAGCAGGCCATTTAGCCAGACTTTATCAAATGCCTGGCTAATGTCTAGGAATGCTGCAGAACAATATCTTTTGCGATGTAAGTCATGGTTTATTTTAGTCACTACTCTGTGTATCTGTTCGATGGTACCATGACCTTCACGAAAACCGAACTGATGTTTCGGCATAAGTTTTCGCTCTTCTAGGATTGGTTTCAGTCTGGACAGAATAAGCTTTTCAAACACTTTTGACAATGTGGGGAGCAGACTGATTGGCCTATATGATGTGACTTCTGTCGGGTCTTTGCCGGGTTTTGATATCATTAGAATTTGAGCAACTTTCCATTGTTCTGGGAAGATTTGTAGTCGAAAGAGAGCGTTGCTTAAGTATTGTAAAGCTTTGTAGCCACTTTCGGGTAATTCCTTTAAGGTTTTGGTCGTTATCAGGTCATAACCAGGAGACTTGTTTGGATTTAGGTTGGCAATTATTGCTTTTATGTCTGCAATTTTAACAGATTTGAGTTTTTCGACAGACTGAATGTAGTTTTCAACTGCTTGTTGAATTCGTCGTTCTTCCCCAGCAGAGGAAGTCGAGGGATAAGGCTGAAAAACTGTTCGCAGGTGGTTGGCGAAAGCATTTACTTTCTCTTCAGGGCTTCTTGCCCAGGAGCCATCGGGTGTCCGTACAGGCGGAATGTACAGTTGGGGTCTTTTAAGCTTTTTCGTAGCTTTCCACAGGGAGTAGTTAGTGTCCTCAGTGGGAGTTAGTTTTGTCAAGTAAGCTTGAATTCCCTGATTATTTAATTCATGCAGTATTTGTGTTAGCTCTCTCGTTTTTGTGTTAAGTGCAGTTTTGTCCCTAGGGTGTCTGGTGTTTTGCCAGATTCTTCGAATTCTTCTTTTTTCTGCTATCTTTTGTTTAACAATTATAGGGATCGATTCGCGAACCTCCAGCTCTGGAGAATCTGGTGTGGAGTCCCATGCTGATTGTTGGATAACAGAGTTGAAATGTTCTACGGCTTCATGTATATCTCTTGCTGTTTTCAGTGGAATGTTTAAATTTAATCTCTCATCCACCAGTTCTCTAAAGTAGTCCCAGTTTGTTTTCTTGCTGTGAATTTTAGGAGCCCTGGGGGGTTTCATTATTTGAGTACAATATGTGACTAGGACTGGTGAATGATCAGAGGACAAGTCCAAGCATGTTTCTGCTCTTAAGTAATTTGTTGCTATTCCGTTTACCACACAGAAGTCTAATAAGTCAGGGATCTTTAGCGGATCCGATGGCCAGTACGTTGGTTCCCCAGTCGACAAATGCTGTAAGTTATTATTCCTCATTGCTTTAAGTAATTCTCTGCCACGAGTTAGAGTGACTCGCGATCCCCACTCTTGATGTTTTGAGTTGTAATCTCCTCCTGCTATAAATCTAGGCCCCAGAGTGTTGAAAAATGATTGAAATTGATCACTTTTAATTGTGTGTTTGGGAGGGCAATAGACCGCGGACATAATGACCTCTCTATTGTTTAATACTACCGAGATGCTGGTAGCCTGGAGATGTTCTTGTTGGTATTTTTGTAACTCGTGATGTTTTATTGCTGTTTTGATTATAATTGCAGTTCCTGCGTGAGCCGTGCCGTCTGGATGATTGGTTGTATAGATAGTGTATTTTGGTATTTTCATATAGTTTAGTTTAGTAAATCGTGATTCAGAAATTAACATTATGTCAATTTTATGGTTTATTAAGAATGTTGTGATTTCTTGGCAATGCTGCGCCAAGCCGTTGGCATTCCAGATTGCTATATTAAGAAAGAGTGACATTATGAAAGTTTGGTTATAACGGTCGTGAGTAGATTTAACATAGTATCCATCCGTTCCATTAGTTTAATCATCATTGCTTCGATCTTGTTGTCTGATTGAGTATTTCCAACATTTTGGTTAGTTTGGTGATTGACGACTTGTTGTTGCTGCATATTTTGTTCTGCGGCTCTTTGAGAGTATGTAATACCAGGTTGGACCATCTGTTTGCTTCTTAAAGGAGGAAACATTCGTCTTTGAATTTCTTTAGCTACTTCGCATCCCCTGTAATTTGCTGGGTGGTTCCCTTGACAATTAACACATTTGACGTCTTTGCTTCTCTGTTTTTTTTCGCAGTCCTTTGTTAGGTGTTCCCCCGCGCATTTCACACATCTTGGCGTTCTGAAGCAGAAGTTTTTGGTATGACCGTACCTCTGGCATTTGAGGCACTGGAGCACTTCCCGTTTAGCGTGAGGGGGTTCGAACTTGATTTTAAGGTTCATTAGATATTCGATGTCATAGATTTTTTTGTTGTTTTCATTTTGTTTCAGCTGGATGTAAAACATAGGTAACGGAGTTTTTCGGGTTCTATGTCGAATATTGTGGATGCTGATTACTGTGTGTCCGTGTTCTGTGATTTCCTTAGCAAGGGTATTGATATCTATTGTGGGGTGCATGTCACGTAAGACTACTCGGAATGTTCTATTTTGTTTAAGTTGGAAGGAGTGAAATTCGGTGTTTTTTTCTTTTAAAATTTTAATTACAGTACTGTAGTTTTCAGCACTGTTTAGCTGAACCTTGGCTTGAGTATTCCCCACTAATTTTATGGTATATTTGTCTTTAACCTGCTCTGTTAGCATGTCTGTGAGGGGTTTGAGATTGTTTACTCCATATATAAATATAGGAGGAGGCTTTGTGTCCTCCAATTGTTTATTTTGTTCTTTGTTGGCGTCATCTTCTGCAAGTACTTGGAATCTGTTTGAGGTTCCTGGTGTGTTGAGCCAGTAGTCTTCCAACTTTTTTTGTTTTGTGGCGCGTGGTTGTTCTGAGTTGCGTCTTTGCTTTCTCGAGTTTGATGTCTGCCAGTCTCCCTCGTTAGTAATTTGCATTGGAGTTGAAGATTCTTGGCTTTGAATATGCGATTGGTACAAATTTTGTTGTTGCGGTGAAGTTTGCATTGACGGGGGTGTAGAATACATTTGTTGCGGAGGCATATGTTGTTGTGATGAAGTTTGCATTTGTGTATGAGGAAATATTGGTTTAGCTGACATGTGTGTAGGCATCTGTGATTGTATTTGATACGGTGTTGGCATGAGTTGGTGATACGTATAGTTGTTTTGTGGTTGTTCGTACGGAGTTTGCGAATTAACATGTTGCACACCTATGTTTGGAGCACCAAACATGGTGGCTTTACGTAGATGGGATTACTGTAAAATTTAATTTTATGCAGCTCACCCTTTATCACATACGTTGACCTCAGGTCACTTAATAATCGCCTTTCACTTGATATTTCGACGCGCGGAGCGCGATAGCACAACCTCGCTGCTCGAAATTCAAATATCGACTAATCCCGTACAACTGCGCCAGAGATGTTTATTGATTGACGAAAGATAATAAAAAAAATCTTTTTTATTCAATTTATTACCTTACGGGTTACAAAGCAAAAATACAATGTTTTATGCACGAAGTCTGCGATGCAACTGAACTAGTGATAACAATTACGTGGGACATCCGTAAGACAAGATAAACCCATTATCAGCGTTCTCACATGTGTCGACAGATAATGCGTTTATGCAAGCACGTAATTAATACGTAACACACTCGGTGAGCATGAAACCCAAGTTTTTGAAATTAGCAAAAAATTTTATATATTTTGGCATAAATCAATTTTTTCGAAAAAATTACGTTGTCACGTTTCAGAGGTCGTATAGCAATCAGAGTGGGCTTATCTTTTTCCTTAAGAGTTTTACTACCACACAAATATAAGCGCGTGTTACGTATTAATTACGTGCTTGCATAAACGCATTATCTGTCGACACATGTGAGAACGCTGATAATGGGTTTATCTTGTCTTACGGATGTCCCACGTAATTGTTATCACTAGTTCAGTTGCATCGCAGACTTCGTGCATAAAACATTGTATTTTTGCTTTGTAACCCGTAAGGTAATAAATTGAATAAAAAAGATTTTTTTTTATTATTTTTCGTCAATCAATAAACATCTCTGGCGCAGTCGTACGGATAGTAGAAAATTACCCCAAATTCGCGTAATTTTGTGTGTTAACACTTCGTCTACTATCGAACAAAATCCAACCCGGTTCCAAGTGAAGACTGGACATCGCTTCCAAGTGGGCCAGCTAGCCGAAGACAAGCATCGCCGAAGTTGAGCAGCACAACCCCGCGACGCAGAGGACAAAAATCGCCGAAGCCGAGCAATACAGCACCGCGACGCAGAGGACAAGAATCGCCGAAGCGGAGCATCCAAACAGCAATATGAAAACTTGCCTGCTACTAATGTAAGTCGCTAATCAATTTGCAGCAAGAAGATAAAATTTTAGAATTAAGTTTTGCCATTTAAAACAAAGTGAAATAAAATTTAAACTACTGCTAAACCTTAATAATAATATAGTTTTAGCTCTGATTTTGACAAGTGCTACCTTGTGATCTTAAAATTCTCAGGAGAATTTAGATCTAAAGATACTCTTGCGAAAACTAAGGAGAACGCTTAATATTTTAAAACAATATTCCCGTTTCATATAAGCGAGACTACAGGTGTCCGTTGACTTAATTTATGCCTGTATACTCTTGTGAAACAATAAATTAATTAATAAATGCGCTAAATAAAAATCCATGTCTGAATTTGAGGAAACCTTGGCCAATCAACTAGCCAACCTTGCTATAAATCCATTTGCAATTCCTAACACATCCACGCAACCAAACCTGCCGATACAACAAACAGCTGCTGTACAAGAGAATATACTCGAACGACAAAACACAAGAAGAATGGCAGTACCAGCTTTCCATTTCGAATATTTAAAGACCATTCCCGAGTTTGGAGGAGATCCCACTCAACTTGCAAGATTTTTCAAAGCAGCCGATCTCATCTACAATCAATTTTCAACTGCCAACAATGAAGATTACATCAATCATCTTCTGTTATCCGGCATCGAAAGCAAACTAACCGGACAAGCCGTATTAGTAACTGCAGGATATACCATCGGAAGTTATAAAGAACTCAAAGAAATTTTAAAAAACAATTTTGGCGACCGAAGATCCGAAGACAGCCTTCTTCAAGATTTACTACACCTCAGACAAGGAAATCACGAAAACCCAATCGACTTTTACAACTCGTGCATAAGAATGAGAGCCGCCCTATTTTCACATTTAAGTACCAACACAACAGACGAAGCTACAATTAAGGTTAAAGGAGACTTGTACACCAATTTAACTTTAAAGACTTTTCTAAGTGGATTAAGAAACCCCCTTGGATCATTCATACGGAGTCAACGACCAACCACTATGGAAAATGCCCTTAAATATATTTATTTATTTATTTATTTATTTATATCCCAAATGTATGTACAATATATTATGAAAAAACAAAAGAAAAAATCAAATATGTACAAAACAAAGAAGCCTTAATGGCTGTATGGGAAAGGCCCATTTGCAACAAATGAAAAGTATTCCTACCGAGCAACGGACTGGGATGCATCACTTGTAAAAAATTCATTTAAACTATAATAGCTATTTTGATGAAGCCAAAACTTAAGATGTTTTCTAAATACCTCGAACGTATTTGTTTTCTTTATATGTGTAGGCAATTTATTAAAAATTTGTATGCCCATATATAGGGCACCATTTTGTATTAAGGTCATATCAACTTTAGGCAAACGAAGTTCGTCGTTACATCGTGTATTATAATTATGAAAATCATTGTTACATGTTAAATTTGGAAATTTCTTGAATATTAATTGTGCTAATTTATAAATATAAAGATTTATGAGAGTAAAGATTTTTTTATTAATAAAAACATTTCTACATGATTCTAAATAGCCTAAGGATAAACTGCACGTATTGCTCGTTTTTGTGTCTTGAAAATGATATCAACGTGGCAACTGTTACTAGTACGCTGCAATTAGACCCAAACCTCAACATCCAAAGTAAAAGTTTCCCTCCAGTTCCAAATTGTTCTATACAGTCCACATATTGTTTGGTAAAAAGTTACACCATTTTAAGCGTCGGGTTTGGGAGGGGGAGGGGGGAGAAGTTAGTAAATTAGTAGTTTTTATCAGTTTTTCTTAAATATTTCGAAAACTATGCGGTTGACCGCGAAAAATGTTATATACAAAAATAATCTACATTAAATTGCGAACAAAAATGGTCCTGTGCATAATCTTGCTAAAGTGAACGGTTCCAGAGTTACGGAGGTAGTACGGTGTAATTAGTCCAAAAAACGGCCTAACCTCAACATCCAAAGTAAAAGTTTTCCTCCAACTCCAAATTGTTCTATACATTCCACATATTGTTTGGTAAAAAGTTACACCATTTTAAGCTTCGGGTTTGGGGGGGGGGGGGAGGGGGAGAAGTTAGTAAATTAGTAGTTTTTATCAGTTTTTCTTAGATTTTTCGAAAACTATGCGGTTTAGCGCGAAAAGTGTTATATACAAAAATAATCTACATTAAATTGCGAATAAAAATGGTCCTGTGCATAATCTTGCTAAAGTGAACGGTTCCAGAGTTACGGAGGATGTAAATGTAGAAATTTTTTAGATTTTTTGAAAAAAATATGACATCACTAAGGAAACTAATTTTTTTTGTTCTGCTGTCATTTTTGTTATTGTTCGTCTTTAGAATACTGTGCGAACTATGTGATAATCACAGGATTGTGTTTTGTTAAAGCAAATTGTCGCCTTGTTAGTCAGAGTAATTAGTTCACCACCATTGTCCTTACAAGGTTTCAACACACACTCCGCCATAATTCAGACACTTTAGCAAGATTATGCACAGGACCATTTTTGTTCGCAATTTAATGTAGATTATTTTTATATATAGCACTTTTCGCGCTAAACAGCATAGTTTTCGAAAAATTTAAGAAAAACTGATAAAAACTACTAATTTACTAACTTCTCCCCCTCCCCCTCTCCCAAACCCGACGCTTAAAATAGTGTAACTTTTTACCAAACAATATGTGGACTATAAAACAATTTGGAGTTGGAGGAAAACTTTTACTTTGGATGTTGAGGTTAGGCCGTTTTTTGGACTAATTACACCGTACTACCTCGGTAACTCTGGAACCGTTCACTTTAGCAAGATTATAAACGGGACCATTTTTGTTCGCAATTTAATGTAGATTATTTTTATATATAACACTTTTCGCGCTAAACCGCATAGTTTTCGAAAAATTTAAGAAAAACTGATAAAAACTACTAATTTACTAACTTCTCCCCCTCCCCCTCCCCCAAACCCGACGCTTAAAATGGTGTAACTTTTTACCACACAATATGTGGACTGTATAGAACAATTTGGAGTTGGAGGAAAACTTTTACTTTGGATGTTGAGGTTAGCCCGTTTTTTGGACTAATTACACCGTACTATACCCCAAATTTCAATTCTGTAACTCATAATGCTTTCAAAATACGCATAATAAACAACTTTCGCCATATCCTTACCTAATATCCTACTAATTTTTCTAATTACAAACACAGCTGAGCTGAGTCTTTTATTTAAACTATTGATTTGTGGTAGCCAGTCAAAATTATTAGATATTTGAATTCCAAGAAATTTTATCACATTTGCAGATTTAATAGTGCCGTGAGAGTTAATTATATCTACATCCTTGAGAGGAGAACGATTTGATCTAAATAGTAAATTAAAGGTTTTGTTTTGATTTAAGATTAAGTTATTTGATGAAAACCACTTTATAATTTCTTCTATTACTAATTTTGCAACTGGTAGCAATTCTTCAATGCAAGAATGATTTAGTACAATGCTAGTATCATCAGCAAATAATATAAAATGACCCATAGATACACTGGCTACTAAATCATTTATATAAATCAAGAATAGGATTGGACCTAGTATACTACCTTGAGGAACGCCCATGGATAGGGTTTCCTCCACTGAAAAATGTGTAGTTACTACACCTTGTGTATTACAATTTTGTACTTGAACAATTTGTTTTCTACTGGTTAAATATGATTTAAAAAGATCGAGTGCAACTCCTCTAATACCATAAAATCCTAGTTTTTTAAATAATATATCGTGCTGAATGCAGTCAAAGGCCTTCGACAAGTCGCAAAAAACACCAAGACTGCACTCTTTATTTTGTAAATTTTCATACAGTAAGTTTAGGAGATCAAATATTGCGTCCGTTGTACTTCTTTTGGGACGAAAACCAAACTGCGATTCACACAATATATTTTTATTTATGAGGAAGGAATTGTGTCGAACAAAAATTATCTTCTCCAAAATTTTAGAAAGCACTGATAACAGTGAAATTGGCCTATAGTTTGAAACTTCTAGTTTATCACCTTGCTTGTATAAAGGTTTAACAATTGCTTTTTTTAATTTATCCGGAAAAACGCCAGATTGAAGACATGTATTGAATATATGTTCCAAAGGACGTCTTAAAACAGCTGAATTATTTTTTATTACTGTTATAGGGATTTCATCAATTCCAGAAGAATGTTTATTTTCCATTTGTTGAATAATTTTCTCAATTTCAATTTCTGTCGTAGGAATTAAAAATAAAGAATCGTTTAGATTTAGGCGAATATTATTCATGTAAATAAATGGATTGCTTTTATCAGTAATAGTTTGTGTTAATGTCTCAGGTGCTGTAATGAAATAATTGTTGAACATTTCTGCCACTTCTTTGGGGTCATTTATTACTGAGTTTTGTCTTTTCAATGAAATATTTTCGTTTTTATTACATGTAGAATTTTGCTCAGATTGCACAATTGACCATGACATCTTAATTTTATTTTTAGATTCTGCCATTTTATTGAGAAGATAATTTTTCTTCGACATTTCAATAGTTTTTGCTAAAATCTTAGAATAATTATTTACATAATTAATAAAATGTTCGTTTGTACTATACAATTTATATAATAGGAGCTCACGTTTAGTTTTACAGGATTTTCTTATTCCCTTTGTAATCCATTTCTTTTGAGAAGTGTTATTTAGATTTATAGTTTTTACGGGGTAGGCTTTTTCGAAACAGTCTAAAAATAGCTTAGAAAAGTTATCTAATTTGTTATTTACATTTTCAGCAGAGAAAACAGGATCCCAATTTATTTGATTAATTAAATATGATATATGTTTATTTGATTTATCTGAAAAAATCTTTCTCCTAATTTTACAGGCTGTGTTTCCGCAAGGTAGTACACTATTAATTTTAAGCAAAATTGAATTATGATCAGAGAGCCCAGGAAATATGTTTTTCGTTAAAATAAAGTCATAGTTAACATTAGTTAAAAAATTGTCTATTAATGTCCGGCTATTTGCTGTTATCCTTGTAGGAGTTGTAATTGTTGTATGTAAATCAAATAAACGTATAATGGAAAGAAATTCATTTTTAAAACTAGACTCACCTAGAAGATTAAGATTGTAGTCACCACATATAACAATTTTTGTGTTGTATCGTTCAAGAACATCCAAAAGATTGATGAAGACTTCAATAAAAACAGGTATGTCCCCATCCGGTGCTCGGTAGAAACAAACAATTATTAGTTGATGTCCTACAACTACAGAGTACTCAAAATGTTTTTCAATTTGCGCAGGTAAATTGGGATTAACGAGTTCAATGAAATTACGACCATTCTTAACAGCAATAAGTGTGCCACCGTTTCCCATGATCTCTCTTGAATAATTTGAAATAATATTATGATTTGAAAAAGAAATGGATCTAACTTCCGTGTTCACTAACCAAGTTTCCGTTAAACAGATAACGTCAATGTCCCAATTTACCTCAGCTTGTTCTTTCAAGAAAATTTCTGTTATGTTTACCTTATTGCGATTTGATTGTATATTCTGACAAAAAATAACAATATTGTCTAAGTTTAGTTTATTGTTTGATACATTTTTATGCGTGATCTTACGATTTATATCCTATTTTTGAGATCGAGTCTGTTTGCGAGGGCGTAATTGGACTTCAGACGCTGTTGTGACTTCCTCCAGGCTAGTTGCAGATCTGGATGTGCTTTCCTCTGTTATAAAAACGTTGCCTTGGTTAATATCGTATGAAGCTGAGCTCATGTTTTCATCCTGGCACTGGTTATCAACTTTTAACACTGCGAAATTATTTACAAGTGTTCCAGTATGTTTGATTTTATTGTTGAAACTATTCGATCCAGTTTCAGTAGTATTTGGAACCACTACGTTTTTTGATTGAATGTCTTGTACGGTAAACACTTTTCCATCTATTATCAGTTTATTAAATGATAGATACGCTCTGCTACCTTCTTTTCTTGCCTGAACCATCGCTGGTTTTAAAATTTTACGATCCTCCAATACCTTTTCAGAAAAATTTTCGGAGACTGCAATGCCAGAGGCTTTCAGTTTAAAAGCATTTTTTAAAAGCATGTTTTTAACTTTAAAATTTGCAAATTTCACAACAACTGGACGGTTTATATTTTTGTTATTTGGATATCCCAGTCGATGAGCGCTCTCAATATCATATTCTTTTACCTCAATGTTGTAACTATTTTTAATTTGTAGAATAACTTTATTTTCAGTTTCTTGCCAGGTTTCACCTTTATTTTCGGTAATGCTATAAAAAACCAAATTATTCCTACGACTCTGGTACTCCAAGTAATCCACTTTAGCTGCAAGTTTATCTACAATTAATTTCAAATTGGTATTCTCTTCTTTAATGATTGCAAATTCAGATCTAAGTTCTCGAAACCCATTCTCACATGTTGTTAAAATTTTATCAATTTTGCGTTCGAGTTGAGCCGTTTCCATCGTGGCCTTGCTTAACCTTGTAGTGCAATATCGAATTTAAGTCTTAACTGGGCACTGCGAGCACACTTTAATGTCAAATTTTTAGGTAACAGTTTACTCAATCGTAAATACAAAACACGACAACCGTAGATAATACCAACAATTACCTCTGCACAAAACTTTAGGTTTTATAACTGAGATAAACACTTAGAAAATACAATTTTAGATCAGAGTACCTTTCACACGTCTTGACTTTGCAACGAACGGGCATTCGGGCATAACGAAGAACAAAACGTATGGCATTTGCAATCAGGCAATCAAAGCATTGCAAAACCCCATCACAAACCAAATGTGACACAGAAGTCAAATCAGCAAAATTATTACTTCCATCGTCAACCAATGCCAATGGTTCAAACGCAGTATAGACCAATGATGCAGCCCGTTCACCCACAATTCCAAGTACAACGCCAACATTTTCCAGCACCAATAAGGACACTTCCTGCTTTACCACCACAGCAATCGTCTACAAAACAATTCCCAGCATAGCAGTTTCCATCGCAACCAATTGTTTTTGGAAACCAGAAACCAACAGGAACCAACGTATTTAAGCCTCGAAATATCCAACCTCTCGAGAAGCCTACTCCTATGGATATATCGCGTACTATTAAACAGCCATATTATATTCGACAATCCAATCAACCTAGGAACTTCATTTCCGAAGAACTTTTCTACCATGATCAAGGACCTGTCGAAACCGAAGTACAAGAAGAAGATAACGCTTATGGACCTGCACCTGACTCTGAATATAATTATTATGAACAATCCGAAGCAGACCACAGTTGGATCCAAGCATCAGAAAATGACCCTGAACAGGATTTTTCCCTGACCAGCCCGAACAACAACCTGACCTAATATACGTTAACAATTCGGCATCACCTAAACTACCTTACATATACTTACCGGAACTCAACGCAAAACTCATGATTGACACTGGATCTATGAAAACATTGTTAAATCCCGCTTTCGTACACAAGTATTACTCCGAATATATTTACAACGAACCTTTCCAAATTAGCACTGCACATGCAACGTCAATTCATGGTGAAGTAGCTAATATACCATTACCAAGATCCTTCAAGACAAATCAAATGCACAAAATCTACTTATTCAATTTTAATGACAACTACGAAGGACTCATTGGACTCGATTTGTTAAAACAATTGAACGCAAGAATCGATTTATCTACTAATCAGCTAATCACAAGCAACTGTACTTTGCCACTCCATATTCAACCATCAGATGACGAAAAAATACCTACAAGGAAACAGGATAAATTTGAAATAAATATTCCACCTCGATCAGAAAGTATAATTCGACTACCCACCGACAGCCAACTAAAAGAAGCACTATGTGAAAGAAGAAACTTTGGACCAGATTTAATAATCCCAGAAGCATATGTCAAGATTGAAAATAACGCATTTTTGACTACAGTTATAAATACACGAAACGAACCAATTCAACTTAATTTAAAGAAACCAATTCAATTACAACCAATAGTTGAACCTAAGACTATCGAATTAAATCATATTAGTACAAAAGATGTCAAAATCAAATTACGAGAAAACTTAAACAATGTAAGAACAGATCACATGAATGACGAGGAGAAAACGTTAATAACGAATTTATGTGAGGAATACCGAGATATATTTTATTGCAAAGACATTCCATTATCATTTACTAATAAAATTAAGCATAAAATTCGAACAACTGACAATGAACCCGTATTTACGAAAAATTATCGTTATCCATACATTCATAAAAAAGAAGTTCAAACTCAAATGGCCAAAATGTTGAAGGACAACATTATCAAACCTAGCGAATCGCCTTGGAACGCACCCATATGGATTGTTCCCAACAAATTGGATGCATCAAAACAACAAAAGTGGCGAATAGTAGTGGACTATCGGAAATTGAATGAAAAGACAATTGAAGATAAGTTTCCTATCCCCAATATCAACGATATATTAGATAAACTAGGACGAAGCCAATATTTTACCACCCTAGACCTAGCTTCAGGCTTCCATCAAGTGGAAATTGACCCGGAAGACAGAGAAAAGACTGCCTTTTCTACAGATGACGGACATTTTGAATTTTTACGCATGCCCTTTGGCCTTAAAAATAGCGCAGCTACGTTTCAAAGGATTATGACCAACGTGCTAAAAGGACTAACAGATAGCCAATGCTTAGTATACTTAGACGACGTTATAATTTTTTCTACCTCACTTCCAGAACACATTACAAAATTACGTAACGTATTTAATAGAATCAGAGAAAACAATTTGAAAATTCAGCTAGACAAAAGTGAATTCCTACGTAAAGAAGTAGCATATCTTGGACATATAGTAACACCACAAGGAGTTAAACCAAACCCCGAGAAAATAAAAGCCATACAAAATTATCCAATCCCAACAACCCAGAAAGAAATCAAAGGATTCCTTGGACTTTTGGGATATTACCGAAAATTCATAAAGGATTTCGCAAAAATGACTAAACCTCTTACGAGTTGTCTAAAGAAAGGTAAAAAGGTAGAACACACCCCAGACTTTGTAAAATCATTTCAAAGTGCGCAAAATATACTACTAAATGACCCGATACTTCAATACCCGGATTTTGATAAGCAATTTATTCTCACAACCGACGCATCCAATGTCGCCCTTGGAGCAATTTTATCTCAAGGTACACCTGGAAAAGACCTACCAGTAGCATACGCATCTAGAACCCTCAACGAAACGGAGCAAAGGTATTCGACCATAGAAAAAGAATTACTCGCTATAATTTGGGCCATCAAATATTTCCGCCCTTATCTTTATGGAAGAAAATTCACCATTGTTACAGATCACAGACCACTCATTTGGTTAAATTCACTTAAAGAACCCAATTTTAAACTAACACGTTGGAGACTCAAACTGGAAGAATATAATTACGATATTATTTACAAAAAAGGAACCAAAAATTCCAATGCTGACGCCCTCTCTCGCATACAAATTAATCCCATTACACATACAACAAATATTTCTATGATAGCAAATGAAGACGAAGAACTCGACCAACTCCTGGACGAAATTGTAAACAGTGAACGCTTAAACACACCTGAACCACGACCTGTAATAAATCGACCCGCAAGAATACCAACACCAATCGATCTCGAAGAATTAATACCTATAACAAGAATCCAACAACCAGAAGACACAGATTCAAATACACAACATACCCAGGAATCATCGACACCTACAATACCTATTTGTGAGGATGCCCTGGAAACGAAAGAAAACCAAATAATATTTCATATAGTTCACGACGAGCCATCGACCCCAAAAATTAAAATGCAAGAAGGACACAAGATTTTGAATGTGGAAATAAATACAACGAATCCTCTGCCTACCCTACGAAAAATATTTTTAGAATTTTGCAAACCCGACACATCATACTACCTGTTCTTTCCAGAAGATGAATTATACAAGATTACATGCCGATTAACAATCGAATTGTTCAGTGTAAACAAACCAAGATTATTTAGATGTTTAAATAGAGTTAAACATATTATCGACAAAGAAGAACAATATGGACAAATAAAACTGTACCACGAAGGAAAAACTAATCACCGTGGAATTCAAGCAACTTTATTAGCGTTAAAGCGTAAATTCTATTGGAAGAACATGGAAAAAACGATCTCAGACTACATTAATAACTGTGCAGAATGCAAAAAACAAAAATATGATAGACAACCTACTAAAGCCCCTTATAATGTCACGGACACTCCGGATAAACCGATGCAAGAATGCCACATAGACATATTTTATATCGACAATAATATGTTCTTAACAATTATTGATAAACTTTCAAAATTTGCACAAGTATATCACCTGAAAGATCGAAACAACGTAACCATAGTTCGGAAAATAACAAAATTTATATCACAATATGGTACACCAATAAAAATTATAGGAGACGGAGAATTTAACGGAATAATAATACAAGAACTACTTGCTTTTCACAAAATTAATTTGCACATTACAACGCCTGGACATCATGAATCCAACAGTCCCATAGAAAGACTACATTCAACCCTGATAGAGCACTATCGATTATTAAAAAGTCGACATCCTAAAGAAGAACCTAAAACTTTAATGCGATATGCCATAATCGCATACAATAACACTATTCATACAAGCACCAAAATGACACCCCACGAATTACTTTTCGGACATACTATGTCACAGGATCCCTTTTCAGCTGATTTCGAACAACAACGAGTATGGTATTACACCGCTAATCACACTGAAAAAATGAAATATTTATATGAACAAATTAAAAGACAGCAACAGCAATTAAAAGAAAATTACATTTTAAAATTGAATGCAAAAGAAAATAGAAAACACTCCTACCAAGTTGGACAACAAGTTTTAGTAAAACCCGATTCCCGAAGAGGAAAAGCCAAACCAAAATTTATCGGACCCTACGAAATTATATCTATAACGCCGCATCATGTATGCACACTTAAAAATAATAAAGGAACAAGACAGGCACATGTCAACAATTTACGGCCCTTTGTTACAGATTCCTCTGCTTTAGAATCTGCTACCCCGCAGAACCAGGATTCAAGAACCTCAAAAACAATCCAGGTCTTTACTTCAACAGGCTTGGTACAGCACAAATAAAAAAGGACCAATGGACCCTCATTAAGACTATCGATTGTTCACCTTTATTAATCGAATATGAAAAACTAAAAGAAAATATAAATTACCTCAAAAAACCATTAGAATCGGAAAACCATGGACCCATATATAAATTAGAAAGTCATAATTATCTGCTCGTTTTGGAAAGTCTATTAATAGAAATTCAAAAGAAAATTGAACATTTGTTTCCCAATCACGTTCGGAAAGTCAAAAGAGGAGCAATAGACGGTTTAGGAAGCCTAATCAGCTTTATTTCTGGTAACCTCGATGCTGAAGACGGAAAAAGAATAGATCAAGCCTTAAATTCCCTTCAAAAGAATCAACATAAATTAGAAGAGATCACAATACGCCAAACGCCATTGATGACCCAAGCTATCGACAAGTACAATCAAACATTATTTAAATTAGAAACTAACCAGAAAATTCTTCAATTTCGACTTCTACAAATTGAATCAGCCATCAAAACTACATCATTACACGATATCGAAAATTATGCATTAATTAATCTCAATTCGGTACAACTTCAGTTGGCCACTTTATTGAATCTTCTGTTAGAAATTCTGGATACACTTGAAGAAGCAATCACCTTCGCTAAATTAAATATTTTACACCCTTCTATCGTGGAACTTAAGGATCTACGATCTGAACTTGAATTTATCTCAAAACAACATATACTATACAGACTCCCATATGAACCTTCGATTGATCTTAATGAATACGATCATTTAATCGACGTAAAGGCATATAGAAAAGGAACTAATTTAGTCTTCATACTCGAAATACCTCTGAGTGCTAATGACACTTACGACTACTATCAATTGATTCCCTTACCAATACCAAACAACAACACTTTCCACATGATAATTCCTTCAAAACCATACATCCTATTCAATAATAAATTCAGTGTAACAATTAATAATATGTGCACAAAAGTGAAACAAGGCCTCTATTTCTGTGAAAACGTTGATCAAGATTTAGAAAAAGACGAAAGATGTGCGGTTGACCTTCTTAATTTTAAGGGAACCACAGATTGTAAAATCTATAGATTTAAGTTAAATACAGTTAAAATGCATAAAATAAGTAATAATGCCTGGTTATTGATCACTCCTAAAGAATTAATATTCGATGTAAGTTGCAGTAATAATAGTCCTTACAAACAACCTCTTTTTGGAACTTATTTAATACAATTGCCGAAAGAATGCAAGGTAACCAATCATGAATATACCTTATCGACAAATAATTATAAGAATGAATTTATTCGAAATACTAATCTACCTTCTTTAAACATAACAATGTATACACTTAAAAATTACTTTCCAGAAACACCTACCATTGAATTAAAACAAATCGATTTAAATGATTTTCAGTCAATAAAAAATCAATTCACTCAATTATCTAAAGAAATTGTCCACAATGACTATGTACTGCCAACGCATTTCGGAATAAGCTCTTTAACACTTGTAGTTATATTTTTGTTTGCTTTTGTTATGTTTAGTATAATATTATATTGTAAACGTAACTGCCTCTTAGACAAGTTGACCAACATCATAAATAAATCGAATCCAAAAGAGATTCCTTTAGAACTGCAAAAATTGAAAAATCCTATTCCATAGATGATTTTCCAATCTCGGTCGGGAGGTGTTACGTATTAATTACGTGCTTGCATAAACGCATTATCTGTCGACACATGTGAGAACGCTGATAATGGGTTTATCTTGTCTTACGGATGTCCCACGTAATTGTTATCACTAGTTCAGTTGCATCGCAGACTTCGTGCATAAAACATTGTATTTTTGCTTTGTAACCCGTAAGGTAATAAATTTAATAAAAAAGATTTTTTTTTATTATCTTTCGTCAATCAATAAACATCTCTAGCGAATGTTTTTTCACTTGCAGATATGTTCAAATTCAATTTGAAAAGTTACCTTTTTACAAGCATAAAATGTTGATTATTTTTGTCAACTTTAATTGTACTCAACTTACATCAGCATCATTCGATAGCCGCCAATTTTCTACGACTTTAAAACAGATTACTGTTCGACCCATAGAACACGAGATATATATTTTTTTTCATTAAATCTTTGCACATTTATTTATTAAGGGCTGAAATTTGCACACACTTTAGCTGAAGACTTATAGTTTAATATAAAAATAATTTCGGAATTATTGACTCTGTAGTATTTATTGCAAACCGGGTTACATTAGGCATCGCAAAATGCATGTTCCATTTACAGCGGTGCCGTGGCTGGTAGCAGTAAGCGTGGTGGGGAGAAACTCGGAGTAGAATATTCTAAACAATTGTTTACAAGAAATTGTAATATATTAAACGCAGGGGTCGGCAAACTGTTTATAAAGGGCCAGAACGCAAAATTTGTAAGCACGGCGGGCCAGATAGTAAACTCGAAGACATTTGCAAAGGCAATTCTACTCATAGAGCAATAAAAAACAGTTTTATTTTTCTTATTAAAAAAATTAATAAAGTATTTCCATCCTATAACATAAAATCGTTGGTCTTTTTGTATGTTTCTTTGTTTGCTATCTCCTCCAAAGATACTGCACAGATTAAGTTATACGATGCCTTAAAATTTTGCTAATTTTTAGACTTAGATCGTAGCCCGGTTTTTATTTTCAAAAAACTACGAAAAAGTTTTAATTTAATTAAATCGTGTAAGTAGCGGAGCGAAGCGCCTGTGGGCGTGGGCTGCACTGCGGCAGCTGTTACCTCGGGTGATTCACTACGTTCATATACCATTATAGCAACGCTTTGTTCAACCAAGCATAGTTGGTCCAGTGGTAGAATGCTCGCCTGCCACGCGGGCGGCCCGGGTTCGATTTCCGGCCGATGCATCCTTTTTTTAATGTATGTTAATGAACCTCTCTTAAATTAGCGAACCGCAGCGTAGCTCGGGTAATTCACTAGTCTATTAATAAACGTATTACAGAACTGGTTACACTTTGTACTAATGCGATGAATGTAATTGTTTTTTCTGAGATAATATTTTATCATACTGGAGTTCGAAATTAGTACATCCTATCATTAAAGTTGTTTGCAAATGGTCATGTGTTAATAATGATCTGTATTGCGATTTTACATACTTTAATTTCGAAAATGTCTTTTTACATTGGTAAGTACTCGTAAATACAGATATAAATCCCCGAGCATATGATTTTAATTGACCGTATTTATCTTTCGAAAGATATTTATAGGATTGGGTTAGATCCATTTCTTTAAACATCATTTTACAGTTAGACCACTTCCAATTATTGAAGGTCTGACGGGAGCTCCTCAATTGTACATCCAAATGGATTTTGAAATATGGAAATGCCTTTTGCACTTGCATCAAGATCTGAAAAACGCTGTTGTAACTGTAGTTTAAGTTCAGAAAATATATCCTCCGCGAATTTTGTTGGGAATGAGGATTTCGTTAATATGAAAATTTTTACAGCATGGAAAATGGTCAAACTTAGTTAATGTGATTTGTGTTTCAAACAATGTAAATTTTTGGAGATATGACTACGATAGAATACATTTCACATATGAGCACTGTTTTTCCCTGCAATTTTAAATTAGATTCGTTAAGATATCCCATGATGCCTGCAGCAAATGTTAATTTCCATAGCCATTCATTGTTAGATACTAGTGGTTGTGGGCAGTTTTTCTCATTTAGAAAAATTTCTGTTACTTCAGTCAGTCCATTTATATATGTCAGTGGTGGCAGTGCGTAATTTGATTTATTTTAAATTTTTTCATGTAAAAACAGTATTAACCTGCGGGCCGGATTAAAAACAGACGGCGGGCAGGATATGGCCCGCGGGCCGTAGTTTTTGCCACCCCTGTACTAAAGAATCAATCAATTCTTCTTTTTTTTAAACGATTCTTCTTTCTCACTGCTATCATCCAATGTTACTAATAGTTTCATCACCAGCTTCTATCTCAGTGTCTGCTATGTATGGTTCGTCTATACTCTATATCATCGTCAATTCCTTGAATGCTAACAATGTTTTTTCAATATTTGAGAAACTATCAGTTTGGCACCTTTAAGCACAAGTTTAAACATTTTTACCCGTGCTTTCTACAACTACAATTATTAGTTTTACAACCAGTTTTGCATCTACAAGTGATTTTTTTATAAAGTTATCAGGAATGAGTGGCTCTGAGCTACATATAGGTTGCAAAATATTTGGTGATTTTCCAACCTCTTTTCATCGGATTAAGTTTGTTTCCTAGCCAGGTTCGTAATTGCAGAAAAGTTCCATAGCAATGTTGAGTTGCAGCACCTTCAATTGGAGGAAGATTCTCTAACTGAAAAGATGTCCTCGAAGTTGACTTTTGGGATTGTAGAAATTTTTGTTCGTTTAAATTAGAAGTGTTCTTTTTTGTTGAGTCTAGAGTTGCTACTATTTCACATTCGATTTTTGCAGTCTGATTCTGTTTAGCTTTTCTGTCATAAAAAGTATCTAATTTTGTAAGCTTGTTTCTTGCTTATTGAATATTTTTAGAATTTTATTCTTGACTTTTTTAAAAAGCACGATTTTGTATCACATCCTGTTATTATATAAAACAATCCTACGTATTGTTTGAAATCTGGAAATTTGAAACTGTCGCAGTTGTACATTTTCTCGTTTTCTCTATCTCTTCCAGGTTTACCAAAGTATATATTGATATGATAGGTAAAGCCCTAATTCAGAGCTGAGTAGTAATTAATTTTCATAATATTAAAAATATTAACGTTATTACCGTTGCTACCGTTGCTCTGATAGTAAAGGCGGTAAGCTTCTCAGCCAGAGGAGGTCGTGGGTTGTATAAAAGACTCAAAAGCTTTAGCTGAAAAATAAAGATATGGGCGCCAAGTAGCAAGTAACCCAGCACTTTGCAAAACAAGAAGTACACTACAGAAAGCGCTACTAACCAAACTTGAAAATAAAAGGGGTAACGGCAAAGGCACAAATCAGATACGCAGGCAAAGATGTCAAGGCAGTATAATTGCGGCAAACAGAAATACAAACACAATTAAAATACACACAAAAATATACGGCAAACCAAATCAGCATATCACAGATTTAAATCACAATAATCATAAAGCGTTTATTACACCTCACCGAAATATTAGCATATAAATTCAAATAATCAATATAGGTATATAAACGATACATATTAGCGTAGCTCAAATAAATAGGTTAAAGTATATTAAAGTGCATAATCGAATCACATAATGACTAATCAAATGGCTAAATGCAAAACTAACAAGTTGTCGATAGCACTATGGCTATGACACCTTTATTACAGCTTAAATTTAGATAGGTTAGTTGAATTCGCCCAACTACCCACTATGCAATGTTTGCCTTTAATTCACAAACACACCTACACGGCATTCAAGATCTTGCTTCCTATCATAACGCTTTAAAAACCGAAGGTGACTAGAGTAACTTTTCAATCTGCATTAAAATGTCGCAAGTGAAACTTTCATTGAATTACTTGCAGTTACTGAGGTTGAATTCAACCGAATGTTATGTCACTAACCAATCGTGACGATCGAAAACGGGTGAAACCTTATCATGCAAATGCCGCATACAGTTCAAAGATATCAACACTTGACCGGGGCGTGAGGCGCTACCGATCTTAATGATTTTTAACCTCAAAAGCTAAATAAAATAAACTATCGCAACAAAATTATTAAAACAAATACCTAAACTGCCTCAAAAGGTGAGTAAAGCGCATAAAATACAAACCACAAGCTTTCAATCATTTCATTTGCCGGATACGAAATAACACAGGCACAACAAAACATGTTAAAAACGGATCACAAGTTTTAAGTGGCTCAAAACAGGATAAATACGACCGACCTTGTAATTCTCCAGGCTGCAGCAAACACATACGGAAGGTCCGATAAGCAGCGGTGCATGCTTAATCAAGGTTAGTGCAGGGTTAACGACCTGCAGATACTGGAGGCGATGAAGGAGGCTACGCCGGGGCTTCTACTTTCGCTAAGTGTAGGCGAGGAGCTTCGTGCTCCCCAAATTCAAGGCAGTAGCTGAGGCCATCTTCGCCCGATAATAAGGGGTCACAAGGGGGCCACGAAAAAGGACGCCGTACAAATGGACATTGCAAAAAAATTGAGGTCGTACAAATGGACGTCGCAAAAAAAATGGGGGTCGCACAAATGGAGCTGAAAGAGTTATCATACCATAGTATCTAAGTTAACATCATTAAAGAAGCATACCCTAAGTGTTCTGGCTCCGCTTCGCCAAAGGAAAACATGTGCTCGCCGAGGTAAAGTCCAAGCTAAGCTTGAGGCTTAGGAAATCGCAAAAATAACCTCTCCGGAAACTGCATCGTCAACCACGGAAGGCTCAAAACGCAGCACAACAGAATTTCCAAGCCAGATGCCCGCGAAATAATCCCATTAAGGCTCATTTCAAAACGAAATCTCACAAAGGCACCTATTCTCTAACTACACAATATGGCTAAATGGCCCAAAAAGACTGATAAGGGAACACAATTCGAAAATTAGAATTGGAGGGGCTTTTGAAAGAAAACTTGGCATATGCAACCCAAAAAGCTTTATGCGCAAAGTGAAGTCTAAGCTCTAGGAGCTTTCAAGCACTGTAATTCTGATTAAATGGCTTACGTTAGATCAAAATATAGCTTGCAGAAAGTTTGAATGCTCAGTTTTATTGTAGGCAAAATTAGACTTAAAGAAAGATAAGGCAAAAAGTTAATTTTAACCAAGATTAGGGCCATTAGTTAAATGAATAGCTGCAAATGATTTTTGAACCGTAACAAGGTTTCAATAAAGAATTAATTATGTCAAGTCGGGTCTAATTAAAAATGCTCAAATGATTTTGACTTGCAAAAGAAATGGTTTATTGCCATTTTATTATTTTATTTATTTACAAAATATATATGGCTAAGCTCCGGCAGTAGCATGAAATGACTATTAGTTTCAGGTTAGGTTCACCAAATCTGTAGCACAAATATAATTATTAACAAGTATGACAAATGCGTCACTGTAGGACCAACAGGTTTATAACCTACAATTTAATTCAATGTCAAAAATGGCTTGCTCGCACAAAAGCAGAGCATATTGAATTCAAAACTGACCAAAACGGCAAACCTACATCAGGTAAATTATTCAAATCACTGTTACGTCATTTCCGGCAAATTTGTTTTGTTTTAGAATGCCAAAGAACGCTGTGGTTTTCATTCGTTCGATTTCCGTTTTAATGGTCCAAACTGCATTTTCAAAGAACGCTAAGCAAATTACGAAATTCTGGAAAGGGCTTGGGGACGGATATCTGCACGTATGGCTACTAAAAAGCCTGATAAAGCCTTTGTATAAAAAGGCCTACGGCAACTGGTGGTTATAGGAATTACCTGGTAACTGGAGGCTTCCTCGTCAGGCAACGGTTTCAGGTGACGCCACCTCAATTTCTGGCTCGCTGATTGCTCCCTGCTGCTGCCTTCGGCACGCTGGCTGTCCTGGGGGACTGCTTTAAAGCCTGCACCTTCGGTTATGGCTAGCCGATACTGCAACTCTTCATAAACGGGCTCGAAAGTGGATCGCACTCTGACTATTCTTGAGGATGGATTTTTTTTTCACGGGGATTCACTATCTATGCAAATTATACACCCACATATGCGCAAGGACTTGGAAAACAATTAAAACACTCTTTGGCTAACCAATTGTAACTTTTTATTAATAAAACCTCTGTAATTAGGCTTAAATCCGCCCCTTCCTTTGAGGTTTGACCCTCTTGTTCTTCGGCCTAATCTCCCTGACTTTGTTGTTCTACCTGTACTTCGGCTATTGTAATTATTTCTTCTGCTTGCGTTTCTTCTTCCTTTTTCTCTTCGATTTTCTTATTCCTTCTGGTACATTTATCAGCCATGTTTAATGATTGTTGTTCAAATATGTTCTGATCAGTGCGCTTCTTCCCACACAATGTTGGATACGGACGTTTATCAATAATTATTTATGAAATCGCTCTCGATCCGACGCGACGTTGTACGGAGAAGTGTTTGTAATCGCCCAACTTTGGTCGTTGACAAGTCTTATATTTTGTAAGAATTCGTCTTCGAACCCCACGTTGTCTGCGTCAATTTGATGCCAACCTTTCTTTCGCAAATTACATTTACTGCTGCTCATATCGAGTACATTTATTACTGTAAAATTACTGGCCTCATTGCAACAAATAAAGTCTTTAATTCTGTGCTCGTTTTGAATATTCATTTTATGTTACTTAGGGAAGCAGAATTACTTGAACCATTAAACTAATGCAATATTTGTTTTTGATGGTGCTAACTGCGCTTATAATACTAACAGGTCAACGTCCTCGCCAATTATTTTAACAACTTTATTCTCTTCTTGTAATTCCATGGCAGTGGATAGGATCAATCTATCTGCAGCCTTATCAGCAAATATAGTAGTAAAGCCAACTTTTTGCAACTCTGCAGATGTAAAAAAAAATTCCGTTAGAAAGAAATGGATCTTTCGGATACAGTATTTTTATGTTATTGTCGAAAGGTATTTCTCGACCAACATCTTTCATTTGTCTGCGCAGTCGTTCAAAAGATGTACTGAATGCCGTATCGTCGGGGTATACAAAGTACGAATTCTTTGAAAAATGCTGTTGAGCGTATCGTACGTATAACTGTAAAATTTCTTGCATTGTTTTATTTGACGTCTAAATCACTCATTGGCTAAAAAAACCGGCGCCCACGACATTGATTGTATTTTGTAGATTTGGAGTAGGTTCAATATTTTCGAAACTTTCATAAAACACTGATTTTTGCGCCTTACGCATCCCTGACTCATCAAATATAGAAACTTTGCAGAATTTTTCTATTTCATTCGATACTTCTGTTAAAACGATGCTAGAAAGTATCCACTATGACAAAACGCTATTACTTAAATACAAGATTACTTACTAAAGTTATTAATAAATTATGTTTTTACCTTGTTTTACTATAACTACGATTTATAAAGGGTGATCCAACAGTTAGCGTGGATTTTGTTATCAAATAAAAATTCATTTTATAAACTTACGCCAGAAATATTTATTGTAGCAAAAAGTTTAACATGTAGCAATTATGTATGAAAAATAATATCATTCAGATGACCTCCACGGCTTCGTCGACAGGAGGTTATTCGAACGTCAAAATTTTCGATAACTTTTCGCAATAAAAGTGGATCAATGGCATCTAATGCAGCTCGAATGTTGTCTTTTAGCTGGTGAAGTGTTTGTGGGTTATTAGTGTACACTTTGCTCTTCAAATACCCCCAAAGAAAATAATCTAAGGGAGTAAGATCACAGGATCTTGGGGGCCAATTCACCTCAGAGTTTCTGGAAATGATGCGATCATCGAACTTCGAGCGCAATAAGGCGATCGTTTCATGGCTTGTATGGGATGTTGCGCCATCTTGTTGAAACCAGAACTCATTCACATCCATTTCATTCAATTTAGGCCAAAAACATTCTCTTAGCATGTTGCGGTAAAGCTCGGAATTAACAGTAACAGTAGCTCCATCGTCATCTTCAAAGAAGTATGGTCCAATAATGCCATTGGCCCACAAAGCGCACCAAACAGTCACTTTGAGTGGATGCATTGCTTGTTCAAAAACCACATGAGGGTTTTCCGAGCCCCAAATTCTACAATTCTGCTTATTTACATATCCACCGATGTGAAAATGAGCCTCGTCGCTGAATATGATTTTCGATGAAATTTCATTTCCTCTCTGCAGAACCCAATTAACGAATCTACGGCGTTGTAAATGGTCCAACGGCTTGAGTTGCTGGGTTAATTGGATTTTGTAAGGATGTAAACCAAGATCCTTCGTTAAAATCCGTTGCATAGTGCCATAGGTCATGCCTAGTTGTTGTGCCCGGTGACGGATTGAAGTTTTTGGTTGTTCTCGCACATTAACACTAACGGCAGCAATGTTTTCATTTGAACGAGCTGTACGAGGATGCCGATACTTTTTACGGCCTTCCACCGATCCAGTTTCTTCAAATCGTCGCACTATTCCACGGATTCCCGACTCACTAGGACGATTATTTTGACCGAAGTAGTCTCGAATTTTACGAAATGTCTTTTTGATGGAACGATCATTTTCGTAGTACGTTTGAATAACTTTTACTCGTTGCGCGGTTGAAAAAAACTCCATCGTTGCAATTGCCAAAGTCTAAACTGACGTTTGTCAACAAATGTTTTCATGGCTATTGCGATATATGTCAGATAGCGACAATCAACATCCACGCTAACCGTTGGATCACCCATTATTTAAGTTTAGCAAAATCATACCTATATAATAATCTAGAACACTACATGCAGTGTCAAACGTGCAAAAGTACCATAGTTGCAATCGACCGTTTCGATTTTTGGTTGTTTGTAAACAAACGTCTCATTACTTTTAATAGCAATATTATCACAGAAAAGAATTACTTATTATGCCTATTGCTTGTGCTTTTTAAAACTACTAACACAGCTACAAACGCAAGTGTATTTCATTTAATAATAAAGCGGGTTCATTTCTGCGTTACTGAATGCTACCAAACGCCACAGACCAGAAAACCAAGCCCTACGTTTAACATACGTTTAGAAGGCGTGTCTTCGAAGTTTACGTTACATAACCTATAAATTATTTCAGATTTGTAATTATTAATCACTCCTTTTACAAGCGAGCAAATCGCTTCTTTATTATTATTTTACTGCAGTCGGCAAGTTCGGCTGGCATTCGTAACATAAAGATCTGCGCGCATCTCATACTGCCAAACCAGCAGGTGGACAAACAATTCGCCCAGTAAAATCAAACAACAAGATGGTTATCACCACCGAGCAGGTAAATCATGCTGTTATGGAAGTGAATAAGCAGCAACTTATAACCGATGTGATAAACGACGACAGCAGCAAATCAAAAAACTTCATGCATCGATAAATGCAAATGGGCAGAAGAATTACCTCGTACTTGGAATAAACGAAAATGCAAGTATAGTGTGTATTAAGCGTTGATCTTTTATATTTCGATCAGAAGCCGTGGGAGAATTAACAATAATCCAAATGCCAAACAATTTGAAAGTAGGTACCTATAACAGACTGTTGATTAAAACTAAAATTAAACTATTTGATACTTCAAATTGCTTGGCAGGTGGAATAGATAAATTACATGTTTCATCAAAACACTCGAAATTTTTATTACCCTGGTGTAATTGACAACGATTATGTTAATACAATGTTGACGTTAACTTCGTATGTGGAGAATGTAGTGGAATACATTAGCGGATTTGTTGCAAAAAAATATTGAAATTTATTTTTTTACGACCACTACAAAAAAATAGGCCTTTTGGCGCTAGCTTATTTCATAAATGTGACGTTTTATAAATCAGCGTGTTAAAAGTGAATCATCTGTTTACTTTTAGCTCATGTGCTAAAAGTAAACAGCTGGTGTGGAGTTTAGAATTTTGAACTGGAAGTGAGGTTATAAAGTTATTCTAGTTACTTATTTCGTTAAAGGTAAAGTATTTTTTAAATAATTAAAGCATTATGTAATAAATACAGTAAAATGTGTACATTTATAATTACCTTTGATAACTTTAACAGTTACTGGCTGCAGTAACATTCACCTGCGCGTCAAGACCATCTCTTTGTTATGACATAAATTATAACTGTCATAAATGCAAACCTTTGTTAAATCGACATTTATAGATTAACAACAGTAAATTTAAGGCCGTAGGAAAACTATTGTGTGCAAACTCGTGCATAAATGTCCACTATGTAATTAGTGGTAGGGAATTACTATTAATTAGAATTAAAAATAGAGGTAAGTTGATATATCCTTGTCAAGATGTTCTATAAATATGTAAAATTAGCACAGTGTTTAGAGAACATATTAACAGATTGTCTGTGATTAATATTAAGGCTATTCTATTAAATAAGATATTTATTAGGTGCTCAAACGTTACTTTCAAAAACTGTGAATTATTGAACCACATTAAAGGTCAGGATTATTTAGAGTATACCACTTCCTCTAACATCAACCAATGAAAAACGGCAAAATGCATAGTTACGCATGTACTAACTTTTGATAATGTACATAGCAACTGATAATCACTTACCTTCCTGATTAATAGGTGATAATCACACGCCTTCACAAACATCACGTTATCTGCTGTCAGCACAATTGTCATAACAACCACATTAACTGTACTTTTAATATTTAAAATACACTATTCAAACGTTGTTTATTGAGTCGTGATATAATCTAGCCGAATGCAACTCGTGTCTTCTTGATTATCAAGTCATTTATGTTTCCACTCGATATATTGTTTTAGGCAATCACGCTCGTCCTTCGGACTCGCGCGATTGCCAAATAATATATCTCGTGTAAAAAAATGATTATTTGATAATCAAGAACCTACTAGTTGCATTATATATGATAATTATGTTACTCAAATGATTAAATTAGTAAAAGGTACTTTTTTAAATATAAGGTTATTTCATGAGGAAAAGGTAGCTTCGTTAAAGGACGAGTATGTACGATGCAAATATAATAAGATTAATTTTATTTAAACATCAATAAAGATGTTAACTGATGGGCTTAGAGCAATAATAGACCACATGCAGTGTATACAGTTTTGAGAAAATTGATAAGAACTTATTGCATGAAAATTATACTTTTTCCTCAATTTGTTCAAAACTACGTGAACTCCAAGTGACCACCAAGCCCCTCACTTGCAAAACGACTGGCTTATTTTTTTGTGTTTATTCCCGAAACACCTAATAACAGATGTCTATTAGTGATTACACTGATAGTAAAACTCAATAACTCTTTAACCAATGAAAACGTTACAAAAACTTTCACCCAATTTTGTATGTACCAGTATTGTTGTAAACGAAAAAAACACGAAACTGTTCGTTTCTTACTTTCTGGGTTTTTCTGTTCTGAAAACATTTTTTAAATAATTGTAAAAAACGCCGCATTATTGAACAATGATACACTAACGTTTAGTCAACGATGGGAGCCCTCAAGTAAAAAGAAAATAGTGCCATTTAACTCTAATAATTACTTGTATTCCAATGGTAAAAAAAAACAGTTGATTTCTATCATGAACAGAAAATTTTACAACTTACCGGAAGGATAAGGAGCATTAAACATCTTTATTTTATCCTATTATGTTATTATGTGAATAACTCCTTAGCAACGAGTTGCGTTAAGATGCATTTAACAGCACTAGTGTTGTTAAAAAATAAATATAACATAACGATACTTTATTAGCATTTAATCACATGTTGACAGCACTGAAGTGTATTGTCAGTCTATGTAAAATTCGATGTTAGTAGGTTAGGTTTTGTTTGTTATTTGACACAGACTGACGCAAAACTTAACCTGAAAATCTCAAATTTAACATAACCTGACAGTGCTACCAACAATGCAGTATTGAGTTTTTATCTTACTAGTGATACCACCACTCGCTGTTGTAAGTGTCAATAATAACCATTTTTCCTATTTTTTAAAAATATTAGTATTTTAGGATAAAATAAACCGTGTTACGATATACGTAACGTTATCTGCTTTCTACATTACTCGAGAATTTTAAAGAACTCGCTCCTAACGTCGCTCGTTCATTCAAACTATTCTCTCGTAATGTAAAAAGCTTGATAACGTTACTTGCATCGTAAATTACTATTAATGTATTTCGCAAATTTCTTACACTGCCTTTTTCCTTCAATATGGTTGACAAATTTAAAACTTTTTCAGTCATAGTGTAAATGTTAATCCTCAATCTGATACTCTGGATCGAGTGCTGCTTTCACATATTTTCTCTTCAAGTTGATGTAATGAAGAGATTTTATTTCAATATTATAGCACAATGTTTATTGTACCTGCTTGGCTGGAGTAATCTCTACTGATATTTTTCAAAGCAACCTAGGATATGCTATTGCAATTGGAAATTTTTTTAAAGGATTTTTGTAGAAAACGCACTATTTCAAGAACGTGTATTTCGATGGAATGTACAGAATGGTCCTGTTAGCATTTTACATCGGAAGAATTTCAGAAAACCAATACAAGGTTAATATTAATAGGTAAAAATAGCTTCGCCAGCTGAAGGCTAGCCTTTCAGGAAAAATTCCGTAACAAAGTAATTAATAAGTTTTGGTCCACGTTAACAATTATTGAAGCTTTGTATAATTATATGATCGTGTATAATTCTGGTGAAAAACTGGTATTTTAAATTTGAATAAACGCGCGCAAAATTTAAATTGAACGAGTTCGACGCGATACGTTTTGTGTAACTACACTTTTCGCGCCTGCGCATTTTGTACAAAATACGACACGTTGTAGTCAAACCTCTCTCTTTGTTAGCTACGATTTCCACTCGTTGTGTACATGGGTAACCAGCAGTAAGGGAGAAAATAGGTATATGGGTTGATCAAGTGACTCAAACTGAGCAAACTCTATACAGTCGCATCTGCACCTGGTTATTTCATCGCATGCAGGGACGCTCAGTTTCTGCTTATTCAAAATTTAGTCCGTAAGAGCGAGTGAGAAACCCTTCCCGAATTTTATATAAAACATCTGTCGATTTTTTTCGCACCAAAACCGCTTCGGCGTCATAGTGCGAAGACCCTGGCGTCCCATTGGTCACTCCGGCCCGAGTGAGACGGCAGCTGGGGTCGTGATCGTGTTTGTGTTGCTTCGAGCGGCAGACAGTGATTGGCAAGTTACGAGGGTACTGGTGTTTGTTGGTGGTGTCCGCTCGCGAGTTTGTTTTGGGTTATTCATTAGTATGGGGGCGCGTTAGACTTAACGTGGTTCGTTAGTAGTTAGACGGGATTCATTGCCGAGTGATCCAATTAACGGCCTAGCCCATTTTGTGTTTTCCAAGGGGGCATGAACATTCCACCCACGCTTGACGCAGGGAAACCATTCCGGACGCCACTGCATTCCGCCATATATCGAAAGAGTAGTGACAGACGACGCCTACACGCAGCGCACTGCACCCGTCTTGAGGCTGATCTAGTAACATAGGTAACTTTATGTTTTAAACTGTTTCGCCAGCATGTTCTTGCCATAACATCAATGTCGTAACCTGTTCCGCTGCAAGCCAGTCTTGCTTTTGCAATTAAACTCACATGCTCGTGCCCGGCGTCCAATTAATGCCTGGTACACTCTGTTGTAAAATTAACATTAGTGTCATAACCTGTTTCGCTGCGAGCCAGTCTTGCTTTTGCAATTAAACTCACATACTCGTGTTCGGCGTCCAATTAATGCCTGGTACATTCTGTTGTAAAATTAACATCAGTGTCATAAACTCTCTCGCTGCGAGCCAGTCTTGCTTTTGCAATTAAACTCACGTGCTCGTGCCCGGCGTCCCATTAACGCCTGGTACGTTCACGTGCAAATTTTACGCGTATGTAATACACTTGTTTAGTAGTAAGCCGGTATTTAAATAAAACTGACTTTTGACTTATTGTACGCCTCAGCTATGCGTTGTAGCTTCTAGGTAGAGCGCTTCCCAGCTGGGTGTATCCCGTTAAGTCGTTATTACTTTCACTGTGTCAAATTGTTATACGTGCCGATCACGTCAGTACAACTGTAAGTTGTTTGTTTGGTCATGTAAAGTGTCCCAATAGATGTATTAACTGTACCGACTGTACAAATTTTGTGCTAGGCCATTCCAAGAAACACTCTTGACAAGACAGTTCATATAAGTTACTAAAACTGCCTTTGTAGTGTTGCGTACCAAGCTGCCGGTCAACTTACGCTTCATCAGTTGCGTATTCAAGTTTTTATCTAATGAAGAGGTTTCACAAAAATGGAAAGAAGATTTAGAGAACTGGCGGATTGGAAAGGCTAGTGTCGTGTGGGAAAAGCACTTTAAAGAACGGATATGACGGTTAACTGCAATATCACCAGCTTCCAGGCAAGCTATTTTGAAGAAATTACTGTTTCAGATAAACTCAAAATTAGTAGCAATGGAGAATTAGGTACCTACCTATCAGCGAGTAAGAGGGTAGGACACGATCGCCATGCTACAGAGCCTACGACTTTGATAGTACAGTATCTACCACTCGCAGCGCTGGTGTTCCACGTCGGGTCCTCGATTCCTTACGTAATCGTGGCATACGACCGCTGGGGCAAATCAAAACGTAAACCAGACGTGAACTAACCCCCATCATGCCGCCAACTGACCCGGCGTGAAACATTTGTACCGCGAGTGACAGAATACGGTACTATTAAAGAGCCGCAAATGTCAACGTAGGTTTTCGCGAGCGGTCAGCATGGGGATCGGTCTCCTGCCCTCTTAAGCCATGCTACCCATTAGGCAGTGTTTTTAAATAGAATATTACGGTGAAGTGATGTACTACAATGTAAATAGCAGTGATTTTATAGATTGTTTTTCAACTGGCATATTTACCAATGACATAAAGAGTGCAGTGACAGATTATTTATTTACTGACCAAAACTAGTAACTTATTGTTAAAGGTTGGCGCAGCCATGTTGCCAGATTGCGGTGGGCCATTCCCCACATCACAAGCCCACATCAATGCTGAAATATGTTATTTCAGAAAATACATAACATGTTCAAATACCCAACAAAACCTGATCAGGCTGTCTACACAGTCGATAAATAGGATGAAGTCTGCCAAACAGAGCGCCCTGACTGAGACTTTTTTCCACCTTTCCTAATAGTCCATTTTCTAAACGCTAAGATTTCGCCAAAGTTGTAACTTGTAACGTTGACTCAAAACCGATTTTGAACATTTTTTTTATTATTTCGGGGAAAGCTTATAGAAAAGTTTCCTATAGGTGGGAAAGTGTGCTTTTTATTTTTTCAATTGTTATTAACAAATAAATGTTTTGTAATATACTCTTAATTAAAAAAATTATAACTCTTTTATTTATTTAAACAATTGCCAGGAGATTAATAACATAAGGTTTTTGAGGTCGCAGATTACGAATCTGCCCTCAAAATCGGTCTAAAAATAAAATAGTGGCGAAGGTCAGTTTTTTTATTTATTTTTTATTTATAAAACGCAAAAGTACAATAGAAACCCAATTAAGCAGCCTTTACAGCTTACTCCTACACAAAACCAACCATTTCATACTATACATTTGGATATTTTTCAGATAGGTAAGAGAAGCTATCTAACAATAATAGATTCATTTTCCAAATTCGCCCAAGCATACTATATTAAATCTAGAAATTTAACAGACGTTCGAGTTGTATGTGTAGTATCCGAGCTGCAAAATTCTAATTTTATTTAGGCGGGGGTGGTTTTCCCGCTGTGGAGTACGGCAACTAAAATTTGTTTGGGCCCTTTTATTCGGTATATATAGGGTATGTTTTTAGTAAAGTTTCGTTCGAGTTCTATGTGTAGTATCCGAGCTGCAAAATTCTAATTTTATTTAGGCGGGGGTGGTTTATCCGCTGTGAAGTACGACAACTAAAATTTGTTTGGGCCCTTTTATTTGGTATATATAGGGTATGTTTTTAGCAAAGTTTCGTTCGAGTTGTATGTGTAGTATCCGAGCTGCAGAATTCTAATTTTATTTAGGCGGGGGTGGTTTTCCCGCTGTAGAGTACGGCAACTAAAATTTGTTTGGGCCCTTTTCTTCGGTATATATAGGGTATGTTTTTAGTAAAGTTTCGTTCGAATTCTATGTGTAGTATCCGAGCTGCAAAATTATTATTTTATTTAGACGGGCGTGGTTTACCCGCTATGCGGAGTACGGCAACTAAAATTTGTTTGGGCACTTTTATTCGGTATATATAGGGTATGTTTTTAGCAAAGTTTCGTTCGAGTTGTATGTGTAGTATCCGAGCTGCAAAATTCTAATTTTATTTAGGCGGGGGTGGTTTTCCCGCTGTGGAGTACGGCAACTAAAATTTGTTTGAGCCCTTTTATTCGGTATATATAGGGTATGTTTTTAGCAAAGTTTCGTTCGAGTTGTGTGTGTAGTATCCGAACTGCAAAATTCTAATTTTATTTAGGCGGGGGTGGTTTTCCCGCTGTGGAGTACGGCAACTAAAATTTGTTTGGGCCCTTTTATTCGGTATATATAGGGTATGTTTTTAGCAAAGTTTCGTTCGAGTTGTATGTGTAGTATCCGAGCTGCAAAATTCTAATTTTATTTAGGCGGGGGTGGTTTTCCCGCTGTGGAGTACGGCAACTAAAATTTGTTTGGGCCCTTTTATTCGGTATATATAGGGTATGTTTTTAGCAAAGTTTCGTTCGAGTTGTATGTGTAGTATCCGAGCTGCAAAATTCTAATTTTATTTAGGCGGGGGTGGTTTTCCCGCTGTGGAGTACGGCAACTAAAATTTGTTTGGGCCCTTTTATTCGGTATATATAGGGTATGTTTTTAGCAAAGTTTCGTTCGAGTTGTATGTGTAGTATCCGAACTGCAAAATTCTAATTTTATTTAGGCGGGGGTGGTTTTCCCGCTGTGGAGTACGGCAACTAAAATTTGTTTGGGCCCTTTTATTCGGTATATATAGGGTATGTTTTTAGCAAAGTTTCGTTCGAGTTGTATGTGTAGTATCCGAACTGCAAAATTCTAATTTTATTTAGGCGGGGGTGGTTTTCCCGCTGTGGAGTACGGCAACTAAAATTTGTTTGGACCCTTTTATTCGGTATATATAGGGTATGTTTTTAGCAAAGTTTCGTTCGAGTTGTATGTGTAGTATCCGAGCTGCAAAATTCTAATTTTATTTAGGCGGGGGTGGTTTTCCCGCTGTGGAGTACGGCAACTAAAATTTGTTTGGGCCCTTTTATTCGGTATATATAGGGTATGTTTTTAGCAAAGTTTCGTTCGAGTTGTATGTGTAGTATCCGAGCTGCAAAATTCTAATTTTATTTAGGCGGGGGTGGTTTTCCCGCTGTGGAGTACGGCAACTAAAATTTGTTTGGGCCCTTTTATTCGGTATATATAGGGTATGTTTTTAGCAAAGTTTCGTTCGAGTTGTATGTGTAGTATCCGAACTGCAAAATTCTAATTTTATTTAGGCGGGGGTGGTTTTCCCGCTGTGGAGTACGGCAACTAAAATTTGTTTGGACGCTTTTATTCGGTATATATAGGGTATGTTTTTAGTAAAGTTTCGTTCGAATTCTATGTGTAGTATCCGAGCTGCAAAATTCTTATTTTATTTAGGCGGGCGTGGTTTACCCGCTATGCGGAGTACGGCAACTAAAATTTGTTTGGGCCCTTTTATTCGGTATATATAGGGTATGTTTTTAGCAAAGTTTCGTTCGAGTTGTATGTGTAGTATCCGAGCTGCAAAATTCTAATTTTATTTAGGCGGGGGTGGTTTTTCCGCTGTGGAGTACGGCAACTAAAATTAGTTTGGGCCCTTTTATTCGGTTATATAGGGTATGTTTTTAGCAAAGTTTCGTTCGAGTTGTATGTGTAGTATCCGAGCTGCAAAATTCTAATTTTATTTAGGCGGGGGTGGTTTACCCGCTATATGGAGTACGGCAACAAAATTCGGTTTGGGCCCTTTGTTCGGTATGTAGAGGGCAGGTTTTTAGCAACATTTCTTTCCCTGTCTATGTGTAGCATTCGAGCTGAAAAATGATTATTTTATTTTACCCGATATGTGAAGTATCTTTTTATGCGCCGGCATTTCTCATGTGTAGCACTTAAAAGGCATTCTTCGGTTCGCAAATTCCTTAATTGATTTGAATGTGGTGTTAGTTTCATTCTCTATAATTTTTTGTATATCTTTTCGGCAATGTTCGTCACTTTTGGCTGCTACCTTCTGGCTGCCATCTTCACACCGGTGCACAAGGTATAATATGAAATTTTGCTGGCCTCCTTATTTTTTGTGTGCAAGTGACAACATTCCGCGTCTGTTAAATTAATACGTCACACTGGTGATTGACTTATTTTTCTAAATTATTTTCTAATTATAGCTTTAATGTCAAATACAATCGCTTGCGATAAATATTAATATTATGCAGAAATATTGGTGGTATTCTCACAATATGATTTTTTTTCCTGATCAGAGGTACCACTAATTTTGACCACAATCTTCTGCTTTATTAATTTACCTGCTTGTCCTAGCCTGATAATCAACAAAAGGCAACAATCCTTATACACTGTAAATAATTGTATAATCTCCTCTGAGAGCACCATCACAATGTTAAGTTTTTTAGAACTGTTACACTCGTTTTCACGCATTTTGTGTGCGTCGGAGGGTCTCAACACGTTGCTCTCAATGGTGTGTCGATTGGAAAGCTGATCTCGAGAGCATTTCTCTCAAATGGACAGGCACGTTTAAACTGACTCACTGAATACACCGTTTGAATTAATCAAAGGACAGGGTTTGCTCAATGATACTGGTAACGACCTCGGATTTTCTGTGGTCAAGGGGAGACAATATACTGTTATTTGCCAAGCGGCAACCTTTTAAAACCAGTTTTGCACCAATTGGTCCGAAAAAGCGTCTGCAAGATGGAATTTCTTGGGCGATAGCCAGAAGAACAGCAGTGAGACTCGGACGCCCAAAATGAGGGGTGCACTGTTGACAGTTCTGAGTGCGGGTGCCTTTTTGCAGTGCCTGGACTCGACCACTTTGCCCCCAAACCCGTGCCCCAACTTGTTCCAGTACCAACAGGACAGAAATGGTGGTGTCTTTGGAAGGGTTATGCTAGACAACGACTACAACGGCTATTATGGCATCGCGGTGAACATGACCATTGCTGCCTATCTCGTCGGTGAACAGGTCAGTGTCGGCGATAACACAATTTGCATTGTTAGACGGTTTCCTAGTGTCAGGGAGAGTTTATGCAAAAGGATACTTGTCTAGATGTTCATGTTTTACGGTTCGAAGTGCCTCTGGCGGCGGGCGACCTTTGACTTGAACCATCTCCAAGCGCACCTGCTGAACCGGAATATTAGCCACCAACGCAAATTTCAAGCGTATAAGGCGGAATAGTGGTTTTAAATATTATCATTTTCAAAATCTGACTCTCAGGAAGTAGCACAGAACTACAATTATTAACAAAGTGAAATAGGGAATTGGGATGTTCGTTTATACAAAAAAAATGCGTACCTATCTGCTTTGCTCACAACAATTCAATCTCTTGATTCCTATAATCGCTGCTATAGCTAAGAGCTGATAAAAATTAGAAAAAAAGGTGCTTTAAATTCTTCAAACAAACAAACGCATTATGCTAAACAGAACAAAGAGCCAAATAAAGTCAGTTAGCTCTAGAAAAACTTCTATTGCTGAATTCATATTTATTTATTTACATTTCTCAGCATTTCGTCGCTTGGCTGATTATTTGCAAAAATGACCTAATGTTATTGTTAGTCCACTTTTTGCTGTCACAGTAACTGGACAACAGGTGAGTATTTACAGATTATTGACGACTTGGAATCTTGCCACTGAATGTTGCTTTTATACGCGATGTTGAATGAAGGTTTTATAGCAACGGTCTTGGCCTTTCTAGAATAGCAGATTAAGTTAAATAGTGGCAGCATTTTAATCATTTCCGCTAAATTAATAATTTTTTCTGACTGTTGCAAGCTACTTAAACTTAGATTCTTAATATGAAAGACAGAAGGACCTGGCATAAAGCTTGAAATTGAAATTCAAGCAACCTTGCTTTCACTGGTTTGAAGCGGTTTCGACCTAATTGTTACATTTATTTCTCATTGGAAAGCTAAATTTATACATTCGATTGCAATTTAATACCCATATAATACCAGAGTCTATAAAGTTGTTTGTTTATGAAAAAGTAAAACCTAGCCATGTGGTTTGCATACTGAGGACTATCAAAAATTAAAGCATGAATTTTCTATAAACATTTCCAATTATAAAATTACTTTTGCTTGTGATGAGTTTGCTACGAGTATTAGTGTCATTTTTAACCCTTTAACAGGCAAAATTAGTTTACAGAAAACAAATCGAAATTTTAATTGGTATGCTTTCTTTTAGATGCCGGGAAACCGAAAAACAATGTTTTTATGATACGTTTTTCGGACTTTTTCCACTGCCAAAAAATGACATTCAGAATGTTTTTATTAAAAATATATTTTCCGTTTTTCAAAGAATGCTGGTAAACCGTTCTACCAGTGAGCATTCAGAAAAAAATATGTTGTCATCAATGGAGTTTTTCAGAACTTATCACCGGCAACATCTTTTTTCAAACCGGGTATCCACCAATAATTCTAACTCTCTTTCCGACTCTGCTGTGACCACTCCAAGTGTTAGTCCTTTCAAACATAAATATGACTCTTGTGCATAATACTTAAGTTTAGTTTTACTTAATCTTCTTTTTCATGCAGACCTTTTTTGTATTTTGGCCAAAATAGGTTCTATCTCTATTCTTGTCTTTAATTAATAATAATTTAACTAATAATAATAATAATAATTAGGTTCAATTTTTTACAGAAGCCTGGCCAGTTAGCTCAAAAAGTGTTATTTTTTTATTAAACTTATCATGCTCTAACATTTCATGCAGGACTTTAATTCTTTATCGATATATTTCACTCGATCACAAAATCTTTGGCTAAATGATGATGTTTTTTATCAGTTTTCCCATAATATTTATATTCTTGGTTAATTTTTAGACGCAGTACTTATAAAACTACATCATTTTTGTAGTTTCCAAGGGTAATATCGCTCAAATTGCAATGATGACTTACAATGAAGGCGAATTGAACTTGTTCTGTAGCTTTAACCCTTTAACGCTCTCTGGTATGACCACTATGCATAACAGTCAATATTTGTTTTGAAACTTAATGCTGCTCTAAAACGTCTTGTTTCTGTTCTACAGACATTGCAGTTCCTTTGTCTAATTTCATATTTTCTAGAATTATTGTAGTTATAAAACCACTCCAATAAACCTTGGTGTAAATGTGTAGCTGGTATGACAGTATTACCAGCGTGCATTCCCCGTCACGACTTTGAAGTGTGTACCCGAATTGATGAGGTTTTTTGTTTCTTACTATTTTGTGGGTGCGAATTTCAAGTTTTGAGCTGGTAAGCGTTTTAGCGTAATATGTAAGAATTGTAATATTGATAAGTAAAATAAATTATTTTGTCCTGATTTCGAAAAATAAATTAATATTTGGAAACCTTTTATTTACCTCGCAAAAATTGTCTATATTTATGTCCACTTTTTTAATAATAAAGTACGTTTTATACAATTTATTTTTGTTTTTTGAGTATTTATAAACACATCTACTAATGATATAATCAAATTGGTTTTGCTACTGTGTTGCGCTAGGAAAATATTTACGTTCAAACCAATCATGGTCGAATTTTAGCTGATGTTTTTGGGGCAGGTCGCGGCGGATCGGATTCTTTACGATGGGGTAGTCATAAATTTTCAACAGAACGTTAGTGCTGCGCTCGCAAGTGTTTATATTATTCAGTTCACATTTTAAAAACTATTTAATTTGTCCATTCAAGTAACTTATGTTATTTGCAACCTCTTGAAAAGTGTATGTTATTTCTGTTCAAAGCAGGTTTTTTTGTAGGGATCAAATAGTCGCTACTAACTATACTAATAAAAAATATGACAATGTAATTGAATTATTTGTTAGAAATTTTACCAGGAGACTACTTCAAAAAATTAATTTTTATTTATAGCAGGTTTTCACGCTTTTTACAAAAAATACATATTTCGTCTCCGATTCACAAAAAAAATACTTTTCAATCGTGTTTCCAGGCCGAAAAATGCATGATTAGGGTATGTTTACGTGGTCGCTAGATAACAAGAACTAACAGTACGCAAATGTATTCGTTGCTAAGACGAAAGAAATAACAGTAAAAAATAGTTTATTTTACAAGAGATCAAAGTACGGGTTTTTCGTGAATTGATAATTTTGATTTCACGAAGGAAAAAAAAGTATTTCGTCCACAGTAGGTAATGCTATATGTTATTCAGTAATTCAGTAAGCATCTAAATAAATAACTCGACACTATTATGAAGAGGTATACCAATGCCAATGACCATTGATGACAACATATTTTTTTCTGAATGCTCACTGGTAGAACGGTTTACCAGCATTCTTTGAAAAACGGAAAATATATTTTTAATAAAAACATTCTGAATGTCATTTTTTGGCAGTGGAAAAAGTCCGAAAAACGTATCATAAAAACATTGTTTTTCGGTTTCCCGGCATCTAAAAGAAAGCATACCAATTAAAATTTCGATTTGTTTTCTGTAAACTAATTTTGCCTGTTAAAGGGTTAAAAATGACACTAATACTCGTAGCAAACTCATCACAAGCAAAAGTAATTTTATAATTGGAAATGTTTATAGAAAATTCATGCTTTAATTTTTGATAGTCCTCAGTAGGCAAACCACATGGCTAGGTTTTACTTTTTCATAAACAAACAACTTTATAGACTCTGGTATTATATGGGTATTAAATTGCAATCGAATGTATAAATTTAGCTTTCCAATGAGAAATAAATGTAACAATTAGGTCGAAACCGCTTCAAACCAGTGAAAGCAAGGTTGCTTGAATTTCAATTTCAAGCTTTATGCCAGGTCCTTCTGTCTTTCATATTAAGAATCTAAGTTTAAGTAGCTTGCAACAGTCAGAAAAAATTATTAATTTAGCGGAAATGATTAAAATGCTGCCACTATTTAACTTAATCTGCTATTCTAGAAAGGCCAAGACCGTTGCTATAAAACCTTCATTCAACATCGCGTATAAAAGCAACATTCAGTGGCAAGATTCCAAGTCGTCAATAATCTGTAAATACTCACCTGTTGTCCAGTTACTGTGACAGCAAAAAGTGGACTAACAATAACATTAGGTCATTTTTGCAAATAATCAGCCAAGCGACGAAATGCTGAGAAATGTAAATAAATAAATATGAATTCAGCAATAGAAGTTTTTCTAGAGCTAACTGACTTTATTTGGCTCTTTGTTCTGTTTAGCATAATGCGTTTGTTTGTTTGAAGAATTTAAAGCACCTTTTTTTCTAATTTTTATCAGCTCTTAGCTATAGCAGCGATTATAGGAATCAAGAGATTGAATTGTTGTGAGCAAAGCAGATAGGTACGCATTTTTTTTGTATAAACGAACATCCCAATTCCCTATTTCACTTTGTTAATAATTGTAGTTCTGTGCTACTTCCTGAGAGTCAGATTTTGAAAATGATAATATTTAAAACCACTATTCCGCCTTATACGCTTGAAATTTGCGTTGGTGGCTAATATTCCGGTTCAGCAGGTGCGCTTGGAGATGGTTCAAGTCAAAGGTCGCCCGCCGCCAGAGGCACTTCGAACCGTAAAACATGAACATCTAGACAAGTATCCTTTTGCATAAACTCTCCCTGACACTAGGAAACCGTCTAACAATGCAAATTGTGTTGTCGCCGACACTGACCTGTTCACCGACGAGATAGGCAGCAATGGTCATGTTCACCGCGATGCCATAATAGCCGTTGTAGTCGTTGTCTAGCATAACCCTTCCAAAGACACCACCATTTCTGTCCTGTTGGTACTGGAACAAGTTGGGGCACGGGTTTGGGGGCAAAGTGGTCGAGTCCAGGCACTGCAAAAAGGCACCCGCACTCAGAACTGTCAACAGTGCACCCCTCATTTTGGGCGTCCGAGTCTCACTGCTGTTCTTCTGGCTATCGCCCAAGAAATTCCATCTTGCAGACGCTTTTTCGGACCAATTGGTGCAAAACTGGTTTTAAAAGGTTGCCGCTTGGCAAATAACAGTATATTGTCTCCCCTTGACCACAGAAAATCCGAGGTCGTTACCAGTATCATTGAGCAAACCCTGTCCTTTGATTAATTCAAACGGTGTATTCAGTGAGTCAGTTTAAACGTGCCTGTCCATTTGAGAGAAATGCTCTCGAGATCAGCTTTCCAATCGACACACCATTGAGAGCAACGTGTTGAGACCCTCCGACGCACACAAAATGCGTGAAAGCGAGTGTAACAGTTCTAAAAAACTTAACATTGTGATGGTGCTCTCAGAGGAGATTATACAATTATTTACAGTGTATAAGGATTGTTGCCTTTTGTTGATTATCAGGCTAGGACAAGCAGGTAAATTAATAAAGCAGAAGATTGTGGTCAAAATTAGTGGTACCTCTGATCAGGAAAAAAAATCATATTGTGAGAATACCACCAATATTTCTGCATAATATTAATATTTATCGCAAGCGATTGTATTTGACATTAAAGCTATAATTAGAAAATAATTTAGAAAAATAAGTCAATCACCAGTGTGACGTATTAATTTAACAGACGCGGAATGTTGTCACTTGCACACAAAAAATAAGGAGGCCAGCAAAATTTCATATTATACCTTGTGCACCGGTGTGAAGATGGCAGCCAGAAGGTAGCAGCCAAAAGTGACGAACATTGCCGAAAAGATATACAAAAAATTATAGAGAATGAAACTAACACCACATTCAAATCAATTAAGGAATTTGCGAACCGAAGAATGCCTTTTAAGTGCTACACATGAGAAATGCCGGCGCATAAAAAGATACTTCACATATCGGGTAAAATAAAATAATCATTTTTCAGCTCGAATGCTACACATAGACAGGGAAAGAAATGTTGTTAAAAACCTGCCCTCTACATACCGAACAAAGGGCCCAAACCGAATTTTGTTGCCGTACTCCATATAGCGGGTAAACCACCCCCGCCTAAATAAAATTAGAATTTTGCAGCTCGGATACTACACATACAACTCGAACGAAACTTTGCTAAAAACATACCCTATATAACCGAATAAAAGGGCCCAAACTAATTTTAGTTGCCGTACTCCACAGCGGGAAAACCACCCCCGCCTAAATAAAATTAGAATTTTGCAGCTCGGATACTACACATACAACTCGAACGAAACTTTGCTAAAAACATACCCTATATATACCGAATAAAAGGGCCCAAACGAATTTTAGTTGCCGTACTCCGCATAGCGGGTAAACCACGCCCGCCTAAATAAAATTAGAATTTTGCAGTTCGGATACTACACATACAACTCGAACGAAACTTTGCTAAAAACATACCCTATATATACCGAATAAAAGGGCCCAAACAAATTTTAGTTGCCGTACTCCACAGCGGGAAAACCACCCCCGCCTAAATAAAATAAGAATTTTGCAGCTCGGATACTACACATAGAATTCGAACGAAACTTTACTAAAAACATACCCTATATATACCGAATAAAAGCGTCCAAACAAATTTTAGTTGCCGTACTCCACAGCGGGAAAACCACCCCCGCCTAAATAAAATTAGAATTTTGCAGTTCGGATACTACACATACAACTCGAACGAAACTTTGCTAAAAACATACCCTATATATACCGAATAAAAGGGCCCAAACAAATTTTAGTTGCCGTACTCCACAGCGGGAAAACCACCCCCGCCTAAATAAAATTAGAATTTTGCAGCTCGGATACTACACATACAACTCGAACGAAACTTTGCTAAAAACATACCCTATATATACCGAATAAAAGGGCCCAAACAAATTTTAGTTGCCGTACTCCACAGCGGGAAAACCACCCCCGCCTAAATAAAATTAGAATTTTGCAGCTCGGATACTACACATACAACTCGAACGAAACTTTGCTAAAAACATACCCTATATATACCAAATAAAAGGGTCCAAACAAATTTTAGTTGCCGTACTCCACAGCGGGAAAACCACCCCCGCCTAAATAAAATTAGAATTTTGCAGTTCGGATACTACACATACAACTCGAACGAAACTTTGCTAAAAACATACCCTATATATACCGAATAAAAGGGCCCAAACAAATTTTAGTTGCCGTACTCCACAGCGGGAAAACCACCCCCGCCTAAATAAAATTAGAATTTTGCAGTTCGGATACTACACATACAACTCGAACGAAACTTTGCTAAAAACATACCCTATATATACCGAATAAAAGGGCCCAAACAAATTTTAGTTGCCGTACTCCACAGCGGGAAAACCACCCCCGCCTAAATAAAATTAGAATTTTGCAGCTCGGATACTACACATACAACTCGAACGAAACTTTGCTAAAAACATACCCTATATATACCGAATAAAAGGGCCCAAACAAATTTTAGTTGCCGTACTCCACAGCGGGAAAACCACCCCCGCCTAAATAAAATTAGAATTTTGCAGCTCGGATACTACACATACAACTCGAACGAAACTTTGCTAAAAACATACCCTATATATACCGAATAAAAGGGCCCAAACAAATTTTAGTTGCCGTACTCCACAGCGGGAAAACCACCCCCGCCTAAATAAAATTAGAATTTTGCAGTTCGGATACTACACACACAACTCGAACGAAACTTTGCTAAAAACATACCCTATATATACCGAATAAAAGGGCCCAAACAAATTTTAGTTGCCGTACTCCACAGCGGGAAAACCACCCCCGCCTAAATAAAATAAGAATTTTGCAGCTCGGATACTACACATAGAATTCGAACGAAACTTTACTAAAAACATACCCTATATATACCGAATAAAAGCGTCCAAACAAATTTTAGTTGCCGTACTCCACAGCGGGAAAACCACCCCCGCCTAAATAAAATTAGAATTTTGCAGTTCGGATACTACACATACAACTCGAACGAAACTTTGCTAAAAACATACCCTATATATACCGAATAAAAGGGCCCAAACAAATTTTAGTTGCCGTACTCCACAGCGGGAAAACCACCCCCGCCTAAATAAAATTAGAATTTTGCAGCTCGGATACTACACATACAACTCGAACGAAACTTTGCTAAAAACATACCCTATATATACCGAATAAAAGGGCCCAAACAAATTTTAGTTGCCGTACTCCACAGCGGGAAAACCACCCCCGCCTAAATAAAATTAGAATTTTGCAGCTCGGATACTACACATACAACTCGAACGAAACTTTGCTAAAAACATACCCTATATATACCGAATGAAAGGGTCCAAACAAATTTTAGTTGCCGTACTCCACAGCGGGAAAACCACCCCCGCCTAAATAAAATTAGAATTTTGCAGTTCGGATACTACACATACAACTCGAACGAAACTTTGCTAAAAACATACCCTATATATACCGAATAAAAGGGCCCAAACAAATTTTAGTTGCCGTACTCCACAGCGGGAAAACCACCCCCGCCTAAATAAAATTAGAATTTTGCAGTTCGGATACTACACATACAACTCGAACGAAACTTTGCTAAAAACATACCCTATATATACCGAATAAAAGGGCCCAAACAAATTTTAGTTGCCGTACTCCACAGCGGGAAAACCACCCCCGCCTAAATAAAATTAGAATTTTGCAGCTCGGATACTACACATACAACTCGAACGAAACTTTGCTAAAAACATACCCTATATATACCGAATAAAAGGGCCCAAACAAATTTTAGTTGCCGTACTCCACAGCGGGAAAACCACCCCCGCCTAAATAAAATTAGAATTTTGCAGCTCGGATACTACACATACAACTCGAACGAAACTTTGCTAAAAACATACCCTATATATACCGAATAAAAGGGCCCAAACAAATTTTAGTTGCCGTACTCCACAGCGGGAAAACCACCCCCGCCTAAATAAAATTAGAATTTTGCAGTTCGGATACTACACACACAACTCGAACGAAACTTTGCTAAAAACATACCCTATATATACCGAATAAAAGGGCCCAAACAAATTTTAGTTGCCGTACTCCGCATAGCGGGTAAACCACGCCCGCCTAAATAAAATAAGAATATTGCAGCTCGGATACTACACATAGAATTCGAACGAAACTTTACTAAAAACATACCATGTATATACCGAATAAAAGGGCTCAAACAAATTTTAGTTGCCGTACTCCACAGCGGGAAAACCACCCCCGCCTAAATAAAATTAGAATTTTGCAGCTCGGATACTACACATACAACTCGAACGAAACTTTGCTAAAAACATACCCTATATATACCGAATAAAAGGGCCCAAACAAATTTTAGTTGCCGTACTCCGCATAGCGGGTAAACCACGCCCGCCTAAATAAAATAAGAATTTTGCAGCTCGGATACTACACATAGAATTCGAACGAAACTTTACTAAAAACATACCCTATATATACCGAAGAAAAGGGCCCAAACAAATTTTAGTTGCCGTACTCTACAGCGGGAAAACCACCCCCGCCTAAATAAAATTAGAATTCTGCAGCTCGGATACTACACATACAACTCGAACGAAACTTTGCTAAAAACATACCCTATATATACCAAATAAAAGGGCCCAAACAAATTTTAGTTGTCGTACTTCACAGCGGATAAACCACCCCCGCCTAAATAAAATTAGAATTTTGCAGCTCGGATACTACACATAGAACTCGAACGAAACTTTACTAAAAACATACCCTATATATACCGAATAAAAGGGCCCAAACAAATTTTAGTTGCCGTACTCCACAGCGGGAAAACCACCCCCGCCTAAATAAAATTAGAATTTTGCAGCTCGGATACTACACATACAACTCGAACGAAACTTTGCTAAAAACATACCCTATATATACCAAATAAAAGGGCCCAAACAAATTTTAGTTGTCGTACTTCACAGCGGATAAACCACCCCCGCCTAAATAAAATTAGAATTTTGCAGCTCGGATACTACACATAGAACTCGAACGAAACTTTACTAAAAACATACCCTATATATACCGAATAAAAGGGCCCAAACAAATTTTAGTTGCCGTACTCCACAGCGGGAAAACCACCCCCGCCTAAATAAAATTAGAATTTTGCAGCTCGGATACTACACATACAACTCGAACGAAACTTTGCTAAAAACATACCCTATATATACCGAATAAAAGGGTCCAAACAAATTTTAGTTGCCGTACTCCACAGCGGGAAAACCACCCCCGCCTAAATAAAATTAGAATTTTGCAGTTCGGATACTACACATACAACTCGAACGAAACTTTGCTAAAAACATACCCTATATATACCGAATAAAAGGGCCCAAACAAATTTTAGTTGCCGTACTCCACAGCGGGAAAACCACCCCCGCCTAAATAAAATTAGAATTTTGCAGTTCGGATACTACACATACAACTCGAACGAAACTTTGCTAAAAACATACCCTATATATACCGAATAAAAGGGCCCAAACAAATTTTAGTTGCCGTACTCCACAGCGGGAAAACCACCCCCGCCTAAATAAAATTAGAATTTTGCAGCTCGGATACTACACATACAACTCGAACGAAACTTTACTAAAAACATACCATGTATATACCGAATAAAAGGGCTCAAACAAATTTTAGTTGCCGTACTCCACAGCGGGAAAACCGCCCCCGCCTAAATAAAATTAGAATTTTGCAGCTCGGATACTACACATACAACTCGAACGAAACTTTGCTAAAAACATACCCTATATATACCGAATAAAAGGGCCCAAACAAATTTTAGTTGCCGTACTCCGCATAGCGGGTAAACCACGCCCGCCTAAATAAAATAAGAATTTTGCAGCTCGGATACTACACATAGAATTCGAACGAAACTTTACTAAAAACATACCCTATATATACCGAAGAAAAGGGCCCAAACAAATTTTAGTTGCCGTACTCTACAGCGGGAAAACCACCCCCGCCTAAATAAAATTAGAATTCTGCAGCTCGGATACTACACATACAACTCGAACGAAACTTTGCTAAAAACATACCCTATATATACCAAATAAAAGGGCCCAAACAAATTTTAGTTGTCGTACTTCACAGCGGATAAACCACCCCCGCCTAAATAAAATTAGAGTTTTGCAGCTCGGATACTACACATAGAACTCGAACGAAACTTTACTAAAAACATACCCTATATATACCGAATAAAAGGGCCCAAACAAATTTTAGTTGCCGTACTCCACAGCGGGAAAACCACCCCCGCCTAAATAAAATTAGAATTTTGCAGCTCGGATACTACACATACAACTCGAACAAAACTTTGCTAAAAACATACCCTATATATACCAAATAAAAGGGCCCAAACAAATTTTAGTTGTCGTACTTCACAGCGGATAAACCACCCCCGCCTAAATAAAATTAGAATTTTGCAGCTCGGATACTACACATAGAACTCGAACGAAACTTTACTAAAAACATACCCTATATATACCGAATAAAAGGGCCCAAACAAATTTTAGTTGCCGTACTCCACAGCGGGAAAACCACCCCCGCCTAAATAAAATTAGAATTTTGCAGCTCGGATACTACACATACAACTCGAACGAAACTTTGCTAAAAACATACCCTATATATACCGAATAAAAGGGTCCAAACAAATTTTAGTTGCCGTACTCCACAGCGGGAAAACCACCCCCGCCTAAATAAAATTAGAATTTTGCAGTTCGGATACTACACATACAACTCGAACGAAACTTTGCTAAAAACATACCCTATATATACCGAATAAAAGGGCCCAAACAAATTTTAGTTGCCGTACTCCACAGCGGGAAAACCACCCCCGCCTAAATAAAATTAGAATTTTGCAGTTCGGATACTACACATACAACTCGAACGAAACTTTGCTAAAAACATACCCTATATATACCGAATAAAAGGGCCCAAACAAATTTTAGTTGCCGTACTCCACAGCGGGAAAACCACCCCCGCCTAAATAAAATTAGAATTTTGCAGCTCGGATACTACACATACAACTCGAACGAAACTTTGCTAAAAACATACCCTATATATACCGAATAAAAGGGCCCAAACAAATTTTAGTTGCCGTACTCCACAGCGGGAAAACCACCCCCGCCTAAATAAAATTAGAATTTTGCAGCTCGGATACTACACATACAACTCGAACGAAACTTTGCTAAAAACATACCCTATATATACCAAATAAAAGGGCCCAAACAAATTTTAGTTGTCGTACTTCACAGCGGATAAACCACCCCCGCCTAAATAAAATTAGAATTTTGCAGCTCGGATACTACACATAGAACTCGAACGAAACTTTACTAAAAACATACCCTATATATACCAAATAAAAGGGCCCAAACAAATTTTAGTTGCCGTACTCCACAGCGGGAAAACCACCCCCGCCTAAATACAATTAGAATTTTGCAGCTCGGATACTACACATACAACTCGAACGAAACTTTGCTAAAAACATACACTATATATACCGAATAAAAGGGTCCAAACAAATTTTAGTTGCCGTACTCCACAGCGGGGAAACCACCCCCGCCTAAATAAAATTAGAATTTTGCAGTTCGGATACTACACATACAACTCGAACGAAACTTTGCTAAAAACATACCCTATATATACCGAATAAAAGGGCCCAAACAAATTTTAGTTGCCGTACTCCACAGCGGGAAAACCACCCCCGCCTAAATAAAATTAGAATTTTGCAGTTCGGATACTACACATACAACTCGAACGAAACTTTGCTAAAAACATACCCTATATATACCGAATAAAAGGGCCCAAACAAATTTTAGTTGCCGTACTCCACAGCGGGAAAACCACCCCCGCCTAAATAAAATTAGAATTTTGCAGCTCGGATACTACACATACAACTCGAACGAAACTTTGCTAAAAACATACCCTATATATACCGAATAAAAGGGCCCAAACAAATTTTAGTTGCCGTACTCCACAGCGGGAAAACCACCCCCGCCTAAATAAAATTAGAATTTTGCAGCTCGGATACTACACATACAACTCGAACGAAACTTTGCTAAAAACATACCCTATATATACCGAATAAAAGGGCCCAAACAAATTTTAGTTGCCGTACTCCACAGCGGGAAAACCACCCCCGCCTAAATAAAATTAGAATTTTGCAGTTCGGATACTACACACACAACTCGAACGAAACTTTGCTAAAAACATACCCTATATATACCGAATAAAAGGGCCCAAACAAATTTTAGTTGCCGTACTCCGCATAGCGGGTAAACCACGCCCGCCTAAATAAAATAAGAATATTGCAGCTCGGATACTACACATAGAATTCGAACGAAACTTTACTAAAAACATACCATGTATATACCGAATAAAAGGGCTCAAACAAATTTTAGTTGCCGTACTCCACAGCGGGAAAACCACCCCCGCCTAAATAAAATTAGAATTTTGCAGCTCGGATACTACACATACAACTCGAACGAAACTTTGCTAAAAACATACCCTATATATACCGAATAAAAGGGCCCAAACAAATTTTAGTTGCCGTACTCCACAGCGGGAAAACCACCCCCGCCTAAATAAAATTAGAATTTTGCAGCTCGGATACTACACATACAACTCGAACGAAACTTTGCTAAAAACATACCCTATATATACCGAATAAAAGGGCCCAAACAAATTTTAGTTGCCGTACTCCACAGCGGGAAAACCACCCCCGCCTAAATAAAATTAGAATTTTGCAGCTCGGATACTACACATACAACTCGAACGAAACTTTGCTAAAAACATACCCTATATATACCGAATGAAAGGGTCCAAACAAATTTTAGTTGCCGTACTCCACAGCGGGAAAACCACCCCCGCCTAAATAAAATTAGAATTTTGCAGTTCGGATACTACACATACAACTCGAACGAAACTTTGCTAAAAACATACCCTATATATACCGAATAAAAGGGCCCAAACAAATTTTAGTTGCCGTACTCCACAGCGGGAAAACCACCCCCGCCTAAATAAAATTAGAATTTTGCAGCTCGGATACTACACATACAACTCGAACGAAACTTTGCTAAAAACATACCCTATATATACCGAATAAAAGGGCCCAAACAAATTTTAGTTGCCGTACTCCACAGCGGGAAAACCACCCCCGCCTAAATAAAATTAGAATTTTGCAGCTCGGATACTACACATACAACTCGAACGAAACTTTGCTAAAAACATACCCTATATATACCGAATAAAAGGGCCTAAACAAATTTTAGTTGTCGTACTTCATAGCGGATAAACCACCCCCGCCTAAATAAAATTAGAATTTTGCAGCTCGGATACTACACATACAACTCGAACGAAACTTTGCTAAAAACATACCCTATATATACCGAATAAAAGGGCCCAAACAAATTTTAGTTGCCGTACTCCACAGCGGGAAAACCACCCCCGCCTAAATAAAATTAGAATTTTGCAGCTCGGATACTACACATACAACTCGAACGAAACTTTGCTAAAAACATACCCTATATATACCGAATAAAAGGGCCTAAACAAATTTTAGTTGTCGTACTTCATAGCGGATAAACCACCCCCGCCTAAATAAAATTAGAATTTTGCAGCTCGGATACTACACATACAACTCGAACGAAACTTTACTAAAAACATACCCTATATATACCGAAGAAAAGGTCCCAAACAAATTTTAGTTGCCGTACTCTACAGCGGGAAAACCACCCCCGCCTAAATAAAATTAGAATTCTGCAGCTCGGATACTACACATACAACTCGAACGAAACTTTGCTAAAAACATACCCTATATATACCAAATAAAAGGGCCCAAACAAATTTTAGTTGTCGTACTTCACAGCGGATAAACCACCCCCGCCTAAATAAAATTAGAATTTTGCAGCTCGGATACTACACATAGAACTCGAACGAAACTTTACTAAAAACATACCCTATATATACCGAATAAAAGGGCCCAAACAAATTTTAGTTGCCGTACTCCACAGCGGGAAAACCACCCCCGCCTAAATAAAATTAGAATTTTGCAGCTCGGATACTACACATACAACTCGAACGAAACTTTGCTAAAAACATACCCTATATATACCGAATAAAAGGGCCTAAACAAATTTTAGTTGCCGTACTCCACAGCGGGAAAACCACCCCCGCCTAAATAAAATTAGAATTTTGCAGCTCGGATACTACACATACAACTCGAACGAAACTTTGCTAAAAACATACCCTATATATACCGAATAAAAGGGCCCAAACAAATTTTAGTTGCCGTACTCCACAGCGGGAAAACCACCCCCGCCTAAATAAAATTAGAATTTTGCAGTTCGGATACTACACACACAACTCGAACGAAACTTTGCTAAAAACATACCCTATATATACCGAATAAAAGGGCCCAAACAAATTTTAGTTGCCGTACTCCGCATAGCGGGTAAACAACGCCCGCCTAAATAAAATAAGAATATTGCAGCTCGGATACTACACATAGAATTCGAACGAAACTTTACTAAAAACATACCATGTATATACCGAATAAAAGGGCTCAAACAAATTTTAGTTGCCGTACTCCACAGCGGGAAAACCACCCCCGCCTAAATAAAATTAGAATTTTGCAGCTCGGATACTACACATACAACTCGAACGAAACTTTGCTAAAAACATACCCTATATATACCGAATAAAAGGGCCCAAACAAATTTTAGTTGCCGTACTCCGCATAGCGGGTAAACCACGCCCGCCTAAATAAAATAAGAATTTTGCAGCTCGGATACTACACATAGAATTCGAACGAAACTTTACTAAAAACATACCCTATATATACCGAAGAAAAGGGCCCAAACAAATTTTAGTTGCCGTACTCTACAGCGGGAAAACCACCCCCGCCTAAATAAAATTAGAATTCTGCAGCTCGGATACTACACATACAACTCGAACGAAACTTTGCTAAAAACATACCCTATATATACCAAATAAAAGGGCCCAAACAAATTTTAGTTGTCGTACTTCACAGCGGATAAACCACCCCCGCCTAAATAAAATTAGAATTTTGCAGCTCGGATACTACACATAGAACTCGAACGAAACTTTACTAAAAACATACCCTATATATACCGAATAAAAGGGCCTAAACAAATTTTAGTTGCCGTACTCTACAGCGGGAAAACCACCCCCGCCTAAATAAAATTAGAATTTTGCAGTTCGGATACTACACATACAACTCGAACGAAACTTTGCTAAAAACATACCCTATATATACCGAATAAAAGGGCCCAAACAAATTTTAGTTACCGTACTCCACAGCGGGAAAACCACCCCCGCCTAAATAAAATTAGAATTTTGCAGTTCGGATACTACACATACAACTCGAACGAAACTTTGCTAAAAACATACCCTATATATACCGAATAAAAGGGCCCAAACAAATTTTAGTTGCCGTACTCCACAGCGGGAAAACCACCCCCGCCTAAATAAAATTAGAATTTTGCAGCTCGGATACTACACATACAACTCGAACGAAACTTTGCTAAAAACATACCCTATATATACCGAATAAAAGGGCCCAAACAAATTTTAGTTGCCGTACTCCACAGCGGGAAAACCACCCCCGCCTAAATAAAATTAGAATTTTGCAGCTCGGATACTACACATACAACTCGAACGAAACTTTGCTAAAAACATACCCTATATATACCAAATAAAAGGGCCCAAACAAATTTTAGTTGTCGTACTTCACAGCGGATAAACCACCCCCGCCTAAATAAAATTAGAATTTTGCAGCTCGGATACTACACATAGAACTCGAACGAAACTTTACTAAAAACATACCCTATATATACCGAATAAAAGGGCCCAAACAAATTTTAGTTGCCGTACTCCACAGCGGGAAAACCACCCCCGCCTAAATAAAATTAGAATTTTGCAGCTCGGATACTACACATACAACTCGAACGAAACTTTGCTAAAAACATACCCTATATATACCGAATAAAAGGGTCCAAACAAATTTTAGTTGCCGTACTCCACAGCGGGAAAACCACCCCCGCCTAAATAAAATTAGAATTTTGCAGTTCGGATACTACACATACAACTCGAACGAAACTTTGCTAAAAACATACCCTATATATACCGAATAAAAGGGCCCAAACAAATTTTAGTTGCCGTACTCCACAGCGGGAAAACCACCCCCGCCTAAATAAAATTAGAATTTTGCAGTTCGGATACTACACATACAACTCGAACGAAACTTTGCTAAAAACATACCCTATATATACCGAATAAAAGGGCCCAAACAAATTTTAGTTGCCGTACTCCACAGCGGGAAAACCACCCCCGCCTAAATAAAATTAGAATTTTGCAGCTCGGATACTACACATACAACTCGAACGAAACTTTGCTAAAAACATACCCTATATATACCGAATAAAAGGGCCCAAACAAATTTTAGTTGCCGTACTCCACAGCGGGAAAACCACCCCCGCCTAAATAAAATTAGAATTTTGCAGCTCGGATACTACACATACAACTCGAACGAAACTTTGCTAAAAACATACCCTATATATACCGAATAAAAGGGCCCAAACAAATTTTAGTTGCCGTACTCCACAGCGGGAAAACCACCCCCGCCTAAATAAAATTAGAATTTTGCAGTTCGGATACTACACACACAACTCGAACGAAACTTTGCTAAAAACATACCCTATATATACCGAATAAAACGGCCCAAACAAATTTTAGTTGCCGTACTCCGCATAGCGGGTAAACCACGCCCGCCTAAATAAAATAAGAATATTGCAGCTCGGATACTACACATAGAATTCGAACGAAACTTTACTAAAAACATACCATGTATATACCGAATAAAAGGGCTCAAACAAATTTTAGTTGCCGTACTCCACAGCGGGAAAACCACCCCCGCCTAAATAAAATTAGAATTTTGCAGCTCGGATACTACACATACAACTCGAACGAAACTTTGCTAAAAACATACCCTATATATACCGAATAAAAGGGCCCAAACAAATTTTAGTTGCCGTACTCCGCATAGCGGGTAAACCACGCCCGCCTAAATAAAATAAGAATTTTGCAGCTCGGATACTACACATAGAATTCGAACGAAACTTTACTAAAAACATACCCTATATATACCGAAGAAAAGGGCCCAAACAAATTTTAGTTGCCGTACTCTACAGCGGGAAAACCACCCCCGCCTAAATAAAATTAGAATTCTGCAGCTCGGATACTACACATACAACTCGAACGAAACTTTGCTAAAAACATACCCTATATATACCAAATAAAAGGGCCCAAACAAATTTTAGTTGTCGTACTTCACAGCGGATAAACCACCCCCGCCTAAATAAAATTAGAATTTTGCAGCTCGGATACTACACATAGAACTCGAACGAAACTTTACTAAAAACATACCCTATATATACCGAATAAAAGGGCCCAAACAAATTTTAGTTGCCGTACTCCACAGCGGGAAAACCACCCCCGCCTAAATAAAATTAGAATTTTGCAGCTCGGATACTACACATACAACTCGAACGAAACTTTGCTAAAAACATACCCTATATATACCGAATAAAAGGGCCCAAACAAATTTTAGTTGCCGTACTCCACAGCGGGAAAACCACCCCCGCCTAAATAAAATTAGAATTTTGCAGCTCGGATACTACACATACAACTCGAACGAAACTTTGCTAAAAACATACCCTATATATACCGAATAAAAGGGCCCAAACAAATTTTAGTTGCCGTACTCCACAGCGGGAAAACCACCCCCGCCTAAATAAAATTAGAATTTTGCAGCTCGGATACTACACATACAACTCGAACGAAACTTTGCTAAAAACATACCCTATATATACCGAATAAAAGGGCCCAAACAAATTTTAGTTGCCGTACTCCACAGCGGGAAAACCACCCCCGCCTAAATAAAATTAGAATTTTGCAGTTCGGATACTACACACACAACTCGAACGAAACTTTGCTAAAAACATACCCTATATATACCGAATAAAAGGGCCCAAACAAATTTTAGTTGCCGTACTCCGCATAGCGGGTAAACCACGCCCGCCTAAATAAAATAAGAATATTGCAGCTCGGATACTACACATAGAATTCGAACGAAACTTTACTAAAAACATACCATGTATATACCGAATAAAAGGGCTCAAACAAATTTTAGTTGCCGTACTCCACAGCGGGAAAACCACCCCCGCCTAAATAAAATTAGAATTTTGCAGCTCGGATACTACACATACAACTCGAACGAAACTTTGCTAAAAACATACCCTATATATACCGAATAAAAGGGCCCAAACAAATTTTAGTTGCCGTACTCCGCATAGCGGGTAAACCACGCCCGCCTAAATAAAATAAGAATTTTGCAGCTCGGATACTACACATAGAATTCGAACGAAACTTTACTAAAAACATACCCTATATATACCGAAGAAAAGGGCCCAAACAAATTTTAGTTGCCGTACTCTACAGCGGGAAAACCACCCCCGCCTAAATAAAATTAGAATTCTGCAGCTCGGATACTACACATACAACTCGAACGAAACTTTGCTAAAAACATACCCTATATATACCAAATAAAAGGGCCCAAACAAATTTTAGTTGTCGTACTTCACAGCGGATAAACCACCCCCGCCTAAATAAAATTAGAATTTTGCAGCTCGGATACTACACATAGAACTCGAACGAAACTTTACTAAAAACATACCCTATATATACCGAATAAAAGGGCCCAAACAAATTTTAGTTGCCGTACTCCACAGCGGGAAAACCACCCCCGCCTAAATAAAATTAGAATTTTGCAGCTCGGATACTACACATACAACTCGAACGAAACTTTGCTAAAAACATACCCTATATATACCGAATAAAAGGGCCTAAACAAATTTTAGTTGCCGTACTCCACAGCGGGTAAACCACCCCCGCCTAAATAAAATTAGAATTTTGCAGCTCGGAGACTACTCATAGAACTTGAACGAAACTTTGCTAAAAACATACCCTATATATACGGAATGAAAGGGCCCAAACATATAACATGCCCTGGAATTTCTTTATCAGGTGACGAGCGACGATGGACAGTTATTAAAGGTTTACATTTTTTTGAGAATGGGCTTGTAGATGAAATAGATTATTACAAAATCTTAAAAAATATGTGCCATCTATGTCGTGAATATTAATAACACCAGTGTTCCGTACAATACGTTAAAAGTTATATACAGGGTATGTTTTCAGTAAAATTTAGTTCGAGTTCTATGTGTAATATCCGTGCTGCAAAATTCTCATTTTATTTAGGCGGGGGTAGTTTACCCGTTATGTGGAGTACAGCAACTAAAATCTGTTTGGGCCCTTTCATTGCGTATATATAGGGTATTTTTTTAATAAAGTTTCGTTCGAGTTTTATGTGTAGTATTCGAGCTGCAAAATTCTCATTTTATTTAGGCGGGGGTGGTTTACCAGCTATGTGGAGTACTGCAATTAAAATCTGTTTGGGCCCTTTCATTTCGTATATACAGTGTGGTCCATTAAGTGTGCAACAAATGGGAAATTTTTTTATTAGTTGTACAATCGAAATTTAAATATTGCCAAAAGTTAGTGCATGTTCGATAACCATATCAGATGCTCTTAGAATGGCTTCAAGTCAAACAATATACAGGGCAGGACAAAAAATATGAAATTCGTTCAAGAAGAAAGTTACCTTATTTCAAAAAATATAGCAAAATTTTATTGAGAAAAGTTGTTTAGAATTAAAAATAATGCTCAAATACAAAGTCACGGCCTCCTATTCGAATTTTGATTCTTTTTTGGAAAATTTTGTATTACCCCCATATGATACATATTTTTATTATTTTGATTTTATATGTGTTTAAAGTAGCCACAACCACATCCCTTTTAAATAACTTTTAGCAACTTGAAGCGTATTTGTAAAATTTACTTGGATTTATATTTTTTTAGGTAAGCGTCCACTTCATGTTTGTTGCAACGATATTTAACAGAACTTTAGAATTCCGCAAATATTCTTTTTAACAAAACAAATGCTTTACTAATAATAATTTACATATGAAAAACTCTTAATAAAATCAGAATAATAAAAATATGTATCATACGGGGATAATACAAAATTTTACCAAAAAAGGTTCAAAATTCGAATAGGAGGCCGTGACTTTGTATTTGAGGATAACTTTTGATTCTAAACAACTTTTCTCAATAAAATTTTGCTATATTTTTTGAAATAAGGTAACTTTATTCTTGAACGAATTTCATATTTTTTGTCCTGCCCTGTATATTGTTTGACTTGAAACCATTCTAAGGGCATCTGATATGGTTATCGAACATGCACTAACTTTTGGCCGTATTTAAATTTCGGTTTTACAACTAATAAAAAAATGTCCCATTTGTTGCACACTTAATGGACCACACTGTATAGGGCATGTTTTTAGTAAAGTTGCGTTCGAGTTCTATGTGTAGTATTCGAGCTGCAAAATTCTCATTTTATTTAGGCGGGGGTGGTTTACCAGCTATGTGGGGTACTGCAACTAAAATCTGTTTGGGCCCTTTCATTCCGTATATATAGGGTATGTTTTCAATAAAGTTTCGTTCGAGTTCTATGTGTAGTATTCGAGCTGCAAAATTATCATTTTATTTAGGCGGGGGTGGTTTACCCGCTATGTGGAGTACGGCAACTAAAATCTGTTTGAGCCCTTTCATTTCGTACATATAGGGTATGTTTTTAGTAAAGTTGCGTTCGAGTTCTAAGTGTAGTATTCGAGCTGCAAAATTCTCATTTTATTTATTCGGGGGTGGTTTACCCGCTAGGTGGAGTACGGCTACTAAAATCTGTTTGGCCCTTTTCATTCCGTATATATAGGGTATGTCTTTAGTAAAGTTTCGTTCGAGTTCTATGTGTAGTATTCGAGCTGCAAAATTCTCATTTTATTTAGGCGGGGGTGGTTTACCCGCTATGTGGTGTACGGCAACTAAAATATGTTTGGGCCCTTTCATTTCGTATATATAGAGTATCTTTTTAGTAAAGTTTCGTTCGAGTTCTATGTGTAGTATTCGAGCTGCAAAATTCTCATTTTATTTAGGCGGGGGTGGTTTACCCGCTATGTGGAGTACGGCAACTAAATTCGGTTTGGGCTCTTTTGTTTGGTATATAGATGGCAGGTTTTTAGCAAAGTTTCTTTCGGGGTCTATGTGTAGCATTCGAGCTGAAAACTGGTTGTTTTAGTTTGCCCGATATGTGAAGTATCCTTTTATGCGCCGTCATTTCTCATATGTAGCAGCTAAGAGGCTTTATTTGGTTGGCATAATTCCTTAAATGATTTGAATGTGGTGGTAGTTTCACTCTCTATAATTTTTTGTATATCTATGAGCTCTTCGGCAATGTTCGTCACTTTTGGCTGCTACCTTCTGGCTGCCATCTTCACACCGGTACCTTGTGCAACCCCCATAGTACCAAGTTGTCAGTAATAATGGGACACGTTCCTACATCTAGACAAATTAAGAAACTTAAAGCAAACTTACTGCAAAACAGTTTACAGTGCTGAAAGTTACTTGCCTTACAGACACTTCCAATGTGTGCAATGTAATCAACCAATACAGAAAAAGCAAGAAAGGTATTTCAGGTCACAAAATTATTATACTGCATAATCAATATGAAGTCCTGACACAGTAGCGAAAATTATTTTCAGTGCACAAATCGTTAGCACCTAGGACATACAAAATGTTATCGCCGCCTTCCAGTTAGATGTATCACATGCACCATTACTCAGAATGTAAAACAACTGGTGAACCTCCTGTCAGTTATAGAGGATACCCCTATTACGTAAATTCAAACAGGGAAACTACATCTAGTCAACGTATTACAAAACCACACTCTAATTTTTATAAGTATTTCGCTTCTGGTACTACTTAGGCACATTCTACAAAGCAACCTACAAGTAATATTCCACAGCAACCCACCTATCATCTTCCACAACCATCTTTCATAAAACCATTCCAAGTAATCTTGAACCTGTTAACTCCTTTTCATATACAAATTAAGACATTAATTTTCTCACTTATCCCTTCCAATTGCTATCACATCTCATCATCTACAACTGCAATGTTGATGAAACAACCAAACAAAGAGCATTAATTATTGCCAACTTAGCTAACCAGAATGTAGATATTGTAATTATTACCGAAACACACCTATCAAATAAAGAAAAATGTAGAATACTGCAGTACTTAGTACAGGTTGTATTATTATAATAATAAAATAAGATGGGAAGATGCAAGTTGCTTATCGATACTTCCGCACAGCGTTGAGATGGAATTTCAACGCGAGCCGCGCTAGTAAAAACAGACGTTTCACATTGACCTGTTAGTTATCGCGATCTCGGCAGTGGGATAGTGTAATACTGAACAATAAATAAGTAAATTACAACAAAAGGTTTAAGTGGCCCTTAACAATAAATACCCTCTCGGTGGGTTCTATAGCTTTTTATCACGAATGTGGATTTAGTTGCCGAGGCCTGTAGGGCCAAGTTAAAATATCAGGAACGAGTCAAAGACCTCAATGCAAAAGCCAAAAATAACCAGCTAAGAGTTAATTTAACAACTTTGACGACTATCAAATAATGAAGAAGCACTTCAACTGCAATAATTTACACTATCACATGTTCAAAGACCGGCAGTAATCATTCGAACCGTGCCTGTTACATTAACAGAGTAAGTTTTATTAAAAGGCCACCGAAACGACTTTTTAAAAAACGTTTATTTTTATTTTACAATGAAATATAACATTGGAAGCACACAGCTTAGCTGCTAGACAATATCTTACATCTAGCTATGAACTAACTGAAACTTATCTTAAAGGTGCAGGCTACTTGTATATATACTATGTCTAATCATCTAATATAAGCGTTATCTCTAAAAGGGAGCGTGAGACAGGAAGCCACGTGCGTTCAAGGTTGCAGACTTTCAGTTCACACAAAGAAGCTATTATTGTTCAAGGTTGCAAGCTTGCAGTTTTACACAGGGGGCCATTGTCTAGCTGTAATATAACTCGTCCGCCTATAAAATGTTCAATAGCGGTATTCAAATATGCCTCTATTGAACTTACAAAAAAAAGAAAAGAAAATTAAACTTACGCATTTACGTTAACTGGTTCAAAATCTTTATTTAGAAATCTAATAAGTTTAAGTGACAATTATGTTTTGCAGAAAATTAGAAAAATCTAAACAAAGTTCGTCGTTATGAAAATAACAATGGTAATGTGTTCTAGGTTCACACTGTTCAATTAATAGCCTGTTGAATACGTCAATTTTATTTGTATTATTTAGGGATACAGAATAATGTGTAATTCCGTCGTATTTAGTGATTCCGATATCTCGTGGTAACTGAGAAATTACAAATTCAATTTGATTTTTAAATTGTTGTAGAGGTTTTCGGCAATATCGATCACGGGGGTAGACGATTGTTGCGAATGTATTGTTTCGACATAGGATTTATTATCGTCGTTATTTGGTGGTCTTATTTGAATGTCGGATATAACTTTTTCTTTAGGCGTTTCTGATTTTGGTGGTCCGATGGTCGGTACTGAAAAAAAGTCTTGTATGTCGGGGGTGCTTGCCCTACTTGCCATTAAGCTTTCGTTACCTTGTATTGGTATTGGTGTATGAAGTCTATCGGGTGTTTCTAAAGTCATGGGGTGAATTTGAACACGTGATAGAGCAACTTTATTTAATTTGCCTGGTAGATAGTTTACGGTGAAGTCGTATTCTTCTAATTTAAGTGCCCAACGAGTTAATTTGGAATTTGGTTCTTCTAAATTTTTGAGCCAAACAAGCGGTCTATGATCGGTGTACAATTTGAATTTTACTCCATATAGATATGGACGAAATTGTGTGGTTGCCCAAACTATGGCTAGAAGTTCTCGTTCAATTGTAGTATAATTTTGTTCTGCATTATTAAGGGTTCTGGAGGCATAACAGGTGGGTTTACCATCTTGGGATAATACCGCGCCTATCGCAAATTTAGATGCATCGGTAGTCAATTCGAAAGGTTTTTCAAAATCAGGATATTGAAGTACTGGTTCATTCATTAAAATTTGTTTGCAATACTCAAAGTTCTTCAAAAATTCAGGGGTGTGTACGATTTTATTTTCTTTCTTTAAACATACGGTTAAAAATTTAGTTATTTTGGCAAAGTCTTTGGAAAATTTTCTATAATAGCCAAATAATCCTAAGAATGATTTTATCTCGGTTCTTGTTTTAGGTGCTGGGAAATTTTTAATTGCTGAAATCTTAGATGGATCTGGTTTTATTCCTTCTGAAGTAACTATGTGACCTAAATATTTTACAGATTTATGTAAAAATTCTGATTTATCTAACTGAATCTTTACATTAGCATCTCTACATTTTTGAAATACATTTTTTAAACGTTGCATGTGTTCTTGAAGAGGACTTCCGAAAATTATAATGTCGTCTAGGTAAACTAGGCATTGTGTTGGAGTGAGTCCAATTAAGGCTGTATTTATCATTCTTTGGAAGGATGCAGCACTGTTACGTAAACCCATAGCCATTCTTTTAAACTGAAAATGGCCTTCTTCGGTTGAAAAAGCGGTTTTTTCGCGATCTTTCTTTTCGATTTCAATCTGGTGGAAGCCAGAGGCAGGATCCAAAGTTGTAAAGTATTTAGCTCTGCCAAGATTGTCTAATACGGTTTCTATACGGGGCAATGGATATTTATCTTCAATAGTTTCTTCATTTAACTTTCGATAGTCAACTACAATGCGCCATTTTTGTTTTCCGGAGGCGTCTAACTTTTTTGGGACGACCCAAATAGGAAAATTATACGGTGATTCCAATGGCTCTATAATATCTTCATTTAACATTTTCTTTATTTGCTTTTTGACTTCTTCGCAATGAATATGGGGATAACGGTATGTTTTCGTAAATATAGGTGCATTAGTTTTAGTCCTAATGTGGTGTTTTGTCAAATTCGTAACGGATAAAGGTATTTCAGGAGAGTAAAATACATCTCTGTATTGAAAACATAAATTAGTCAAAAGAGTTTTTTCGTCTTCGTTTAAATGGTCTAATCTTAAATTGTTTTTTAAATTGTTATTTAAAATACTTTTGGTGTTTGGAGTTTTTATATTAAAGTTGTTAAGTCTGATGGGTTGATTTTTGCTATCGGGTTCATAGTATTCTAAAAATAAAGGATTATAAATATTCATTTCTTGTGTTTCGTTTGAAGTATTAATTACGCTGGTTTTAAACCAATTATTGTGTAATTTCACTAATGCTGAAGGCATAATTAGTCTTTCATTAAATTTTAGTTTTGGAGCTATTTTAGTTCCATTCTTTCCTACTGCTGGTAAATTTACAAAACATTCTGTACGCGGAGGTACTACAAGTTTTCTGACAAAATCTGAGTTTTAAAATTTGGAAAAATTACATTCATTACGTTTTTGAATTTCCTGTTTAGTTTTTGATGGATTATAATAGAACGGTATTACTGTTTTTTCTGTTTGAATGTGCATCCATTTATAATCTATTCGTGCGGATAATTTTGAAAGAAAATCGGATCCAATAAGTCCTACATAGTCTTGATGAAAATTGAATAAATAACAGGTATGTGTTCCGTTTTTATAAAAAAGATTAGGAATGGGTAAATCTGCAATTAAGTTATGTTGAGAAATTCCATGAGATGTAACATTGTAACTATCTCGAATTCTGTTTCATAAATATAATTTGGAAAATGTTGTTGTACAAATTCTGGAGAAATTATTGTTTGTGAGCTACCTGTATCTATTAAAAGTTTATCGCCGGTGGCAGGAATTATAATATAAGGAAGGTTTGATTTTGGATATATATTAAAAGTTAAAATATTATTTTCCGAGGCTCTTAATGAAAATTTACAGTATCGTTTGGATCTGGATATTCGAAATAATCGTAAGTATGGTCTAAATCTTGTGATTCGTAATTTTCAGTTGTATCTTGAAAATTGTCAGGGTCAAAATATTCCTGAAGGTTTTTGTTAAAATTTTCTGGAGTTGAAAATTCTCCATTTTCAAATACATTTTCGGCTAAGTTTTCATACTCATCCGGAAGTTTTTCTTGATGATAATTTAAATGATTAAAATTTCTATTAACGTTTTGAGAATTTGCTCGATATTTATTAGGGAAATTTGATTGTTGAGTAGTTGGTCTTTTTATAGTGCTAAATTCCATAGGTTCTGGTTTATTTGTTGGTGAAAAATTTGGTTTTGGTGCAAATGCATTAAAGCTTGAATTTTGAGTTATTCTAGAATTATTAGGATTGTTAAAATTTGTTGGACTTTTAAAATAGTTGGGATTTTGATTAAAATTACTTTTAGGATTTTGGTTAAAATTACTTCGATTTTGTTGGAATGGTCTTTGCATAAAATTTGGGTTATTAAATTTAGGTTGATATGAATTTTGTGTTTGAATATTGGAAGTTAAATTTGGTTTGTTTAATTTCTGACTTTGAAAATTATTTTGATTTTGAGAATATCTGATATCGATTTCTTCTTTTACTATGCTTAAGGCTTGGTCTAGTGAAGTTGGGTTTCTACTTCTTACGAAGCTTCCTAAATTTTCATTTAGTCCACTTGTAAAAGTGCGAAGTGCTAAATCTTTGTTAGCCTTTAATTTATAAGTGATAATGTCTTTTGATTCTCGACTCAGAGAAACTTTAGAATTATAAATAGCCAAATGGGTCCTAACTTTATTGAAAAATTCTATGGGAGAGTCTTTATTCTGTTTTAATTTAGTTAAATCAATCAAAAGATTCAATTCTGACCTTTGGTCGCCAAAATTTTCAATTAAGACATTTTTTAAGTCTTTCCAGTTATTATACTGGTAACCTGTAATCACTTCTAACGCTTGACCTTTTAATTTATTCCTTATCGAATTTAAAATTACTTGGTTGATATAATCGCTTGAATTTTCTGTGCAAAATTTGGTTGCAATGATTTCAGCCGATCTGACAAATTCCGAAAGAGTGGCTTGATTACCATCATATGTGGGAATTTCATTTAGTAAAGCTACATTAAAATGTGGGGGAAACAATGATGTACTTTGTTCAACCATATTTGGGTTGTTACAATTATTTAAAAATAATATTCTAGGTGTTCTGCCTAAAGGTGGGCGAGAGCGATCTCGTGACATAATATTTTATAATTGTTTAAAAATATAATTTTTTACATAAAAATTTTGTAGACAAAAATTAATTTTACTTTATTTGTTTCACTTGATTTTAGTTTTTTATTTATGTTAGTAAACAGTTTATACGACTAGGGGATGCCTAACAGGGGGATTTCTAACAAGGGGGTAGGTACCCTACGCGCAGGAACGCAAGCACAAATGCAAATTAAGCACACCTAGTATGTGCAGCAATTGGACTGGCTTACTACGTTCTGCCTGAACTTATAAATAAATATTAGAACTATGTTAGTATTTTTAAAATTTAATTAATATTAATTAACTTTGTTGTTTAGGCGAACGCTTTAATAATTATTGCATTTAGAAATTATATTACGTTACTTTGTTGTCTTTAAAATTATTACCTTGCTTACTTTGAAGCTTGAAAATTATTACTTGATTTTAAAAATTATATTGCATTACTTTGATACTTTTACAAATTAATTATTTTGCTTTCTTTGAAGCTTGAAAATTATTACTTAGGCGAACGCTTTAATAGTCGTTACTTTGCTGTCTTTAAAATATACCTTGCTTTTTCTCTAAAGCTTGAAAATTATTCTTTGGATTATAAAAATATGCACTTACATTGTGCGTTACAATTGACGAACGGCGTGCGATCTGCTACGTCCTGTTGTTTTCAATAAAAGGATGCGTCGATCCTGTTGATGTCGGCTGGCCTGAAAACAGCTAGGTCCTGAAGTCCGACTTTGGATGGCCTGCTTTGCGCTAGGTCGTCATCCAAAAGTTGTCCTGGGGTCGTCGTTGTTGACGTTGCCAAACCAGAGACTGATCCCAATGATCAAGTGGTCCCAATGACCAGATGGTTCCAATAACCACGGAGGAGCAGGAGCTGGGTCGACGGGCGCTTCTCACGATCGGGCGATGTTTGTCCCTGTTGGAGATGTCCGAAGATCCGCTGAGTGGTAGGTGTCGATTTACGGCAAAGAGCTGAACCTCAAGAAAAGTTGCTGGTCGACTCGATGTTTGTAGTTTTCCAGGTTTTCCTCCACAAATCCGAACGACTGAGCCAGTTTTAATAAAAGGCCGCCGAAACGACTTTTAAAAAACGTTTATTTTTATTTTACAATGAAATATAACATTGGAAGCACACAGCTTAGCTGCTAGACAATATCTTACATCTAGCTATGAACTAACTGGAACTTATCTTAAAGGTGCAGGCTACTTGTATATATACTATGTCTAATCAGCTAATATAAGCGTTATCTCTAAAAGGGAGCGTGAGACAGGAAGCCACGTGCGTTCAAGGTTGCAGACTTGCAGTTCACACAAAGAAGCTATTATTGTTCAAGGTTGCAAGCTTGCAGTTTTACACAGGGGGCCATTTTCTAGTCATAATATAACTAGTAAGAATTACAAGAAGAATTGACAACATCAAAGAACGTTATTTTTAATATTGCCAGACTTTATGACAAGGAGAGATATCCTATATCGTTATATGTACTGTGGAGCATAGCAACACCAGTGAAGGAAAAGAAATATTTAATTGAACAAAATTAAATTACAGCATAGTAGAAGCAGAGTTACCAACAAAATCTAAGGTCGTCCCACAGGGTAAAACATGTCAGCTATATAGCCACACACGTAATTATTACCATGTTAAACTTAAAGCTAAGTGACAAAGTGAGAATTGCAGAAAAAATCTGGTTTGAAACACGCACACAACTTCTTTTTACAGTGATCTTATAATTAGTAAAATAACCATTTTAATTTTTAAGTATTTATCAAACATTTTCAAAAATTACAAATTCTACAGAAACCATACAAAATAGAGATAGCTGAAGTTCATTAAAAAGAAACCATTTTAGAAGTAACTTGAAAATCACCTATCTCACATCAGTACACATTAAACATTTAATAAGTGTAACATTTTAAAAAAATCGATAAAGCCGTTTCTGATTTTTTTTAAACTGAAACATTACAAGAGCAAACACCATACTTTCGGTTATACGATTTCCTTTAAAGGCCTGCTGTCGCATATAGATAGTACACAAAACTTATATATGAAGTTTCAACGTCATACCTCTTTTCGTTTTTGAGATATTCTGTTAACACACACACACATCACACGCACACACACACACAAACACGCACACAAACAGACATACGTAAAGATCTGTTTAAAACTCAATTTCGAATTTTTGGGATGAATCCAATACTTCCTTTATTGGTAAAACGAAGTAGAAAAGTTAAAGGTTGAATATTCTATAACTTGCACAACTTGAGTCCTGAGGGGCGAAGTCAACGGAAGCCTGTGCAAAAACACGACACGCTAAATGCAAAAGTGGGAGGGTAGCTTTCAAGAATCAAACATATAAAAGCAACGTCAACGTTCAAAGAATTTTGAAGGACTCCTGTCGAATCCGCTAGCAGTCGTATAGCTCATAAATGTCTTAACGTCAAAATTTAAGGTAATACGCACGAGAGCCTAAAAGGCACAACTCGAGCAGAAGTCTGCATTGCACACAAAAAGTTACAAACACAATGAGGTAATGGTCAACTCGCATAAGTGATACCTTTCTCCGCAGCTCTCACAAAGGGTTTTCACTTCTCCCAGGAACGTAGCATAGCTCTAGGCACAATCAGCTGCATATATGGATACTGAGTTAAGATCACGTGGCGATAATAGAGTCGCCGGTACATAAAGAGCGTTCAAGCAGCCACACAGAAAGCATTCAATAAGAGCAGACCTACCAAGTTCCTTTGTCCCAATGCTTACGGCTGCAAATCAATAGCGCAAATTAGAGAGAATAGGCATAAACCGTGACGTGGACAGAAGATGTAAAAACTCACTCAGTGTGAACAGAGAAATGCCGTATTCCAGCCTCCGCCAAAACGACGTAGAAGACAAAACCCCCAAAACATGAGCCGACAAGGCCAATCATCCAATTCCGTGGGAAGCGACCAACCGCAGCGATCTCGACCGTATTACAGCATGCAACGAAAAATAAGCAAGAATCACGCCACGCGTATCACCAAAGCCACGCTCAACATCAAAATCCTCCAGGTGAGTAGATAACGCGAAGCGGGAAACGTGAGTGTTAGCGCTAAAGACGATTTTACATCGTAACAAACTCAACTCAGCTGCAACTAATGCAATAGCTAAAGCGACTATCGTTCAGTCTATGCGCATAGTGGTAGTAATAGAAACAACCCCGAACACACATTGGCTTTTCTTAAGGATAAAAATAGTTTAAGGCGTATTTGGGTAAGAGCATGAGAACGTGGTGCATAGTTAACTCTACTGTTGACAAAGTTATATCATCAACAAATGGAACAATGTGGCAAACCATAAAGACGATTTTTAGGCAGCAACTTCACAACACGTCAAATATCTAGCATCAAAATCAATGTTCAAGTACAAGCTACCGATTTTACCTCACAGACCTCAAACAACAAAACATTTTCACAGAACAACTACTAAGAGTGCGAGCCGTGAACTTTCCAATAATCATCAGATTACTAGTGGCCACAGCTTCAGAACAAATGCAATCATACATTAATAAACTACCTATGAAAATTTCCTTCCTACACGACTTAATCGCAGAAAAATGCAGGAAGCCAGTGTATCTAATATATCTTATGCATTATAAAATAATTTTTAAGTAAAAGCTCGTTAGTAGTCTTTAAAGACAAAACGTAATATGGAGCTCCACCAGGCTCGATATTAGGTCCCACGCCGTTGAACATACATGTCCACGACTTGCCCGTACCGCTGGCTTCACTGCTAGCTATAGCCGTTTTGGAAATAGGCGAGACATTAAATTTATATTGGCAGCGCTTATTTTTAGGCAGGATATTATTTTGTAATTTTAAATGTTCATGGTTTTCACCTTGCATGAAGGAATATTTAAAATGTATCAATACAGAATAAAAAAAAACATTTGTAATTGCTAATAGCGATTTATGTCAGTCAAAATAAAGCTTAATTTAAGACAAAGTAAATTCCGAGTAATATCATGAATGTTGAAGAAGTAAAAATAGTCCAGCCCAATGTCAAATAAATTCATTTAAAACAAAGTAGAAAGCCAAAAATTGGTAAACACAAAGATGTGAGTACGCTGATTCAAAATATCTAGCGTTTCGGGATGTGTGGGAAGGGGGGTATGCAAAAACAAGCAATTGGCGCTGCACAGATGGTTCAAATCCCGAAAAGCTGGTCAAGACCTCATATGAACTTGTAACGTTTCACGTGCCTCAAAATTGCTTTAGGACGTTTTAATTACCGTTATCAATTTTTAGAGACTATCACTGTCACAAGAATATCTGAAGCGCGAACATTTGGAGCCACGCAAAGAGTAAGAAAAGCTTGAAGAGAGATATTGCTGATAGCCTGATAAGAGCCCAAGTGTAAACCGACGAGTTGCGCAAGCTTCGCCGCGCCGCTAAATTCACGCATCCCTACTCTCCGGTTCAAACCAAACTAGCATGTTTTAGCCCCACTCTAGGTTCACCAAGTCGAAGCGTTTCTTCTAGAATCCAGACCAGAACCTGAGTCTAAGCCGGATACTCTTGAGTCCTCGGGCCCAAGAGGGCTCCACCAGTCACCACCAGTCTTGATACCTGTCCCAAACTACATGTCCTTTCCAGTCCATGTAAGTTCGTACCCCTACCTGAACAGAACAAAACTGCAGAAACAATCCTGTCCTATTCATCCTCACCAGCGCAATGGAAGATCTTGCCGCTTATAACTAACAACCCTGTCGTGTTAATCATCCAGCACATTGGAATATGTTGTTGCTTAAAACGAGACTTAAATACCTGTCCAGTAGCCCGTGAAACCACGCTGCTAATAAATAGTTTCTCCCGACAGCCCGACCTATATTCATTTTAATAATATGTTAGGCGCTAGCTTGCTTCATGTTTGATGAATGAGCGCTAGTCCAAGAAGCTCAATCCCAGGCTCTGAAATTAAATTCATTTAACTAACTGCCAGCGTTCTGGTTTTCTCGATCTGGGGTAGTTATTAACTGCCAAAGAATCATTTCGGCTTTTGTCTAATCAAGCTCAAAATCTGTAAAAGCTCGGGAACAACAAACCGAAACTCAGTTAATTAATTTTGATCTGATTACAGCGATTTGAACCACAGGACAGGCTGGACCGTCCGTATCTGCTACCAACGAGTGCAGCCACGCCCCCAACGCAAAGGACACCACGAGGAATTATACTTTGGTTTATTTTTGTAAATACTGTTAAAGCATTTCATTTGGTAAATATGGTTCATACTTGACTCGAATTTCTCTCTTATTTTAGCTGTTGACAACCTTGGACCAGAGCTACCCACGAGTGGTTAAGTACGTTATTCCTAGATCTTATTTGAAGAACCTTTACCATGTTTCACAATTGTCCATCACGTGATCTATAAGGGTTTCGTAATCGTTGGCGTGCGAAGCGTGCCAGCAATATGTTAATACCGACGAACATATGTCGTGTAACTATTAAAACTGAGAAAGTGTCCTCAGTGCGCTGCTCCGCGCCCCAATCGCGATGAGACATCAGTGAAAGAATCATTAGGCAATTCTACTACTTACTCGCCAGCTACTGTCACTATTGAACAGATGAGTAATCTCTTCGACGAAAAATTTGGGGAAAAACTAAACCAAATGCTGGAGTCTGTCACTGGTGAAGTTGTTAAGCGAATGACGACTTTCATTAAAAATGAAATAGAGGCGCAATTTATGCTTCTCAAACGTGAATTTATAAAACTACTGACTTTATTCTGGCTAATCATAACACACTGAAAGAAGAATTTAACGCTAAAATTGAGATTATTGAAGGTATTAATTCTGAAAATCTTCAGCTGCGCAAAGATAACGCCGCTCTTAAACTTCGCATTGACACTATTGAGAAGATCTCCCGTAGTTCTAACCTTGAGATTCACTTAATACCAGAAAAACGATCTGAGGATTTTGTAGCTATAACTAGAAAACTATGAGAAGAAATTGCTTGTCCCGTCACTGACACAGAAATAATAGCATGCCATACTGGTGACTTCGTCATCTCCACGTCATCGCGACATCATATCTGCTATGCGCCGCTACAACCGTGCGCACCCTCAGCAACCGATGAGTGCTTCACAACTGGGCTTAGGTAACGCATCAGGAGCAGATACCATCTTTGTTGCCGAACACTTGTCGCCGGAGAGTAAGCAGCTCTACGTCTCCGCACGGAAGATTGCAAGAGAGCACTCCTATCAGTTTGTATGGGTGAAGTATGGCAGGATCTATGTGAGAAAAGATGCCGAATCGAGAGCCATCATAATAAAGGACTCGAACTCTTTACACCTAATTAGGTAATTTATCTTTTTGATATTTTCCTATAATATTGTTATTTTAGTTTCCTTACTTACTTTGTAATGCTAGTACATTATCAAAATGTAAATGGCCTAATAAGAGAACTAATAAGAGAAATAAAAAAGCGAAAAACTTTCTACCTTGGTCACATATTCAGGAACAATAAGTACCACTTGCTTCAACTTCTTATAGAAGGGAAAATAGAAGGAAGAAGAGATGTAGGATGAAGAACATGCTTCTGGCTCAAGAATATCCGGGACTGGACCGGATTGAAAACACATTCGCTAATTAGAACAGCGAAAAACGAGGATACATTTGCCAGAGTTGTTGGCAACCTTCAATAATGAAGATGGTACCTTAAGAAGAAGAAGAAATAGCCTAAGGTCCAAGACCTCTGAATTTTACTTAAATTTATTGAATAGTAATCATGACGTCATCTGTTTAACTGAGACTAACATTAGTGACGGCGTTTTTAATGAAGAATTATTTGACTCTCGATATAATGTCTTTCGAAGAGACCGAAATTACGTGACTAGCAAAAAATCGGAAGGTGGTTGTATACTTCTAGCTATAAAAAAGAATATCAATGTTAACAGGCAACATTCTTGGAATAGCTCTGCAGAGGACCTCTGGCTTAGTATTCTTCCACAAGATAATTCTCCTGCTTTGCATATACGTGTGTGTTATTTGCCTCCTGACATGAAATCAAAGGATTTATCAATCTTTTATAAACATTGCGAGAAAATCATACTAAACGATGCTAAAGACGGCAATTTTCTTGTCCTGGGTGAATTTAACAAGCCAACTGCTAGTTGGAACCAAGATTTGAATTCTTCTAAATTGGTACCTCTTACTCTTGGTGACAGCAAGTCATCTCTCCTTACAGATATGATTTCTTTGTGCAATCTAGATCAATTTAATAATATTAAGGATATAAATGGCCGCACACTAGACTTAGTGTTAGCGAATATATCCTCAATTGAAGTGTCTGAAACTACTCCTTTGAGTAAACCAGATATTCATCACCCACCTCTACTTATAGATGTCAAATTAACAGATATAAATAATAATATTAAAAGATCTAAAACTAACAACATACTAAATTTTAGAAAATGAGACTACGCTAAATTAAAATCAGATCTAGTTAACACTGACTGGGAAAATGTTCTATGTAGCACAGACTTAAACGAGGCGGTTAACAGATTTTATGGATATCTCAATTCATTAATCAAATTATATACTCCATTAAAAAGGGATGACCCCCTTGATTATCCTATTTGGTTTAGCTATGCTTTAAAGAAATGTATTCAGGATTAACTGAAAATGCACAAACGTTATAAGAAGTATGGAAATCCGAGTAATTATGATACCTTTTCCTTATGGCGTAAAAGGAGCAAGGAATTGATTTCTAAATGTTACAAGGAATTTATAGACAACGTTGAGACACCAAACATTATTGGACGTATGTGAGAAGTAAAAATGCTAGCAAAGGTATTCAGAGCACTATGATCTATGAGGGACAAAGCTCGTCGGACGCGGTTGGTATATGTGAATTATTTTCCAATTCTTTCGCTTCTGTTTTTGATAACAATTCGAATGTTGTACATGAGTGTCACAGTGAAATGAGAAGCAGTTCGATATTGTCATCAATTGTGATTAGCAGAAATGACATTCTGGAGAAGTTGCGGAATTTAGATCATAACAAGGGTCCGGGTCCCGATGGACTTGCTGCTTATTTTGTGAGAATGTGCTCCGAAGAGCTATTAAATCCCTTGCATATTTTATTGAACAGCTCTTTAGCGAACGGAATTTTTTCTTCTTCTTGGAAGACTTCTCACATTCTTCCTATATTGAAGGGAGGGGATAGCTCTCGGTGTGAAAATTACCGTCCTATCAGCATCTTATCTTGTATAGCTAAGGTTTTTGAGTCTTTGGTTTACTCCCATATTTACAGTCATATCAATCCTCTAATTTCCCCTCATCAGCATGGTTTTGTTTGGTTTTGTTAATGGGAAGTCTACTGTCACTAACTTACTAAAGTATACAAATTTCTTGTGTAAGGCATTTGGAAAACATAAACAAGTTGACTGTATCTATAAAGACTTTCGAAAAGCGTTTGATAAAGTTAATCATGTGTTATTATGTCACAAACTTGCAGCCTACGACATACACGGGAGTCTTTTTTTTAATAATAAACCAGCTCAACATACTTAATGTTATACATGGTTAGTTTAACAGATTAACCACTATCGCTTCCCGCACTGTCAGTCTCTGTGGACAAAAGAACGTCTTGGGGTAATCTCTTCTTTAAGCGCGTTTGTCTTGATTTTTGTCCTAGCTGGTAATACACTGCACTAGGTAAGTTTTCGAAAAACTTGCGGGCCATATTACGTATATAATTGTCAATGGTAAAGATGCCTAGTTCACTGTGAATTTGTTCATTTCTAATAAACCACGGCGCATTTATGGCAATTCTTAATATTTTGTTCTAAAGCGTTTGCAGGTTTTTAAATATTGGTATTGGATGTAGTGCCCCATATAACACACGCGTAAGATATAACCGGCTGTATTATGCACATATATATTAGTTTTGAACACTGTATTCGCAGATGGGATTTTTTGTTTATAAGCGGATAGAGCAGGGCTAGTCTAGCATATCCTTCGTTGAGTTTTTTGTTAACATGGAAAGACCAGGTTAGGCGTCGATCAATGTAGAGCCCTAGGTACTTCACTGCAGAGTCTGGAGGATTCCATTGATATTTTCTCCGTGTATTGTAATCTCCCGAGGATTTTGCGGTCGCCTCAGGGTGAATATATTGCATTGGCATTTGGTAGGATTTTGTGAAATACTGCATAAGTATATCCAACGAGTCTTGTAGTTGTTGCGCTGCAATATTTATGTCTGAATGCTGTGTTATTAGTATAGTGTCATCTGCAAACATCCCTAATTTAGTTAGTGGAGGGATAAAGATGTCATAAGTAAATAGATTAAATAATACAGGGCCAAGTACCGAGCCTTGTGGTACACCTGCAGATATGTCTTTCGTATCTAAATATGATGAATTAAGTCTCACTTTGAATGGTCTATGTTTTAGGAATGAGGCGATGTACGGTGGTATCGCAATTTGCAGCAGTTTGTATAGCAACTCGTTTATCCACACCCGATCAAACGCTTGAGCTACGTCCAGGAAAACTACACATGTGTGTTCTTTCTTTTCAAAACCACCGATAATGTTTTCAGTGACCCTAAGTAACTGATGTATAGTCGAGTGTTTAGCCTTGAACCCAATTTGGTGTTTGGGAATTACATTATGGTTGTCAAGAAACGAATTAAGACGTGCGGCCAAAATTTTTTCGAAGACTTTGGAGAGCACAGGTAATAGACTAATTATTATTGGTCTGTAGGAAGTTGCTATTTTTGGATCTTTACTATACTTATGTATCATAATTATTTCGGCGTGTTTCCAGGTTCTGGGAAAGTATCCCTTAGACAGGCATGAGTTATATATTGATGCCAGAAATGCAATTGCTTTCGTGGGGAGATGTTTTATTACAATACTAGCTGAAACCCGCGGCATATGCCGCATTTAAAATGTACGACAAATGTAATAACTTTTGTTGCACTAAAGAAGGTTTTAAAAGCACGCTAGAAATTGGCAGTAAGGAAAAGTTCCAAAAAATATATTTTCAAATGAAAAGTCTCTGGAAAGGTAACTCTCGCCTCTGGAAGGCGTCCTAATTAATACGACGTTGTTAGATGCAGTCAAAAAAAATAAGGAAAGAATTAATACTCTTATAAGATTATATGTGAGAATTATTTGTGCCACCGAAATAATTTTCAGCTGCTTGCAATCTGTGTTTCTTTTCAGGTTTAAGCCGTTGAGCGTCATAAAAATATAAATGCGGTAACTCAAGTTTCCAGTTACGCCGTTACTGTTATTGGTAAATAACTCGATTAATTATTATTTCTTTGTCATTTTAAACTGGCATTATTATTATTAACTCTATAATAGCAACCATAAGTAACTGTTTATAATGTTTATATGCTAGCGAGTTGTTCTTAAATCGCTAGTGAATTAATAGTAGATTGTTCTACAAGTTAAGAAAAGTGAGAGTTTTCCAGCGAATGTAAAAGTTTTACGTGAACATGGAAGAATCATTTTTCCAATGTGTTGAACATGCAATTTTTCCGTGTAGTTGACAAAAATATCTTTTTAAATAATTTTGGTCAAAGCATGGAAGCGCAATGTTTACTGTACTGTATAAATACAGAGTCCGGCAACGAAGCGGGGGTGGAAGATATTTCTAAAACTATGAGAGTTACATGAATATTGTGTATATAAAAGTTGTAGGTATTTTTGATTATACAGGGTGTCGCAAAAACGTATGGCGAATCAAACTTACTTTTTTAAATAGAATTCCCTATATTTGGGTAACTTAAAAGTTTTGTATTGAAATGCTCATCATTTTCATATAAAATTGTATGGGTCTAACGTCAACTGTTTTGGAGATATTAACGATTTTATGCAAAAAAATGCTGAACTTCAGGCGACTGAAGCGACAGAAAACAATTGAATGAAGAAAAACGTTACCAAAAAATTATAATTTTTGTAAACTATCTTTCAAGTGTAAAATGGTAGATCTGGGTATTAATGTTATATAGGGTGCTCAATATTTGCAAATTTAATAATTTCGATTTTTTTTTTCAAATGGAACGCCCTGTATATTTTTGTATTTTTGAAGAGTCCTTTTAATGAGCTTTCTTCTGATATGTTACTTCATACTTCTGAGTTCAACTGTTTTTCAGATATGTGTGTTTGAACATAAAAACAATTTAAACCCCTATGCTTTACTTCAAGGGATAAAAAACAAACGCCCTTAAAATAGTGATTTAAACGCAGGATCTCTCTAAAAATAAAAACACAAAACCAGGTTTAGAAAATATAAATTCAGTCAGTGTTGATACAGGAAATTTTAAACAAGAAAAAAACGATACATGCAGGAATAAATTAATTCCACGGTCAAATTAAATCAGATAAAAAAAAAGAAAAGCCAATACACCAAAAGCTTATACGTAATTACACTAAATGTTCAAATAGTTCTCCTTTCCTGCTCTGAGTATTAAAACTGTACAGAGAATTCATAATCTGCAAATATAATTAGTTTGATTTATTTAAATGGAACACCCTGTATATCCCTGTATTTTTAAAAAGTACTTTTAATGAGCTTTCTTCTTCCACTTCATTTCCTATCTCAAAATTCGGTCGATTTTCAGATTTAATTTTCTCCTGCTTTTTTCGCTTTTTTCGTATTGGTTATTTCTAGTTTTGAGTTCTGGTTCAATTTTTGTGATAAGCTTGGTTTTATTTTTTGTTTGAAGAATTCAAGTGTTTAAATCATTATTTTAAAGGCGTTGTTTATCCCTTGAAATAAAGCATCTTAAGGGGTTTAAATTGTTTTTATGTTTAAACTCGCATATCTGAAAAACAGTTGGAACTTAAGAGGTATGAAATAACATATCAAAAGAAAGTTCATTAAAAGGGCTTTTCAAAAATACAAAAATATACAGGGAGTTCCATTTGAAAAAAACCGAAATTAAATTTGCAAATATTGAGCACTCTGTATAACATTAATACCCAGATCCACCATTTTACACTTGAAAGATGGTTTACAAAAATCATAATTTTTTGGTAACGTTTTCCTTCATTCAATTGTTTTCTGTCGCTTACAGCAGCCGCCTGAAGATCAGCAATTTTTTGCATAAAATTGTTAATATCTCCAAAACAGTTGACGTTAGACCCATACAACTTTATATGAAAATGAAGAGTATTTCAATACATAACTTTTAAGCTACCAAAATATATGGCATTCTATTTTAAAAAAAGTAAGTTTGAACCGCTACACTTTTTTGAGACACCCTATATAATCAAAACTATTTTAGTAATGTGCACCACCTTAGTACCTACAACTTTTATATACGCAATATTTATGCAACTCTCATAGTTTTAGAAATATCTTCCACACCCGCTTCGTTGCCGGACCCTGTATAAATTAACCATTATACATTATAGAATAGAGCTTACTTGAAAATGGATGAATCTGTTATTAATTCATTTAGTTCATTTTCAGGTGAAATCAATATGATTTTGAGCAGTTATGAAAAGTATCAAAAAGTCACTTGTTTAATGTCACCAATGGCAATGTGAAAAAATAATACATTATAAGAAAAAGAAAAGCACAATTTTTCCCAAGATGTGAGTTTGCAGCTCAAGGGCGATGCCGAGCACTACAAATACACAGAGGGAAAAATGGTGTTCTGCCCTGCCGTGTATATACAATTTTTTCAACCGCCAGGATCAGAACCATAAGAAACATATTTTTCGACGACTGACATCGAAAGTAGATTTTTCTCACTGTCATTTGATAACAGAAAGTTGACATTTGCCGCTGAGCGTGCGTTTTGATCACTTTTCCGCTCGCCGAGCGTTTTGGGTTTCCACGTGAACAAAATAGGTAGCCACGTCCGAATGTTTCCTTAACAATGTCCGTCATTTGTTGAAATAATCGCGTCACATGTCTAATAGACTGCGCGAGTAATGTTAACTTGATTGTCAATTAATATTTGCAATAAAATGAAATATGATATTTTCCATTAATAATATGCTCAGTCGTCGAAAAAATTGTATGTATGTTTCGAGCTAAAAGTGCGCTTGCCGCTTTTGCATGATTGCTGGTTTTGGCTTTGCCTCAACCAGCAATATTCATGCGCAAGCGGCAAGAATGCACTTTCAGCTCTTAACATACAATATACTATTTCATTACTCTAAATCAAAATTGTGCTGTAATACGGATTGGGCCATAATTATATATAACAGCAATGAGATAACATGAACAACAAAATAGAATACTTGAGTAAGTAAGAGATGACCATACGAAAAAAAATTCTTTTATTAGGCATGTGTGGATGACATCAATCATAATTAAATGTGCGTCAGGCCTTCTCGAATATTTGCTACTATGTTTATCTCTTTCTTACTCAAGCAATACGTGTTATTTTCTTGTTCATGTTATCTTTATGCTGTTACAGTGAAATTCCCCTTCGCGGATACACGGACACCTCCCTTGGACGGACAGTTTCTCATGGTCCCGACCGACTCTCATATAATTTGCATTGTGTTAACTCCCTCTTGAACAGACGCGGACACAAGAAAATGTTCTCTTAAACGGACAAAAAACAAAATAAAAAATAAACGCCTTGTCTAATTTTTCTGTCGCAAGTGTCGCTGTTGCATTTCTCAATCGCGCCGCGCGCCAACTTCGTTGCCTGCCTTCACTGAGGGACTTTACCGAGTTAACCTGGGATTCACCGACTTCAATCTTTCGGTACACGCGGGGATTCAGTATTAGTCTGACGTCTATGCGGAAAAAAACACAGTGGGCGACACATTCGTTGTAGAAATGGCGCCAAATATAAAAATTCTCACGCTTAAAAAAAATTGATATTGTTGAAGTTCACAATAGGGAAAAGTTAAGTGTAAGGAACTTATCCAAGCATTTTGGTATGTGAAAAACACAAGCTGCGGATATAATTAAACATAAAGAAAGTATTTGGATGTAGTAGTATTTTGTAAGGTAACAAATCCTTATTTTTTCCTTAAGTTTAAGTTTTTTGTTTATTTTAAAAACATTTTCCCTCTGATGATCATGTAAGTCAGTGATACAGCCTTAGTAACAAAACGTGTAAGTCGGTGATTATATTTGTTTGCTGCTTTTTCTTGACAACGGAACTTAATATTATTATTAAGTTCCTAGGATAATAAAATTAGCAAAGCAAGATGCAGATTTAGACGTTTTGTTTATAAATTGCAAGTGTTTACGTGACATGTGACACTCACAGGTAACACGACTCACGAAAACTAATCCTGGTGACAAGTGACAAACCAAACGATTTTTTTTAAAATATAGGAAAATTTCGATAAGCAGCGGAAAAAATATAATAAGATAACTCGGAATGTATCGCCTATTATCATTTTCGGCAGGCAACAAGCCGCGACTTCGTCTTGGCTTGTACTTGCCTACCTCAAATGTTAATAGGGTCTTACATTCCTTGTTACTTAAATAGCTATTACATACATATACGTTTTAAATGTCCCAATTTCTTTAATTACAGTTTTCATTAAAAAACCGATCTTTTTTTCGTATTTGTTTTAGGCGTACACCCCTCTTGAACGGACACTTTCAGTTGGTCCCGTTGGTGTCCGCCCAAGGGAGATTTCACTGTATACAGACAGATCAATAAAAAAAAACAATTAGGGCAGGCTGTGATATGTGTTATACGTTTGGCAGTATGAAACAATAAAGAAGCCAACCTGCGATCGATTACTAATAATAATCTATGGCAGTATAATCGCAGATCAACCCCCTTATCATTTATACACCACGGTAGCCCAGAAATGTACTTACTCACCGCAATGGCCTAGCTAGCTTCAAAGTCGATGGCCTTAGGTCGCAGATTTCTATCATCAGCTAATCGGCTGCAAGCTCTTTTAATAATAGAAAAAAACACAGGGCGCCAGAAATCACAGATTTCGAGAAATAAATAAAATAGTAGCAAACATTTAAGTTTATTTAATCAACAGGTCATAATTGGTTGCAACATCTGTATTACGTCGGTAAATTGGTTATCGCAAAGTTAAAATATTGTAAATAATACAGTATAATATTAATGCTAAAAATGCAGCACGCTTGGGTTTAATGTGATTGCAATTCAATGAAGGCATAAGCTTACCACTGTCATATTTATTAACCGTTATCTCGGTAATGATATTAAAATGGCGTGAAGGCACTTTTTACAAGATTTTTAATACGTATTCAACTATTCATTAAGCAAACCTTTAAATTTGTGAAATATAAATTATGGAACAATTAGTACATTATGTTTTAAATTTATAAAACATAGATTTATGAATAGTTAATACATTACGTTTTAAATTTATAAAGCGTAACTTTAAATTTGTAAATTGTAAATCGGAACAATTAATACATTAAGTTTTCAATTTATAAAGCGTAAATTAAATTTGGAACTGGTAAATCGGTTAACGGTGATGGAACGTCGTTGATATCGATTCCGCTAATAATTCATGGGCAGGCGGAGTTATCATCAAAAGTTGTAATGAGACTAACCTGGTTGTCACAAAAAAGTCGCATGTAGGCGATGAATAATTGGTCCAGGATAATCGTAACGTGACAGCTTTCAGCAGTACAGACCTCGTGGCCAAAGTTGATAAGGAAACGGACGCTTCACGTCACGAACGGCAGGCCCAAAATGGCATTCCAGAAGGAGCTGCGGGCCCACGTTATATGCCAATTAGGACAGCTAACGTGGCGTCAATCCAAATGAGAAATCGCCCAAAAATACAGCGTTAAAAGCGGTATTTAAAAGCTGTAATTAAGAGGTGACGTTGAAAAAAATAACGTCAAAGAAAGAGCTAATAAAAAAAACGGGAAATTACTAAAATTGAATATCAAACCAAGTAGCGTAAACATACCTGATTCCATTCATCAGCCCACAAACAAAATTTAATATCGAGGTGCAATAGCACGCAAAATGCCTTCGTGGAACAAGTTGCTCCAACCAAAAGCAAAAGGTAAAATGAGGTCGCGGACGGAAAAATGACCGCGGCGGCTGGTGCAAGGAGATAACAAGTGAATTTCGGAAAAAACAAAATCAGCGTTTTTGCGCGGACAAGCTTGATATGATTTGAAATACAGCGGGTCATAACTCAAGTGAACATATACAGGCTGGCCCGGAATAGATGAATAAATGACGAAACAAATAGCAGGAGCTAAAGATTTGTTTCACTCCCCACGGCCAAGAGAAATACCTGAGGTATGATTATGCTAAGCAATTGAAAAGTTTAACGTCAGTCAAAAGAAGGCGAAAGGAAAATAGGAAAATAGATGGGAAATAAAAGAGTAAAGTTAAGAAAAGGAGAAGGGATAGAAAGTTTCTACGGAGGGAATAGTCGTGAGCAAAGTGCTAAACCGATCCGTCGCGCTAGATGAAAAAGGCGCGTCGGTGGATAAGTTAGACGCTTAGCTCCGTACCATAGCCAACGGGAAACGAACTAATCAGAAAGTTACCTTAAATGTGTACTGGCAGAACACACACATTGGACCTAGTCAGCGTACTGAAAAGTTGCTGAGATTTAGCCAACGGCTGAAGCAGCAGCCGGAAATTGGCACAGAATTAAGAAGTGGGATTTGGAATTGACCAATAAGGTAGAGAAGAAAAGAAATCGGAAAAAAGGGATACTTGGGTATTAAAAGAGTATAGTAAAGGAAGATAGTATAACGAAGAGGGATTTGGAAGGGATAGGTCCGATGTCCGTCAGTCAGTCAGTCAACGCAGGGCTGTTTGAAAGAAGCTATTGTAGTGAAATGGGAAATTAACAAAAGGTGAGGACGCTGTTGATCACAGACACTCAGCGCTGGCCCCCGTAGTGATCACCGCGAATGTAAGCGACTGTGTAGAAGAGCGCCAAAGCAGAAAACCCTAAACCCTGCTGGTCGAGGAAAAGTGAACAGTCCAGGAACGACTGCACACTGAAACACCGTGTTAACTAACACACAGCGAAACACCGGAGATAAGTCACAAAAACTTACTCCTGTATGAAACATCGCAGAAGTAAAAATACTACGACAAAAAAAATCGGGTAAAACCCAGGACAAAAAAGCCCTAAAAACCATACCCGCCCCGAATTTGGGTAAAGACACCAGAAGCCGGAGGGAACGACCGCACCACCACCAAACCCAGCTCGGGCATTCAGCCAGTCGTCGCAGCTAGATGGAAAAGGCGCGCCGGTGACGGACTGAATGTAACTCCCTCACCGAGTCGGATGGTAACCCAATCGCTCGCCCCGACCCCCAGAAATTTCCACAAGACCGAAAGAAACCCGCCCCCAAAAACTATTAAAAACCCAAGCATGAACTCATGCATACCACAAATTCTAAAGGCTACTAAAGAACCTAGTAATGCTGACCTGACGCTTTGAAAAATATCTCGTGAAGCGAGATGGGGAAGGAAATAGTAAGTATTCGATGGAAAGGTTTCCCAGAAAAGAGACCGACCCTGCATTCCCAACCAACCACCCTAAGTAAATCGTGCAGGTCTAGAAACTCTTTTACAACTAACTCCATTGTCAGAAAGACACACTTCGAAAAAGTAAAGAAGACTCCCGCATTCATCATGAAAGCAACTCACCTAAACACTTGCTTCACTATCAACAAAAGACTCAAAAAGAGTTCGACAAAAGGTCCAATCGCTATCTATAAGGAAGCGAGGAAATCCGTCACTCAAAAGGGTTTCACCTAATATAATCTAATGATAGGGAAAAGTACCATCAAATCGGTAATTGAGGAATCGCTCAAGGTGCTTAACTAGCACTTAAAAGCAAAAAAATATGCGGCTTAAAAAGCACGCAATAAATAAAAATAATCATAATAAAAATTGGTTAACAAGTCGAAAAGGGTGAGAATCATGTTGATAGTATAATACTATCCGTAGGGTGAATAGGCGAGATAAGCTAAACATGCGCATACATCATGATACATGCAATCACATACACACAATCAGGCACACCAAAATTCACTCCTCCACTTGTCCTTCTCCAAAGTAAGGTTTTAAATCTTTAATATGCCAAACTCCAACGTTCTTATTGTCGGGGACGGTCACTAACTGATAAGTAAGAGGACCGGTGACTTTTAGTACTCTGCATTTGACATATTTAGGAGCCAATTTCTGATTGAAGGATTTAGATGCATCAGATAAGACGTAGTTCCTTTTCCAAACCAAATCATTGACATTAAATTTTAATGGACGCTTACGCAAGTTATAGTGCTTGGAATTGCGTTAGTAGGAATTATTGAGGCGTTTAACAACGTCTTGATAAGGTTCAGAAAGTTGGTTAACGTCTGAAGCCAGGTCTTCACGAGTTTCTAAAGACAACTCTTCTTCTTAAGACGACCGTAATAAGTCCCAGAAACTGGTACAGTCCTTCCAAAATTTAAGAAAGAAGGGGTGTAACCCGTCACCTCATGAACGGCGTTACGCAAAGCGTGTGCAACTTGATAAATATGTTCGTCCCATGAACGATGATTATCCGAAACATAAGAACGAAGTGCAGTACTGATAACTCGGTTAACTCTCTCGACAAAATTGACTTGAGGATGGTAAGAAGCATTATACCAAACTTGTTGAACTTGGTATTGTTTCATCAAGGCTTTAAATTGCGAACTTATAAATTGTGGTCCGTTATCAACCATACATATTTGAGGAACACCAAAAATGAGAAAGACTTCGTTCTCCAAAAACTTGGCTACTGCTTTAGCAGTGGCAGCGCGAACAGCTTTAACTAGGGTAAACTTGGTTAGCCAATCACATACAACTATGATAGAAGTATTACCAGTTTTCGTGCGAGGTAAAGGACCCATTATGTCAATTGACAAAACATTGAAAAGGGTATAAAATCTTCTTATTTTGGCCCATTAAACCAGGTCTAGCAAGTTGACTAACTTTACTCACAGCACAAGTTTCACAATGGCGTATGTAACGGATGACATCGGCACGCATTTTAGGCCAGTAATATTGTTCGGAGATCCTACAAAAGGTTTTATAACCACCCAAGTGAGCAGATGTGGGACTGTCATGAAAGAGTTTGTAAATTTCAGTTCGGCGAGAACGAGGTATCACCTCTTTCCATTCCACTAAGTTGCTTACAATGGCATGACGGTTGGGAACATACTTAACAAGTCGGTGATTTTCAATTCGCTAAGTAGGAAATTGATTAGGACTTCGGCTAACACGTTCAAGCATTTTTAAGTACCAAGAGTCTAAGTCACCATCAACAAGTTCTGCGGAAACCTGAATAGGAGCTCGTGATAAAGCATCGGGAACTACATTATGTTTGCCCTGTCGGTGTCGAATTGTAAAATCATATTGCGACAGACGAACACTCCAACGGGCTAAACGGCCTATGGGGTCTTTCATATTAGTAAGCCACAATAAGGAATAGTGGTCAGTTAACACAGTGAAATGTGTACCTTCGATATACGGTCTAAATTTTTCAATGCCAAAGATGACAGCTAAACACTCTCTCTGTGACAGAATAATTGCGTTCGGCCTTGTTAAGGGTACATGAAGCATAAGCAATTACCTTTTCCTCATCGTCAATATTTTGTGTAAGGACACAACCGAGGCCAAAATTAGAGGCGTCACATTGTAACGTGAACGGTAGCGACAAATTTGGACTACTCAAAACAGGAGCGGAGGCCAAATAAGATTTAATTTGATTAAATGATTTAAGAGCATCATCAGCCCAATGCACACGCTGCTTTTTAATACGACCTTTAATTAGGTCCGAAATAGGAGCAGTAATAGTGGCAAAATTTGGAACGAAGCGACGATACCAAGAAGCTAAGCCAATAAAGCGTTTGACTTCGGTCACCGTATTTGGTTGAGGGTAATTAGTGATAGCCAAAATTTTATCAGGGTCCGTGCGTAAACCATTTTTATCGACGACAAAGCCGAGGTACGTAAGACTGGGACGGCAAAATTGACATTTGTCGATATTGACAGTTAAGTTAGCGTCTTTAAGACGGGTATAAACTTGATCTAAGGTGTCCAAGTGTTCTTTAAAGGTTCCAGACACGATAACAATATCGTCTAAATACACAAAGATGTTTTCACCCAGTAGCGGACCAAAAATGCTATCCATGAGACGTTGTTGACTAGCTGGTGCGTTCGCGATCCCAAACGGAACGACTGTAAACTCGAACAAACCACGTCTAGGGACTGTAAAAGCTGTTTTCTCGCACGAATCAGGATGTAGAGGAATTTGGTGAAAAGCTTGCTTAAGATCGATGGACGTAAGATAACGTGCATCGCGCAATTTGTCAAGAATTGGTAACCGAATTTAATTTTCGACCGTCAAAACAAAGTCGATAAGAACCATCTTTCTTTTTGACTAAGACCATTGGAGAACTCCAAGGAGATTTCGAGGGACGAATAATACCCATCTCTAACAAGCGATCAAGTTCGTGGTCGGCATGGACTTGCATAGCAGGAGACAAAGGATAGTATCTCTGCTTAATAGGAGATGCGTCACCCGTATCAATAGTGTGTACAACTAAATTAGTTAAACCTAAAGTAGGACCAGAAATTTCAGCAAACTTCCCAACAACTTGGTCTAGAAGAAGTTTTTGTTGAACTGACAAATCAACTACGCCACAAATAGTCTGCAGCGAAAAAGTTTCAGCCACATCGAAGCGTCCAGCGACAAAATCAGCCTTTGCTCCAAAAGCGTAGCAAAAATCAACACCTAAAATTAGTGTAGACGGAATTGAGTCACAAATAACCGCATCGATGGACCTAGTAATACCATCAATGGTAATGGGTAAGGCAACAAACAGTACCTAAAATATTTTGTAGCTGACCGTCAGCAGTAGTCGTGGTGAGCGGAGACTTATTGTTACACAACTTCAGATCATGTCTCTGAAGTAAATATAGACCGTTGCGCCCAATTAAAGTTTGATTGGCCCCTGTATCGCAAAGAGCGTGAATAGGTTCGCCATTAATATAAATGGTTAAATAAGGACGGTTGTCAGAAAGTTGTTTAGTAAAGGTGGCGGAAGTATTACAAGTCATACGGCAAAATTCATTCACAGTTCGTAACCAAGATTCCCAAGATAAAGTATCAGCCTTAGTATAGTAGGGATAAGGAATAGATCGGCTGTGATATCTACCCTTTACTTTACGTTTTTTGGATGGCATTTAGGACAAGTGGAAAAATAACTATTTGCATGACCGCAAACATAACAAAAAATAGTCTTATCTGCCGAGCAAGTATGGAAAGTATGGCCTAATTTACGGCAGTTCCAACAAGTGGTTGTACTTTTCGCACGGTTAGTTCTAGGACTAGAATGTTTAATTGTCATTTGTGCAGTCTGCGTCACAGGTTTTTTAGGAGTTGGCTGGTAGGCCAAGTCAGGTTCCAGTTGCAAGGATGAAGCAGTAGCAGGATTGCGGTATTTAATATTCTGAATCTTAACGTCTTCCAGCTTTTTACACAGAAATGCAAGGTGTTCAATATCGTGGACTACTGTTAAGGATAATTGAGTAGCGTAAAAAGGTTGCAAGTTTTTCATAATATGCTTAAGTTGAATTGATTCGGATGGTTTAATGAGTAAACGATCAAATAAATTAAGCAGCACAGCAATAAAAAGTGAGGGTTTTTTATCGGCCCCCTGCTTGCGTTTCCTAATCTCGTTCCATAATTCTTCATCAAAATCAGTAGGCAAAAAATCAGATCGCAACCTAGCTACCAATTCGTGCAAGTTTGAAACCCGGTGATGCATAGCACGGTACCATACTAACCCACGACCCGAGAAAAGGCCAACATCACTAGAAAATAATTGGTCGTATGAAATGTTACGCGCTACTCTAAGTTCTTCGACACGTTGTAAGAAAGAATTTACCCCCATGGTAGTCGTGTCTCCATTAAATGATAAACCCCATTTGCATACCGGTACAGAAACTAAACCTACATGTCTAGGAAGAGACGTCGTAGAGTAATTAATGTGGTCTAATTCAGTTCGCAAATTAGCAGTAGCTGACATACAAGGTTGTTGTGTAAAAGGAGGATACTAATGTACGTGCTCATCAGAAAAAGATACCCTGGGTCGTTGGAATGTAGATGAAGCTAAACCGGCGGCTTCAATTATGTTAGGGTTGTCAACAATATTATCTGCCATAGGTTCAATAGGGTCAGAATTAGGTGGAGCTACTGTATTAACAGAATCGACAAAGTTAGTGGTAGTAGCATCAACATTTGAGGGCAAACGATCTACTTGTAATTGCGAATCGTCATGCTCATTACTAAGTGACTGTAATAAATCTAAGCATTGACTGGTAAGGGTAGCATGCTCCTGTTCTAATTTAGAAGAGGGTTGTAGCCTGGTTAGTCGTGAATACAAATGCGTTAGCCGCGTATCAAGCCGAGCAAATTCAGAATTAGAGGTGCAGCAGAGAAAGCAGTAACTAACACCGAAAGTTCAGTTAGTTTGTCTTTACAAGCATCAAGTTCTAATTGCACATCAAAGGGTGCTACTAATTAATAAGCGCTAAGCAACGTAGGGTCAGCCTTTTCCAGTAACAATTCAGCACGCAAAGTCCTACGACGTTGGTCGACGTTCATACCTTCCACCGTGTCCCTATCTAATCCCCTGAACAGTAACTCATAGAGTAACTCATCAATACGAAGTGCGTTAACATTCATTTTAAATAAATAATTTAGTTAAAATATTAAAGGAGAATTGCAGGTTGCACAGCTGATGTAATACCAAAGTCGAGAGCCCCACACGTTGGCGTCAGTGAAACAATAAAGAAGCCAACCTGCGATCGATTACTAATAATAATCTATGGCAGTATAATCGCAGATCAACCCCCTTATCATTTATACACCACGGTAGCTCAGAAATGTACTCACTCACCGCAATGGCCTAGCTAGCTTCAAAGTCGATGGCCCTAGGTCGCAGATTTCTATCATCAGCTGATCGGCTGCAAGCTCTTTTAATAATAGAAAAAAACACAGGGCGCCAGAAATAATAGATTTCGAGATATAAATAAAATAGTAGCAAACATTTAAGTTTATTTCAACAGGTCATAATTGGTTGCAACATCTGTATTACGTCGGTAAATTGGTTATCGCAAAGTTAAAATATTGTAAATAATACAGTATAATATTAATGCTGAAAATGCAGCACGCACCAAAAGATAAGCGAACCTCTTTTGGGCGCTTGGGTTTAATGTGATAGCAATTCAATGAAGGGATAAGCTTACCACTGTCATATGTATTAACCGTTATCTCGGTAATGATATTAAAATGGCGTGAAGGCACTTTTTACAAGATTTTTAATACGTATTCATTAAGCAAAACTTTAAATTTGTGAAATGTAAATTATGGAACAATTAGTACATTATGTTTTAAATTTATAAAACATAGATTTATGAATAGTTAATACATTACGTTTTAAATTTATAAAGCGTAGCTTTAAATTTGTAAATTGTAAATCGGAACAATTAATACATTAAGTTTTCAATTTATAAAGTGTAAATTAAATTTGGAACTGGTAAATCGGTTAACGGTGATGGAACGTCGTTGATATCGATTCCGCTAATAATTCATGGGCAGGCGGAGTTATCATCAAAAGTTGTAATGAGACTAACCTGGTTGTGACAAAAAAGTCGCATGTAGGCGATGAATAATTGGTCCAGGATAATCGTAACGTGACAGCTTTCAGCAGTACAGACCTCGTGGCCAAAGTTGATAAGGAAACGGACGCTTCACGTCACGAACGGCAGGCCCAAAATGGCATTCCAGAAGGAGCTGCGGGCCCACGTTATATGCCAATTAGGACAGCTAACGTGGCGTCAATCCAAATGAGAAATCGCCCAAAAATACAGCGTCAAAAGCGGTATTTAAAAGCGGTAATTAAGAGGTGACGTTGATAAAAATTACGTCAAAGAAAGAGCTAATAAAAAAAACGGGAAATTACTAAAATTGAATATCAAACCAAGTAGCGTAAACATACCTGATTCCATTCATCAGCCCACAAACAAAATTTAATATCGAGGTGCAATAGCACGCAAAATGCCTTCGTGGAACAAGTTGCTCCAACCAAAAGCAAAAGGTAAAATGAGGTCGCGGACGGAAAAATGACCGCGGCGGCTGGTGCAAGGAGATAACAAGTGAATTCCGGAAAAACCAAAATCAGCGCTTTTGCGCGGACAAGCTTGATATGATTTGAAATACAGCGGGTTATAACTCAAGTGAACATATACAGGCTGGCCCGGAATAGATGAATAAATGACGAAACAAATAGCAGGAGCTAAAGATTTGTTTCAAGTACTGAAGTGTATTGTCAGTCTGTCAAATTCAAGATTTGCAGGTTAAGTTTTACGTCGGTCTGTGTCAAACAACGAACAAAACCTAACCTGCTAATCCTGAATTTGACATAGACTGACAATACACTTCAGTACTGCCAAACGTATAACACATATCACAGCCTGCCCTAATTGGTTTTTTTATTGATCTGTCTGTATATAATTGTGGTCCCATTGATATTTAGCAGTCTTTGAACTTATTTTACGAATACCATGACAACAGACATTTTAATTTTGTTTCATATTGTCCCTTGAGAGAAAATGTGTTCTTTCTGTGATAATTCTTGTAACCTAAAATATGATTCACCATTCATTGTGATCGCCAACTGTCCTTGTATCTTAAAACAAAAGCAATTAAAACTTGTAAAGAAACTGTGTCAGTAAGTACCTGAAAAAATTAATTGTGATTTTGCGTCAAATGTATTTTTCTCTCTTTCTTGTTATTAGTCTTCTTCTTCTTCTTTGGTCCGTTAGCTGGCGGTCCGGGCGGGACGTCCCCGCAACGAATACGTTGCTGTCGGTGCCGCTGGGTCTCGAACGCCATTTACGATTCGTTTCCATTCTTGACGATTTTTGGCGACGTCTTGGGCATCGATAACCGATAACCGCTGATTCTTTAAGTCGCCCTCGATATTCTTCAGCCAGGTTTTCTTCGGTGTCGATTGCTGAATTCTCCAGTCTGCCGGACGGTCTTGCCAAAGAAGTTTACATGGCAAACGGTTATCATCCATTCAGCAGACATGTCCGAACCATCGTAGTCGACGTTTTTGTATTTGTTCTCCTATCAGTGTTTGATGATCACATCTTCCTGTAATTGTTTTGTTTCGAAGGCGGTCGCGGAGCGAGTCACCGAGAATTTTCCTCAAGCATCGCATTTGGAAGACCTCAAGCTTGTCAAGGTCCGGCTTGAGCAATGTCCACGTTTCCGATCCATAAAGAAGAATGGGAAGGATCAGCGTTCGGTATAAGCGTACTTTCGTTTTGATGGTAGTATGTGTTCGTTTCCATACGCACCATTTGAGCAAGGCGAATGTTGATGTTGCCTGCCCGATGCGGCTGTAAACGTCGGCCGTCGATGCCACTTTCTTTTCCTCGACCAGCGACTGAGCGACAAAAGTCTGGGTTCACGAATAATTTTTCCAATTTTAGACACTGAAAATGGTTTCTGGCGCTTAAAATCTGATGTCGATGTTTACGTATCAATAAACAAATTTCGTGCTATAGTGGGCTAACTCATAACCATACAATTGTTGAAATATTGCGATTTTGTTTCTGTCGTACATTATTCAAATTTTTGATGAAGTTTTGTTAAGAATCAGGTTGGCGTTGTCAGGGATATGTTTACAGCATGCCAATTGCTTCCGATAACTGTCAGTATTAACTGTTAATTCTCACTTCCGTGCCAAAATGCTGATATCTCCAGTAAGATGTGCAAAAATTGTCGCTCACATTGAAGAAGGACATAGCCAGAGAGATGCAGGACGTAGGTACGGAGTATCGCAAAACGGGGTTTGAAGAATTTGGCAGAGGTATGAAGCAGATGGTTCACTAACAGCCAGACCACGATCAGGAAGACCAAGGAAAACTAACGCTCAAGATGATCGATTTATGTTGTTACAATCTTTAAGAAATCTCTTAATTTTATTAACAATTTAATGTTATCTGTCAGCCATGGGGCAGGTTTATTTTTAAAGGTAATGGATTGCCATGGAGCATGCTCGTTAAAAAGATTAATTAATTGATTGTTAAAAAATTCAACCTTATCGTTAACATCATGCATGTAATATATCTTATGCAATGGTAGCATTTCTAAGTCTGCGTTAAACTTACTCAAATTAAAATGCTTAAAACTTCTAAATACATGAGCCACAGGGGCATACTTAGGAAGTTTTATGTTAATGTGGCAGTACACAAGTTCGTGATCTGATAATTCTACGTTTTTCACACGCGACTCCATAATTAACGCCAAAGACGATGTAATAATCACATCCAACAAAGATATTTTATTTAAACCAACTCTAGTAGGATACGTTATAACTTGATGAAAGTTAAATGATTCTAGCATGCTATTTAAATAATCTGTAGCAGGATGATCGGGCGTAAAAAAGTCGATGTTACAATCACCCAAGCAAATAATGTCCTGTGAAACAGGTGTGCACAACATAAGCGATTCTTCCAATTCGTCTACAAACAATTTATAGTTGATATGTGGAGGTTTGTAAATGGTTCCAAAGATAAGCTTTTTCGAATTGATAGACACAGATATCCAAAGTTGTTCAATATTACTATTTGTATTAATAACAGAAGCATTCAGAGATTGTCTTACATAGAAAGCAACCCCACCCCCTCTTGTATTTCGATCCCTGCGTATTAAATTGTAATTATCTATAAACAACGATTCCGAACTAATGTCATTTGTTAACCATGTTTCGGTAAGCGCCAAAATATCAAATTTAAAACTGAGCAGTAATTCTTTTACTTCGTTCAATTTAGGGTTGAGAGAACGTACATTTACATGTGCAGCCTTCACACACTCCTGCGACATAACAATTATAAATATCAAAATAAGCAGATAAAAAATAGATAGTCTAACAAAAATGTAAATTATCAAAAAAAGTAGGTACAGACATTATACGGCCACGTTGTGACATTAATAGAGATACCTGGTTAAGTTCACTTTATATCAGATATGGTGTTAATTACTTTAACTGAATTGTTTACGTTCACGTAAACTCTTCCATCGCGTGTCCACGCCTTCCCCTTTTTTACAATTTTTTGGGATTCTTGTAACAGCTGTAGATTTGCCCTCGTATATGAAAATTAACAAAAGTGGACTTGCCTTCAAAGCTGAGTCAATAGTTTTAAAAAACACAAGAAATATGCATAATAAATAATTGTTTTCTGTGATAATATTGCTATTAAAAGTTAAGAGAAGTTTGTTTACAAAAACCCGAAAATAGAAATGGTTGATTGCAACTATAGTACTTTTAGTTGTGTAAACACGGCTTGTAGTCTTCTGCATTATTATAGAGGTATGATAACGATACCTTTCCTTAAAACTGAATTAACACATACAAGGTATACGTATTTCTAGAATAAATGAATAAATCTCAGTAGCTAGATTGGGTTGCTAGGATAAATAAAAAAATTAAAGTACTTTATCTACCCTTGACGTTAAAGTGCTACTTTATCTACTATTTGGAGTTGATAAAGTAGCACTTTAACATCAAACACAAAAAAAATTATATCATAATTCATTAATTACTGTCCGACCAAGGAGCAACACCATCGTCTTCACTGTCATCGTCATCTGAATCACCCGTATTCACAGTGAAAGCTATCATTTCTATTGCATGTTCCAACATATGGGCTTCCTTCATATATTCCTCTGCAACTTTATCTGCATTTTCACACACAGCGGCCCAATCTTCAGGAGTTAAATTTTTCAACTGCCAGTGCTTTTACATCTTCTAGTTTGAATGTGACATTTCGACTGGCAACCCAGTTTTTTAACAAGGCCCATATTTTTTTGATTGGGTTCAGTGTTGGGTGGTATGGTGGTAAACGAACTACCTTATGTCCATGTTCTTGTAGGAAGGTATTTAATTCGTAAACCTTGTGACGAGGTTTGTGGATCTTAATCAATTCATACAGCTCTGGTTTAGTGAAACTCGCATCAAAAGGAATGTCTCGTATCTTTAGCCATTGTATCATGTCTTTTTTTAAAGTTCCTGACGTGGGATGCTTCTCCTGAGTCGTATTGTGGTAAGAAGCATTGTCAATTACTAAGACAGAAGACAGAGGCAGATTAGGCAGGAGTTGTTTCTTTACCCAGTTCATAAAATTAGTTGAGTTCATATCGTCGTGATAATCACCTGACTTTGCTCCTACAAGAAATATAAATACTGAAAAATGTAAATAATAAATTATTTATTCAACCATACCAGATCGAAACATGAGCAACGCATTTGGTATAAAACCGTTCGCACCACCAGCATGGACCATTATGAGTCGAGGTTTCTTAAAGCAACGTAAACTATTATCAGACCATTCGTAAGGGATCATATGTGAACTATGAATGTATGATTCATCAGTATATATAATTGGCCGTCCTTCTTCTTTATATTTCTTCAGCTGCCGTAAATACAAGTTTCTTTGATATTGGATATTTTGAGTTTACATAAGAGCTTTCCGTTTATCGGCAGTTTTTCTCCATCTAAAGCGTTAAAGTTTAGAATCATACTTTAACTATTGCATTAAATGTTTCAAACTTACTTAAAACTAGAGATGGGCCGAACAGGGCTTCGGCCGGATTACCGGGTACCGGATATCCGGCCTTCGGCGGGACCAAATCACAGTATTTCGGCTGCCGGATCAAATGTTGCAGCACTTGCTAAAATGCGCGCGGGGAAGCCCCGCTTATCTTATAACTGATGAAAGTGCTGACAAATCGTTTCAGGGTAGTGTTTCACATTATGCTGTCAGAACAGCTTAACTTGATAGATACAGTAGTAGCAATTACGTTTTAGAGGATGTCAGGTGCCAAAACCAAAAGTATGGTGTGGAGTGTGTTTAAAGTACGTGATAATGATAAAACTAAAGCAAGTTGTACAATGTGCAAAAAAACTTTATCTCGAGGAGGCAGTGGTAAGTCCGCTTCCACAACGCCACTAATGACGCATCTAAAAACGTGTCACCAGGAAGAATATGAAAAACAATTTAAATTTAACAGTGAAAAAGAAAGTAATAAACAACTGGTGTGTTCATCTAGTGCTAACCTTATACAACCGACATTAAAACAGTATGAATCTGTTAAAAAAACATGGGACATTAATGACCAGCGGTCTAAAAATGGACACTATAAAATTGCAGAGATGATTTGTTTAGATAATCAACCCTATTTAACAGTAGAAAATGATGGTTTTAAAAGGTTACTGTCTCATATTCTACCTCAGTATAAAATACCTTTAAGAAAGTACTTCAGGGATAATATCATTCCTAATATGTACAGTAGGATACGAGAAAAAAATAATCAGAAATTATCCAATATGGAACACATGTCCCTTACATCTGATATTTGGACATGTTCTAAAACCAATGAATCTTTCATAAGTATCACAGGCCACTGGATTTCGAAAATTTGGGAAAGAGAAAATACAGCTTTATGCTGTGAAAATTTTGTAGGCAGCCATACCGGACTCGCAATAGGTGATAAAATTACACAGTTAAGTAGCAGTTGAAATATTGAAAAAAGACAGCTTCATTTAATGTTGCGAGATAACGCACCAAATATGATAAAATGCTGTGCAGATGCACAATTAGATAGTGAAGGTTGCTTTATACATACATTGCAGTTAATAATAAATGACAGCATTAAGAATCAACGATCTGTCTTGGATATGATTGCGATTGCTAGACGAATAGCAACACATTTTAACCATTCAGCTGTAGCATGTTCCAAATTGAAAACGATTCAAAATGAATTAAACATGAATCACAAAAAAAATTTTCCAGACGTGCAGACACGCTGGAATTCCACATATTATATGTTGGAAAGGCTCAGTGAGTTAAAAAGGTGCATAATAATTTATTTAACAGAAAATAGAGCTTCTGTAAACAATCTTACAATTACAACTAACCAATGGGATCTGCTAGAATCCACAATTAAGTTACTTCAACCTTTTGAGGAAATAACAAAATTAGTGAGCTTTACAAACTCCATCATCTCAGATGTGGCAACATTAAAGCATTATCTTTCTAATTAATTGAATGAGCTGTATGGAATAGGAACTTTAAAACAATCATTAGTAGATGGTATGTGAAACCGATTTTCTGACGTAGAGGACAAGGACCATTACACAATAGCCACAATGCTTCATTCTAGATACAAGGCAGCATTCTTGACTAAAAACACAATTGCCGAAGTAAAAACAAAAATAATTGAATATGCTAAAAAGAATAAATCTCATCAAGGTGAAAATATTGAAAGCAGTGACGATAGTGATGACGATAATGAACCATTGGCTAAGATAACAAAACAAAATAATCCATCCATGTCTCTATGGCAGAGTTATAATGAAATAGCAACATCAACCTTAAATTCAGAAAAAAATTTAGAAGTCAGTAAAGATCAAGGCGTAACTGCAGAATTAAACGATTATTTAAAACTATCTTTACTAGAAAGAACATCTGATCCAATTATTTGGTGGAAAGATCATCAAAAAATATTTCCTAATCTAAGTAAAATTGCAAGACAATTTTTATGCAGTCCGGCGAGTAGTGTTTATTCAGAGAGACTTTTTTCTGAAATTGGAAACATATATGAAGATAAGAGGTCACGATTAACTCCAGTGAATGCAGAAAAACTACTGTTTATTCACCACAACCTAAAAAAATTAAAGTTTGATTATTAAATGGTGAGATCCTTAACTTAATAATTTTATCACTTGCAGTAATTTATAAATATTATTTCTATTTCAGAGTTCGGACTAATTTTTTAGAAAAAGTTTGAAGTTTTGTTCTTCTATTTTTTAAACTTAAACAAAATACCTGTGTAATGTAATATAGGTACATTTTATCTATATTGTTCATACTTATGTCTTATTCATAAACATAAAAATAAATAAAATGTTAATTTTTACAATACTATTTCCCAGTGGTGATTTTCTAATTTTAAAATATTGGTCGAATTTTGTGGGCGGATTGGCCGAATTTTATGGGCGGATTCGCCGAAACCGGATATTCAGTATTTAGGCCGGATCGTGCCGGATATTCGTCCCATCCCTACTTAAAACCCATGCTTTTAATTACAGAGTATAAGGTTGTCAAGCCACCTTCGAACGGCACTCCACATTCTTGCATTTTCTGCTGAATTCCTTTTAATGTAGGCCTCCTGTTGTCGGTCAAGTAAAAGTTGTGGATAACGTTTCGAACAATTTCCACTTCTTCGTCTGCAAGCGAACTTTTAGCGGACGTGCGAGGTCTCTTTTTCCGTGGAGTTGAAAATGACGTACTGGCTCCAGCTTGTATGTCATTGGTTTCTTTAACAATCGCTCTATATGTTTTCTCAGATATCTTTGTGGCAGCGAGAAGGTCTTCTTTAAAATTACACAATGATATCAAGGGTGCTCCGTTTTCAGCTTCCGTCTTCATAAACTCCAACAAGTTTGCTATTATTTCTCGTGCCTGGCTGTGAATAATTTTTCCTTTTGTGCCAACAGTGTTCGCTATATTTCTGGTATTATCACTAAAACAATATACAATTTATATACAGTTTGCAGTGCATTCGTTTACTCGAGGTGTGTACGGTAATCGTAACCTCAAATTCATACTGTAAACGAAAATTTTTACTTACATGAAAATAATCCCAATCCTAGCTGTGTAGTTCTGAAAAGTACTGTTTTAAAAAGCGAAAAGAAGTAAAAAGTAAAGTTAAACGTTGATAAATACACGAGAAAACCAAATGACACGACGAACGGCAATGAACTGAATAAGTGTTGCCAACTCTTGATTTTTTCCCGAAATAGAAATTTAAAAAAAAGTAAAGTACGTTTTTTTCCTATAAAAATTTTGAAGGTCAAAGAATTTAGGGTTTATGTTGGCATTGCTTGGATTCTTTTAAAAAAATATGTTGGTAGAATTTGTTTTATTAATTTTTTAGAACTAAAAATTGGTGGGAACTTTAAAATCTGGCATTAAAGGAGTTTTGTTTTTAGGTAATCTTTCGTAAAGTTCTTCTTCTGGCATGTTAGGCTGCAGATCCAACAGTTCCTCTGCACACCTCAGAATTGCTTTTTTTACATTTAATTGTAAAAGATTCCGTTTTTTGCGGGTATTCATTATCAAAAAAGAGAAGCTGACAATTTAATTTTAAATGTCAAAATGACACAAGTCGTTTACAGAAAAACCTGACGTAAATAATTTTTTAAATAATTCTAAAAAATCTTGACCTTGAAAATTTTTATAGGAAAAAAACGTACTTTAATAGATTTGGCAGTTTGGGTAATAGACTAATAAAAATCTGGTGTGATACACTCACACAACTTCCTTTTACAGTGATCGTATAATTAGTCAAAAATTTTATTTTTAATTTTTAAGCATTTGTAAAAAAATTTCAAAAATTACAAATTCTATAAAAACGGTACAAAATAGAGCGTTAGTTGAAGAGACAAATTTTTTCTAAAATTTTTAACTGAATTCAAAAATGTAATAATATACCGGGTGTTCTATTTAAAATAGGAGTTAATAAAAAAAATTGAAAAAAAACAAGAGCAGCCCGCTTTAGAAGTATTCAGCTGGAAAATCACCTAGCTCACATCAATGCACATTAAAAATGTAATAAAAATGTAAAGTTTGAAAAAAATCGGTAGAGCGGTTTTTGAAAAAATCGAAAAAAACTTAAAAATCACAAGGGTAAACACCTACTTCCGGTAATGCGATTTTCTTCAAAAGCCTGATGTCTCATCTAGATACTACAGAAAACTTATATATGAAGTTTCAACGCCATACCTCTTTTCATTTTTGAGATATTCTGTTCACAGGCAGACAGACACACAGACAGACCAATGAAAAAAATATGTTTTTTGGGATCAGGAGACTCTAAAACGTGAAGATCTGTTGAAAACTCAATTTCGAATTTTTGGGGTGAATCCAATACTTGATCGTAAAAGGAAGTAATAATTTAAATTCTACTCAAATCCGTCAAAATCATCAGTTTTTACTTTCTTTTACGATAAAGGAAGTATTGGATTCACCCCAAAAATTCGAAATTGAGTTTTCAACAGATCTTCACGTTTTTTCGAGTCCTCTGAACCTAAAAAACATGTTTTTGTTCATTGGTATGTCTGTGTGTGTGTCTGACTGTCTGTGCTTCTGTCTGTGAACAGAATATTTTAAAAACGAAAACAGGCATGACGTTGAAACTTTATATATAAGTTTTGTGTACTATGTAGATGAGACAGCAAGCTTTTGAATAAAATCGCATAACCGGAAGTATGGTGTTTACTCTTGTGATGTTTCAATTTTTTTCGATTTTTTCAAAAACGGCTCTAGAGAGTTTTTTGAAACTTTATATTTTGATTACATTTTTAATGTTTATTGATGTGAGGTAGGTGATTTTCCAGTTGAATACTTCTAAAATGGGTTTCTTTTGTTTTTTTTTTCTATTTTTTTATTAACTCCTATTTTAAATAGAAAACCCGGTATATTATTACATTTTTGAATTCAGCTTAAAATTCTAGAGCAAATGTGTTTCTTTAACTAACGCTCTATTTTGTACCGTTTTTTGTAGAATTTGAAATTTTTGAAAATTTTGACAAATGCTTAACAATTAAAAATCAAAATTTTGCCTAATTATAAGATCACTGTAAAAGGAAGTTGTGTGAGTGCATCACACCAGATTTTTTTATTAACTCCTATTTTAAATAGAACACCCGGTATATTATTACATTTATGAATTCAGCTTAAAATGCTAGAGAAAATTTGTCTCTTTAACTAACGCTCTATTTTGTACCGTTTTTGTAGAATTTGTTTTGAAAATTTTGACAAATGCTTAAAAATTAAAAATAAAATTTTTGGCTAATTATAAGATCACTGTAAAAGGAAGTTGTGTGAGTGCATCACACCAGATTTTTTTATTAACTCCTATTTTAAATAGAATCCCCGGTATATTATAACATTTTTCAATTCAGATTAAAATTCTAGAGAAAATTTGTCTCTTCAACTAACGCTCTATTTTGTACCGTTTTTGTAGAATTTGTAATTTTTGAAAATTTTGACAAATACTTAAAAATTAAAAATCATATTTTTGGCTAATTATAAGATCACTGTAAAAGGAAGTTGTGTAAGTGTATCACACCAGATTTTTTTATATGGAAATGCAAATAGCGAAATTCTAAGGAAACAATTGGCAACAAGCATTATCAGTATACTGATTTGTGTTGGTACCAGTGTTGCCGATCGTCACATAATTATCAGATTCTAACATAATTTTTCGCCATTCTGGTAAAAAATTATAAAGTAACTTAATTTTATGGTCATGGATGATTTATTCTCTATTATCGTATCGTCGACTTTCTGCAATTTCTAATAAGGTTACTAAATCATATAAGGTACCGCCAACTGTGCAAACATATATCTTTTGTCTCTTTTAATTTGGGGTTCCTGTCATTAGTGTCTCACTCTCACTCTCACTTTCTTACAATGTTCTGTCCTTTTTAATTTGGGAGAACAAAATCTTGGAATGGAATGGCGGTACCTTTATATGTATTTAGTGACCTTAATTTCTAATATTTAAATGCGCCATCTCGTATCGTCATTGTCAAATTTTGTGTGCATATTTTGAAACCTATTTAGCACCTTTGGTTGCTTCACAATAAAGGGCCCGGGCAGCGAGGACCTTTTAGAGATCCTGTATATAGTTTACTAACCTATAGATAGGGACTCTACGACCTCCTAGAGTATCTGTATATAAGATCATACAGATACTGTAGGAAGTATATGGTCACTAGATCAATACACTAAGTTAAGGTACCGCCATTCCATTCCTTGTGTGAAAATGTGAGAAAATTCTGAGATAAAGATAACAAATACACATTTCCCAAGTGCAATAAGGAAGCCACTATTTTTTGGGGATTTTCTTTTTGGTGTAATGGCGCTGCTGTAAAGTCAAATTCTTGTTAGATTGTGTTTTTATCCCCAGTTGGAGAAAATTGTGTGACAAGGATAGATATAAAAATTACTAATGGTGGTACCTTACACTTTAGTGTGTTGATCTAGTTTGGCGACATCCATTATCATACAAGCACAATTTATGTTTAATTTCACGACGTTAATTTCAATTAAATGGCGGATGAGCCGAAAAAACTGCTTGCGTTGCCATCTATAGGTGTTAACATAATTTAGAGCAAAATCTGATAATTTTGTCTCGGCGATCCCATAATTTTAAATCGTACAAACTGCAACACTGGTTGGTACATTATTTTTGCAGCGAGGTGAGGTTTCATGTTGAGTGGTTGACATTTAATTATTTTAAATTTTGGTTGTGCCTATTAGAAACTTGATATCTGATTTTATAAATTAGATTTAACTAGATAGGTATTGAACTGAAGACAATTTCAGTTTATAAAAAACAGTACTACAATTTAAAAGAATTAAAACGTTAACCAGTCAACATGAAACCTAACCTCATTGCAAAAATAATAACCAGAAATGTATGTACCAACACAACTCTATCTAGGGTGACCACCTTTAAATTTATACAAACCCCGAGATCCTTTGTGAGGAAAAAAAGGTTTTCTCAATGAGAAAATACATAATGTTTATAGAAAACAAAAAGCAAGCAAATAAAAACAATGCTTTTATTCCTTACTATTAATGGTTATCAAATATAATACAGGGTGTCGTCACAAATTGGCCAAAAATTTTCGTACTCGTATAAGCCTAGTTTCAATGCTCAACCTTTAAGGAGATACTATTGCCGGGGGGATGGGGGGGGGGGGGGTAAAATGAAGTTTCACTAATAAATTGGGAAAGGATATTCAAATGAAAATTGGCAGATCTTTTCTACCAGTAGAAGGCTTATTTATGAAATGGTTTTTAATTTTTACGTACGGCTTTAAGAGATTAAAATTAGTAACTCGTTTTTATTCAAAATTCTCAACGGACAAAAATTTGGTTAAAAAATGAATTGGAAAACCTTTTTTACTTGAAAATGTTTTAGGTCGTTTTATGTTTTTCTTAAAACCAATAGTTTTTTACTTTCTTTTACAATAAAGGAAGTATTTGATTCACCCCAAAAATTCGAAATTGAGTCTTCAACAGATCTTCACGTTTTAGAGTCCCCTGAACCCAAAAAGCATATTTTTTCATTGGTCTGCCTGTGTGTGTGTCTGTGTTTGTGTGTCTGTTTGTCTGTGAACAGAATATCTCAAAAACGAAAAGAGGTATGGCGTTGAAACTCCGTATATAAGTTTGGTGTATGTGTAGATGCGACAGCAAGCTTTTGAAGAAAATCGCATAACCGGAAGTAGGGGTTTACTCTTGTGATTTTTCAGTTTTTTTTAAATTTTTTCAAAAACGGCTCTTAGATTTTTTTCAAACTTCACATTTTTATTACATTTTCAATGTGTATTGATGTGAGATAGGTGATTTTCCAGTTGAATACTTCTAAAATTCTATTTTTCTTTATTAACTCCTATTTTAAATAGAACACCCGGTATATTATTAAATTTGTCTCTTCAACTAACGCTCTATCTTGTACCGTTTTAATAGAATTTGCTTAAAAATTTAAAATCAAATTTTTGGCTAATTATATGATCACTGTAAAAAGAAGTTGTGTGTGTGTATTACACTTGATTTTTATAAAACAAATACATTATGGGTTGCCAATAAACACCATAAAGCCATATACATTTTTTCAAATTCTTTAGTCTTCTATTGGTAGAACATATCTCCTTGATAAGTGTCTCTTTCAATTTAGTACTACTATCCATATATTTTCTAATTTGATTTACAAAAAAATAAATCCATGCCCTTAATTTCTTGAATTGATATGTTTGAGGTATCGATTTATCTATTTTATAAATATTTTTCTATTGTGTTGTTTAAATACGAGTATGTATTGTTAGAATTTTCATGATTTAAATTACTAAAAAATAAGTAGTATGGGCATTCTTTGTATTTCTTCGTCATTTTTGTAAAATACTCCCTCCATAATTAATGATTTTTTATTTTGTAATAATAAAACTAAGGGATAGAGTAACAAGGTCAACACATTACCATGACACACACCTCACACAATGGTGCTGCGCAAGCACAAAAACCACGCTCCAACTTTGTATCCCGAATCCGGAGCAAGTTGAGCATTGTACCGCCAGATGCAAGCGCCTAATGCACCAGCCTCTACACCGCAAGGTAAAATGAGGTTATCGATAATACATGCATACATACATACATCCAATTATAAAGCTTATGCTAATATTATGCATACAATAGTGTTCAGGGGTACTTGAGAAACAGCTAACATGCTAAGGTCAATAAAGATGGTTGAGAACCGCTGTTCTAAAGTTAACGGTTTTGGAGATAATAAAGATTTTATTCGAAAAAGACTCAACATTACCTCAAAATTATGCTTTTTGTGAATTATTTTACGAGTGAGAAATGGCAATTTCAACACTTGAATACGAACACAATAAACAACGAGGTGTGAAAAGAAAATTTTTACCATTATTGACTCAAGAGATAAGAATCACGACAGAACGAAAAATACAAAAGTAAATTACCTCTGGTATCAAATGAAATTAGATTAAAAACAAAACGAATAATCAAGAATTCTGTAGCTAATTACCTATGTGAAATTTCTCCTGGTTGCTGAATACGATTGAACCTAGTACAAAGTTAGCGCAACCCGGAGAAATTATTACAAAACCCTGAGCCCGGAGACGCGATGTTGAAAACCTGAGACTCCGGGTGAAACCCTGAGAGTTGGTCACCCTAACTCTATCTAGTGGCAATGCCTCCCTAGATTGCATTTCATATGAAAAAAATTTACCTTATAATAGCGATGACTATTTATTTACTTTACACAAGAGCCGATACATTTTTCAAGAGTTTGCTAACCTACGATTGCCCCATGCCGAGCAAAGTTCAATAAATTTTACAAGATGATAGTGTTAAATTGGCCCTTTATTATAAAAAATAACATAAATTCATATAATCTGTTAATGTTTAACTAAGAACTATTACCTACAGATTTTGTTTCAACATAAAAAAAGAAATTTAATAGAAACGTAATAGAATAGTAATAGAAATTGCAAAAAGTAATAAATTTTGCGTTAAGAGTAATAGCGTAATAGGCGCGGGTAAAAAGTAATAAATCTCTTACTATAGTAATAGTGTTCGCAACACTGAACTGAATACAACAGCGGAAATCACCTTGAACGTATTATGGACTCGTCCGAACCACAGCATAAGGAATCCAGTTACTCAAATGTCGCGGCAGTGATATTTTCGTGACCCTCGTTCTTACCTCTATCACACGATAAGGAGACTGGTCGCCCCGGTAGGTGTCATCTGGCAGCGAAAACAGACAGAGCCGTATTAGGAATTTTGATGCAAGTCGTAATAGTGGAAAACATCGTTGGACATATGCCAAATTAACAAAACTCTCATTGATGTAACGAGACTTGTACAGAATTAATTTAATTTCCCAAATGATGTGACCGATTCATTATAAACGAATTTATGTGTACACTTAGTAATAATAAGGTTATTTAATTAAGTAGATTTTTTAACCTTAAACGGATTATAACAATTAACTATACAGGATGCACTGGTAATTTAGAATATTGTCGAAACTTTTATTAGATTTGATAATTTCTATGGATTCTAATAAATTTAATTTAAAACCATTTTTTTTGTACATGTAATATCTTTAAATCGTTTAGATTTGGAAAATTGTGGCCTGTCTCTGACACATGATTTGCAAAGGTCGAGTCTGATTTTTTAAATTACTGTCGTTTAGATTTAACGGCTGCCACAATAGAATTTTTGTAGTAAGTAACAGTATGTTCCATTAAAAAATATATACCTATTTTAAAGCTTTTAAAATGTAACATACTTATTAAAGATTTTCTAATAGTTTTAATCCAAAATTACTGGATGTAAATCTGTGAAAAAAAGCAATGGAAATTTTTCAACATTTTATATTTAATACTAAGATTACATTTTAAATAAATCAAAATAACTTAATATTAATTAATTATGTTCCCATATTATTAATTTTCTATTTGAGCTGGGTAATTTAAAATTTAAATTAATGTTTTTTAATGTATAAAATATTCTTATTCTGGCGTACAACTTAATAACATATTCTCGTTGAAAATGATTGCAAGGATGTGTTAATGGTACATTGTTAAACAAATTTACAAATTCTCGAACTATGTTGGGATTTGGAGCAAATGTTTCGAAGTTTTGTTGAAATAATACCTCCATATATGTTACAAAATCTACAAAATTTTTATTTGGCATATATAAACTACCAAATTTTTTTCTGAATGGTTATATGCTTTCGTGTAATAAAACAGGGAAGTGTCATCCAATTCATCATATTCTTTTGCATAAGCTTCGCAAGTGTCACTAGTTTGTTTTGCAAGGCACTTTCTTATCATATAACCGCAAATATACATAGTAAAATTTTTTTGCAACATATCAGAATTTCTATAATCGCTATCTAATGTTATGTTTTCTGTAGTCAAAATATTAGCTTCATTTTCTGTTTAATCGGTGGGCATATCTGCTACTTTTAGTAAAATGGTGTCTTCATCTTTTTCGAAATTTTCGGTACCTGAATGCATCATGTCTAAACAAAAACACCTTCTAAATATTCTGGTAAACTGGATAGGGGTAGGGTTAACACAACTGCCAGATTGTTACCTCACTGAACCAAAAAAATTCTCCAGGCAATCTTGATTTACGCGCCTCGTTAATAAAAATTGCATACCATGAGATTTTAAAATATCCCACAAATGCATAATTCCATTTATTGTGATTTTCCAACCGTTAACGCATTTCACTCTGTTAGTTACATCCTCACCGTCCCACTTTAAAATTTTTAAATCATTAAAAAACTCGTAACATTCATTTAAGATTTTTTTTTTGATCATCGGTTCCCTTATATGCTTCTTGGTGTTTCGTAGGCCCCACAGTTGAAGAAGAATTTAGCATATCGAAAAGGTTGTTTATTCTGCTAATAAATTCTGCTGTTGTTTTCGCTTCGGGCGGAAGTGCATTGAATCTAATATAAAGATTTAGTCTGGCTGCAACTGAATTACTAAAAATTTGAGAAGCGTACTTAACTTTCATTTTATTGAAATTATTAGGTGAGATATGCGAGTCTGTCAGTTTTGGGGCTGCGCGTAAAGGATACTGTTTGTCATGTTCATAAATCTTTGTAATGATTTACCATAAGCAATTAAATCATTTATGACAAATCTATACTTAATGAAATTATTTCGAAGCGCCTTCAACAGATGTGGCATATAAAAAAAAAAAAATTTTTTAGTTCTCATGAAAAAAATATGGTGTCTCCGGAGATACATTAAAAAAATTTGCTAACTGGATATTGTTTGAGCCCATATCAGACACTACACCTACCACTTTTAGGTTAATATTTTGTAATTGGGATATTGCCTGTAAAATAATATCTTTCAACTTTTTGCCAGGGCATGTCGAATTTACTAAATGATAACTAATAAGCAACTGGTTGCTTCCAATTTGTTTTAAGGCCCCTTAACTATTGCATCTAAAGCTGGTTTAAAACTTTTATTTTCATCGTCCAAATCTTCAAATCCAATAATTTTGTCAGTGTTAATGGCATAAAATAGATTCGCCTTAATACTAATTTCATCAACGCAAAGCAGACATAATTTATCTAAGATTGTAAAATTGTTAACTTTTTTATGTAATGCATCAAAGACCAAATCATTCATACCGGAGGTTATGCTTATATGCCTAATAAATTTGTGCAGTGTTGCGATACTTGGCAGGCAAAATTGTTTGACTATTTTTTTATACAGTTTAGGTCCATTGAAATATAATTCTAAACAGAAATTTTTAAAAGCATCAGAATATCTGCGACTTCTAGGGTTTTTCATACCTTGGCCGACCTGAACATTTATAAAATTAGCTAACTCTTGAGACGGACTAAATTTATAAGTAAGTTTTTTATAATCATCCAACGTAATATTTTCTAGGTAATTTGTTGAGCTGTCATCTGTTAATTTCTCTAGCTTTTGTTTTAGACGATAATTTTCATTTGTTAAATGCTTTATCGTTCTCCTCAAATTATCTTTTCTCGGCGAACACATCGATAAACTTTGGGATGTTTGGGTTTGTCGACTTGATGGTGAGAGAAATATAGTAGATTCTTCTTTACTGGGAGATGTGGCAGTATCATCTTGCATTCTTAATGATGGAACAATACACGATGAGTCAGGTAATAATAAATTCTTCTGCATTAGAGCATCAGATGTTGTTGAGATATACTTTCATCTAAAAAAATGTATATAAAATAATTAAATAAGAATACATAATAAGTATACATTTAACGAAAATGAAAAAAGTGTGTTTTAATGTATTTCAATTTTAGTGTTCGTAGATCTTAATCAAAACAAAAAATAATCAATCATAAAAAAGGTATTAATTTAGTACGAACAACCATTAAAAAATATTTTATAAGGTAGATATCTCGGTACTTCAATATATTTAAAAAATAAAAAAAATACATACTTAAATTTAATGATATCTAAAATAAGCCAAATCCTGCAATTATTATGACATATACTAGTAATTTGTACAACTTGAAAGTCATACTTTTTTTCATGAATTTGCAGTTTGACAACGAGGGCGAAGCCCGAGTTAATCAAGTAAATGTCAAATTGACATTTCAATAAAATAGTTAAAAAAGTGTGCCTTTTTCACGATTTTTGCGTTAAAAAAGTGTACCTTTAATACGATTTTTCGTTAAAAAAAGACGACTTCACGATCACTATGCAAAAAAATATATTTAATATGTTTTTTAAAAATCTACCACAGCCAACCAATAGATGCTGCAATAAATTATGTTGAAAATTTATATACAATGAAATCTTCCATAAGCGGACACGCACGGTGCCAACGTTTTTGTCCGGTTATTAGAGGCGTCCGCTTAAGGGCTTAATGTTTAAAAAAGTTGTATTATGCAAAGGTATACGCGCTAACAATACAGATAAGAATAATAAAATAATTGAAACAAAGTTATGTAATAGTTGTTACAAAATCTAAAATACTCGTTTGACGTAAGGGTTTTTTCTGACTGCTTATTATACTTTCCATGTGTATTTCTAAATATTTTGACAGTTCGAATACTTTAAAGTCATTACTTTCTTTAGCAAAGCATTTAAAAATTTTCACTGTTAATGCTTCCGTGTAGGTCTTGATTACATTCTCACAAATTTCTAAGTCGCCATCGTTTTCTAATTTTGCTAACTGCACATCAACGGCAGCTGATTCACCTGAATGTCGGTTACATCCACGATTATTTCTTTGTCAAAGTTTATAAATTCGTCAGGGTCGACGTCTTCGATTTCTGGGATATTTCTATACAGTTCAGCCACTACTGATAAGGGTAAATCGTCCTCCGCTTCAAATTGATTACAGTGGCGTAACTTGATACCCGCAGATTCCGCGGCCGGGGACCTGAGCCTAGTTTTCTTATTCTTTCCTTCCATAAAAGCAAGCAGGAAAAAGTCTTCCTATTTTTATTATAATGGAATGCCAGGCAAAAGGCAAAGTAGTTTTGAATTGCAGGCCTCTAAAATCAAGCTACATGGATTGTTTTGTAATAATATCGCGCATAGGGTAATGAAAGTGTCGAATTTCCTCCAGTCATAATGCTGATTTGGTTGACTTAATACCGCCCGTATTGCAAAAGAATTCTATAATTTAACAACATGATCATTAAATGTTGGATCTATGGATTGTTTTGACGACTCCTCACGACATTAGCTGGGCCTGCATTTTGATGTGTCCGTACAAGAGAGATTCACGGTCTAAAAATTGTCGAAAAATGGTGTCCGTGTCCGTTTAAGAGAGTGTCCGTTTAATAGAGAAAATTCTATTAGTAAAGTTAATGCAAGCAAGTTGGTTCCCAACAAAATGTCCGTGTAAGAGAGGTGTCCGCTTATTAGAGGTGTCCGGTAAGGGAGATTTCACTGTATCTACATTTATTTTATTGAATACGTTTTGTATTTTTCCGAACACAAAACAGAAGAAAAGTTATACATTTTATGTGTTTCTTTTGGGATACACTGTATAAATAGGATGCTGTTTAAGACAAAAATGTTTTGTTTACCTGCTCTTGCAATAAAATTGAATTTATATACGTAGGTACCTAGATACATATATTAACGCTATTAAAATCTGCTTGAAATATTTATTAATATCTACAATAATGGATACCTCGATATTGAATATTGAAATCGTATAATCGAAATAGTTTTTTTTACCTATACCGTGTGAATAATGTAAGACTATATATACATTAATCAATTTATCCAAGTTAATAACAATTGTCGGTTTTGAAATTCCAATGAAATAGTCCAGCTTCAATTAATTTTTATAATCACTGTGTTGTTCTTTTGTTTACAAGCGCCATGGTAACATTAAGTAAATGCCCCTCGAAATGCCCTATGTCTAATTTTGCATAATTCAGCCATGTATATTCTTACATTATTCTCACTGTATGTATACCTACTTAAAAAATTACCTTCAGCAGAACTATCAAAAGCAACAGGTTGCTTAGCAAATGGGAAAGAACACCCTTCTAGAAAAGGAAACAAGCGTGGCAACCGCTTTTTTGTGTAGTCTGTTTTTTAAACTATTCAGAAACATTTCGTCTTCAAAATGCTCTCCACATACTCTGTAGGAAGTGTTTTATAGGTTTTCCAACCTGACTAACAAATCTTCTCAAGGGTAATACCACAAGTAGTGGATATATTTTTGACAAATATTTTTCCATTTCCATGTAAATTATTGCGTTTAAATTTCACGAAACAAAATCGTATCAAAAATGTCACTCGCCTTCGGCTCGTGACATTTAAGTGTGATTTTGTTGAGTGAAATTTGCAATAATTTCTATGGAAATGGCAAAATATTTAAAAAAAATATATCTACTTCGAGTGGTATTTGGGACGACTATTTAACAATGTTAATACATAACGATTAACTTTATTGAAAAATAATCCAACAATTAATATTCATCCTCAATTAAATACAGCAGAATACTTCCAAAACACAACATTTAAAAATGTTTAATGCAAACCAAACTTTGTTCACACAGTTTGTTGGTGTTTAGTTTTACGTAACGTAGCGATATCGCGAAGGACAGAACATCGTTGCTAAGCGATATTTCGCAACAAGGCTATTTAGTTTTTGAGTACGTACCTACATTGTTTTGTGAATATTTTGCGTGGTGCCCAATATTCAGTGATATACTGCTGTTATTGGTTGAAAAAAGCAAATGTCTGCAATATGATTGGCTTATATGTTATAGTGTTGAATAGTCCGTTACATGCCATCACCCAAACTCGTTCTCTGAAAATAAGAATAAAAATAAAGCTTGATATTTTATGATAAACACTATGTCAGGGAAAACGTTTAAAAGAATAAGAAAATTAATGAATACCTCCAACAAGCAAAATTTTGTATGTTTTAAAAGTATATATACCTATTAATGTCTGTAGGAAATCTAAATAAACAAAAACACAGTTTTTTAATTGTTTATACACTTAAACGCTGCACAGCGACTAATTCCACTTCGTGTAGCACTCATTTTTAATAATAAATACAACTTCACGGTCCGCAAGCCACAGAAGTAAATAATACTATTAGGGCTCTGAATCAACTGACGTGCCGCGCTGTAGGTTAAGGTGAAACTGATGCTCGAGCGGCTGAGAATATGGCGGTGGGGCTGCGCAGCATGTCATGCGTTATCACTAAAGCTGATAATTATATGCACTCAAATGTACGAAAATATGCGCATATATATGCATACATTTTGTTGAGTATATGCACCCAAAGTTATAATATATGCACATAATATGCTCTAATTTTTTTGAAAATAACTAAGAGTTTTCTAAATAATGAATTTTTTTAAATTATTTTCTATAAAAATATTCATTTTTCTAATTTTTATTCAACGACGTCATTCATTTTAACGTTTGACTATATAAACATGGACTACTAACGCCAACTTTACGTTGTAAGTAACATAAAAATGAGATTTCCCCTAACGCCGCCAGACTATTATTCACCCAACACTCGTGAAATGGATTCTATGTTGGTTGATTCCTTATACATTGTTTCTACAGGAAAAGTGGGGTTGCTGGTAGTCTATGTTTATATAGTCAAAGATTTTAACAGAGACTTCTCCTTTCCTATGCTTATTTTGATAAGCGCATTGCATTCCAGCTGCAGGAAGTAAAAGTATATATCTTGTTGCACATAAAAATTTTATTAATAATTTAATGAAATAGTAAATTTTACAAAAAAATCTGAAAAAAATTCATACAGTACAAATTATTGCTAAATATAACCAAATATGCAAAAATCCAGAAAGTATGCTCAAAATCGTATAAATATGCAAAATATGCAAAATGAAACTTGGCTTAAACGATTTGTTTTCACATAATTAGTATACATATGCAAAAAGTTGCGCCGGCATATCAATTATACAAAATATGCATTTGCATATAATATCAGCTTTAGTTATCACATCTTTACTTTGGATTTTATCGAGAGTGGGTTTGCTGGTTAGCTGGTTTCCTTATGCCACAGTTTATATAGACCGTGCTTAAGCTGTGTCCGGACGTTTCTAGCGTTCTGCGCATCGATGACGCGGTGAACTTTACAAACTGAAGGACTTCTATACACATAAGTGTTGAAATGGACATAATTCCAGCAGTAATGTATTTATTTCGTGCTCGTTACATGGTCTTTCAGTCGTGCACTGCTGTATGTACTAGTAGAATATATCTTTACTTCCTATATCACCGAGTTTGTTATCACTGGATGGCTGCTCTCTTTATGTTCAATACCTGTTTATACAACTGACAATATTTACTTATAGTATTAAATATAATTATACTGATTGTAAATAGTAATAAACGATGTAGAAACAAAAAAGCTCTCTATATCCGCTACATCGAGTTGAAACGTCTTTACTATGCAAACGTAAAGCTTTGCTAAACTCTGCTACATCATCTGCCCGCTTTGCTCGTTGCACTACTCTTGGCTTTTTGCTCCACTATGTTTATACTTCTATGAGTTCAGCTAAAATCCGCAGCCTGACGTACTTGCTTATCGGTGCATTATGAAGGACACCGTGACGACAGGACTGATGGCGAACAAACTGCGTCCATTTAGTGCCGATGAAAATGTGAAACACGCAAACAGATACGCGTGCAGTTAAGCAAGGACAAAGCGCCTCTATATATAAAAACGATGCTGTTAACGAATTTGGGATGAGAAAATTAAACAAAATAACAAATATTACTTTCAAAATTGTAGTTGGTGTTTTGATGTTATCAGAGTATGGGATTAATAATAAATGGAAGTGTTTGGTTTATAATAAGAATGCTTCCCTGTGTAGCCACACTCAACTCAAATCACTTATCTCCCCTAACTGCCTAACCCACAATCCAGAAGAGGTGGCATAATGAGACTTTGCACCCCGGCGGCAGGTAAGCTAGAGACGCCCCTGTATGGAATATTAAACATATTTTATACTAGTTGTCTAATAAATAATTAAGCTCATCATAGATGAGAGGCGCAAAAAACTCGATTGGTTTTGCAGATACTGCATTTTTAATTTGCATTTTTATTAAGCAGAGACTTAATAGGTCCTCACAGATTAGTCTACGAGATTTTCAAGGTCTCTTGAAGAAAATCGCGACTTCTCCGTTCGGGAGCACCACCACTTTATACAGTAATTCTTCGGATGCGAAGCGCCTCGTTCGGAATTCACGTCATTAGTTCAGACGCTCATTAAAGATAATTCTCGTGCCGTTTCTCGATCCAGTGCAATGGTGAAGTTGAGTTTAACAATGGTGACGATGTACGCCGTTCTGGTGCTGGCAGGTAATTCGAATGTTTGCTTTTTATTATTTCTGTGAATAGCTTTAAAATATCAAAGACTAAAGTATCATTAGTTGTCGGGAGAACCGGTTATAAGTATTTTGTCTTGGCCGCTTATTAAATGTTGCAGTGACAAGAAACTCTGTATTTGGGAAAATCCATATGTACGCAAACAAGCCAATGTCGATTTTTTTACCGAGTTTTTATCAAATTGCTGGTCCGTCCGCAAGGAAGGAGCAATTTCCTTGAAATGCTTTTTATAAATAGTTGATTTCCCGTAACCCTTCAATAGGGCAAAGCAAATCAAAGGGATTAAGAGGCATTTTCAAAAACCAATCGCATTAGATATTAATCCTACTGTAAGAAATTCACCGCTATTATCTAAAATTTTACATTAAATTGGTCCTTTATTAATTATTGGAGCGATTGACATGTTCTGCAAAAAACTGAAATTTCCCGTAGAACATTTAGGCGGCTTGCACACCGTAAATATTTTCAAAAACATGGATCCACTTTTATAAACGCGTGTACGTAAGCTCTCAGTTTTCTATTTGCATAAAACAGCTTTTTGCAGTTGCTAATAAATCACACCAATACATAGGCGCCGGGATTTTAAACTTTCAGGGGGCTCAACCTCACTTCAAATGTGTGGATATATGTGTTCTATTTATACATGAAAGAAGAATAAATTCATAAATTAATTTTTATTAATAAGTTATTTTGTTTTAGCCAACAAAATAAAAGCATTTCTTGGTAAGAAATTTGTAAAGGTGATGAAACTCAAAAATCATAATGAAACCAACACAGTTACTAAATAAAACAAACGTGAATATCACTAATAACAAAATAGAAACGCTTCTTTTTGAGTAATAACAAAAGATAAATTCCAAAAATATAACCAAAAATAAAGTTACGAAATGAAACAAAAACACATACTAAAATATCACTACTCCTCCAGTGAAAAGTGCTGCGTCGAACTCATTTGGTTCAATGAATATATTTGCAATTCGTTTCATATCTAGTTTGGCTCATTCAATATTCGACCCACAGCTAATCTGGGGTAAGTTTTCAATATACGAAGTGCAGAACAAAAATTTTCTATGTGGGGATTATTATTATTATAGCTTATTATTGTAACGACACTTTATTTAGAATAATTAGGTAAATAATAATACAAGTTCAATTACATACTATTATTTGAATTTAATTAATAAATAAAAGTGACAGATAAGTCATAATTAATATTATATTAAAAATATAGTTATCTACTTTTCTTTGAAAAGCTTACGATTTTATGTGCATCCTTCTAACAGTAGCAGGAATAGTAAATAAGTAAGGGCATGTACAAATATATGGATAAAGTATGACTATAACATAAGGAGTAGCATTAAAATATAGAAATCATATTTGTCGAAATTTATAATAATGTAAAAATTGTAAGCATGTAATTGCAGTAACTAAGGTGAAAGGTAGGGAACAGGGGTGACTAAAAATAACAAAACTAAATTTTGATATATTTTTTCTGAAAGGAAAATAGACTTTTTATAAGTGTATTGAAAAATTATAAATTATACGATAAGGCATAATTGTGTAATTTACTAATATAAACTACTTTAAACTAAAATAATGTTTTGTTCTTAACTTATTCTATACCAAGGAATGGAATGTTGATGTCGGGGGTTTAAGGTATATGCAAAACGTTGCTGGTTGGAGTTAGTGTTTGGAGACCTTCATGATCGCTACTTTCTGGTGCTCGAATGTGCAGTGTTAGCAAGGGCGGATATATTGTTAGTAAAGTTAGAGTGGTGAAATATTTCCAGAATTGGAGCAAAAAAGAATCTAAAAGGAAGGAATGATTACAATGAAACATTAAAAGTAAAATATTTACTGATTAGTAATTTCCTGAAATGGCCGGAAAAGTACAGTTCGTAAGAGTACCTACTTGAGTAGAAGGTTTGCGTGGATTGTCGGTGTTCGCTTTTGGATTAAAGGAATTTCTATGACCGATACCAAGCTTTAACATAAAAAGTAATTTTAAGAATCAGACTGCCAATGAATGCACGCCTCAACTTGAGTTATTACTTTCATGTTTGTATAATTTTTAACTGGGCTAGTTTTGGAGATTTAAGTAACCATACGTACTTAATACACCGGGAAAGTAATACATATAATACAGTCAATTTTCAAAAATATCTTGGGTTAGGTCAGTCTAACAAGTTTAGCTAAAAGAAATTTTGATAACAAACAACGGTCACAAAAAAAATATATAGTTCTGATATCCACAAATAACCATAACATTGCAGTATATTCAAAAAGTAGGTCCCTGTATACGATATTGCTCTCCCAATCTTTAAAGGTGATTTCATGATTAATGTGGCGATTTACTCACAAGAAATGTAACCTAAAAGTGCAGTTTACATGACTTCACTTGAGATCAAACACTACGATGAATATTCAACCAAATTAAAACTACAATATACCAATATAAGCTAAAAGATTTAAGAAAGGTCACTATCGTATTCAAAGTTTAGTTTATGAATCACGGTTTTGATTAAACTAAAATAAATAATGCGTCTGTTTAAACGTGAAAATGCACTTTCTTTTCAATGTCAACTCTTTTGACTAAACAATATCCAGAAACAGGTTCCTATATAACTTGAACTTTGTGCCTGGTCGAAGTCATTTTCATAAAAACTAATAACGTTTATCGAACTCGAAGTATTACCATTTCCGATCGCAAATTTTTCTAGTCAAATGCTTCAGTACATTCTCTTAAAATTTAGCTCTCAGAGATACCGAAGTTTGATCAATTATTTCGATAATTTTTTCAAACTTACTAATTTTGTGGATACTTCTCAGTCTCGATAAACTCGCATTTATGATGAAACTGCATATGTTTTGTGAAGATAGCAACCGCTCTGGAGTTAAAAAAAGTAGGAAAATTTAATTTTGGTGAAGGTGTCACGCACCAGACTGGTGTAGTGGCACACTCGTGAACTACAAACCTGAGGTAACGAGTTGAAATTTCTGCCCTGCGAATTTTTTGAAGCTATCGAAATGTGCGGATGCAAATATCTATTCCATCTTACCTCTCAATCTGAAATACCACATTATAGGCTCTCCATCTGCACCCTTCGCTAACGGTATTGATAAATCGCCGATTCAATTTTAAACATTTTCTCCGTCTAGACTTTGCAAAAATTATTTCCCGGCTCCCTTACCAATTCTCTTGAACTGAAGTCGTCCCACATATGTCCCGATCATGTATATATATAACATAATATGACAACTTAAATTTGCCAAGTTTTTATCATATTAAGTTTCTTCAGGAATTTTGTAATTTTTGATTTTAGAGGTCATAAATTGGTACGTTTTAAGTTTCACATAAAAATGCATCTTGAAAAGTTTGACATTATTGATTAACAACAGAACAGGAACCAATTCATTCTAATTTAAAAAAAATATTTAAACATTTACCAAATTATAAACATACTAAATGCTAGTCATTACTTAATTGTTATTTAACCTTATGGCTAATCATTGCTTCTACCGTAGTAATAAATATACCCAAAACGTTTGTTTGTGCTCTCAAATTAAAAGTAAAATGTTCACCGTTACATTTTTTGGTACAATTAACAGTAGTATGAACTGTATAAACTTAATAAATATCGGGAGATCCAAAAAAAACTGTTTCTCAGCGGGCTGTGAAATTCAAACGTTTGAATACTATGTTGGTAGCACTGTAAGACTATGTCAAATTCGATGTTAGTAGGTTAGGTTTTGCGTCAGTTTTGACACAGACTGACGCGAAACCTAACCTGCTAACCTCAAATTTGACATAGACTTACAGTGCTACCAACATGTTATTCAAACATTTGAATTTCACAGCCCGCTGAAGAACAGTTTTTTTATCTCTCGATATAAATTAACCAACAGATTACCCACCTACCTTCAAGCTAAAAAATTTACAACTTATTTTAAAACCTTACAAACATTGAAAATTAAATTAGGATCACAAAGGAAGAAACACCTTAGGTGTTTATTACATAGTGTATCTCCATTCTTAATTGTTTTAAAGCTATATACATTTCAGTAGTGATGAATATTAACCAGCAATCTTAATCTATTTAAAACTATTATTGTAGATTCCACCCAACCTACCATATCTACACTTCCCAAATCAGTAAATATCTGTAATGCTACCAGTAGTTTATCTAAGAACTCCATGATACCTTATTGTATTTAGACAACTAGTTTATGATAATGTTTTTTTGTTTCTAAAGTTTTAATATTTCTGAAACCAAATTTTCGAATATATTCAAAACTGTATTTGCTGCAGGCTATGTCTAACTTTTTGTTTTTAACTGAATTTATATGCTATATTAATTCTGTTATTGGAATTATTTTTTTCGACTAATATACCAAAATTGCCAGTCACCACAATTAATTTATGTGTTTTGTGGAGAAGAACTTGTTTCTAAATTTGTATAAAATTACTGGAAAGTAGTTTCACTTTTATAACTAACTTTTAGATTTGCTTTTTTAGTGTGTTACTTAATTTTGGAGTAAATCTTTTAATGTACGGTAAATATGAAAACAAAACAATTTATCTGTTACTGTGTAGAAGGTTTAATTTAACAGCGACATTTTTCCAATTAAAAACATCTGTCGTAACTAGTGCATTTGTGAATGAAACTAATGGGTTACAACGATGGTTTGTGCCGCCCTTTCACACAAGGCGTACGAAACCCCGACTAGCTTGAAACTGTCGGCGATTAGTGTCATGGGTAAGGATCAGGCTATGGTTTTTCAAGTTACAAAATAAGAAAAAAACAAATTGGGCGCCAGTTACCAGCAGCGACAAAAACAGTCTAACTTGCAGTGAAATACACTCACTTACCGTATAGGGCTTCAGATTAGAAGAATCCAAACCCTAAAAAACAAGGAGGTTGCGGTAGCTCACAAAAGAAACTTAGAAGTAAAAATCAAGCATCGATGCTTTAAATGAACAACAACTAAGCCCAAACAGAAAAGACAGCGCAAGTTCCAGTTAAAATGGAGTATCAACGGTTAACCCCACACTACATATTAAAACAAGTTAGAGCTACTAAGTAGATACAGTCAATAGATTATGGTAAACAAATGACGCCAAAGACCTATATACAGTAATTCAGTATCGTAAATTCAAAATAACCTTAGATTAAATGTTACAATTACTTCAAAGTGGCACAGAACTGTTAAACTGGGTCGCTGAATGCAAAATAACACAGGGGTTACATATTAATAGAATAAGCATACCTAATTATCAACATTAAATATGCTCGGAAGTGAATTGCATTAGCAACACTAAACCAAAATGAATAATAGCTTACCTGAGATGAAGAGCGACGCACGATCACGTGCAGTAAAATATGAGGATTTTCCGGTATGCATCTTGTAAAATTGCCAAAACGCCGGCTTCGGAAGAGCTGTGAATTCCTCTTAACATTCGATCATCTCGGGTCGCTTTTAAAAACGGCTGCGTGAAGTTAGCTCTACACCCAAAATTCCATTTAGCTAGTAATAACAATAATAAAGAAAGGAGTGGCATGCATTTACAAAGAGAATCTTAGCCGCAAACACCAAAACCAAAATAGGCCGTTGGAGGTTACTTACTAACTTTCTTAACAAATAACTAAATAATTTATTTCTGAAGTAAACTACACCATAAATAAGGAGTAGCTTTAAAATAAATCATTTAAGAAAACCCGACACCAATTGGTACAAGAGGAATCGACTATGTATGTATGTATGTATGTAAGAAAACCAGAAATCGCAAGAAAGAAGAATATAATTCCTGCAATATACAAGCGACGGACCACCAAAATTTCAACAATGTCGTTGTCAAATGAGTAGGAAATAGAACAAGAATCGGTTTATCGAGGGACGTGGTTGAAGTTTTAAGTTTAGTTCCAAATTATGAAATTAAAAATAACAGCTATCCTATGTCAACATTCTAGAAAAAACTTAAGTAAAAATACAAGAAAAAAAACTCTGATATAATATTAGAGCAGAAGTAGCTAACTACTTACTAATAAAACAAATAAAAAAATTAAAACAAATGTAAATAAACAAAAAATACAATGCAATCTGTTGCAGTGCCTAAAGACAATTCGAAACAAACAAAAAGGAAGAAACTAATTCTACTTTAACCTTACAAAACAAAATCAATAACTTAATAAACGCATGGTTTGAAAAAGAGTTTATTGTTAATATTAAAGCCAAACAATTAAAAACATACAGTTTTACCTCCAAAAGTTTATAGATTTTACACAAAAAATGCTCCGTTAGGGCATATTGAAAATATGTGAATGTTCAGGCTTCTAAGTATAATTTATCTATTATCTTGGTAACATCTTTAAAAATGTCGTTGGTAAAACAAATTAATATGTAAAAGGTGCATGGCAATTCAAAGATTTCATAATTTCATATTTTACTGAGTGGTTTTAATAAATTTCATTAAATATTGTTACATACATTTTTTGCCGCTAATGGAATGGAAACATGCCACCGAGTAACTCGGGAGACGGTCGACTTACCTTCGAAAAGAAGCAGAACTAAATTATAGGACTTGAAGTAGTTCCAATTGGCATGGTTTCCAAAAACTTCTTATAAGCCACTAAGTCCCCCAAATCATAAAAAAATATAACAGTGATACTCAAGTCTAAGTAAAATCGTATCGGGACAACGCATCCAAAGGTAGGGAAAAGCCAGAGATAAAGAGCAAATTGTAATTGTTGGTTTACACGAACTTTCAGCTATAACCAAGTAATTTTTTAACTACTAAATATCACACATATATCACAAGACAAACATATCACAGGTCATGCGTCTTTATCATAAATCAGTAATTACGTGTGTGGGAGACACTAATTTCGCTGCTGGGTATGCTCGAACGGTACTACACATGAACAGTTATAAACCACTATTCAAGCTCGCTTAATTTGGAAAATTAACCCGCTTGTCGAATAAATATAATCCCAATACAACTTCTCCAATAATTTTGTAATATACCACGAGTTGCTTAGCATTTAGGAGCATGTATGTTTGCTTGTAAAACGTAGAAACATACAGGGCTGAAATAGTAACCCAGCCTGAAAGCTAACGAAACTAAACTTGGGAACGCTTGTACAAATTATTACTGAAAACCTTCCTCAGCAACAGCTAGCGAGAGTAAATTATTTGCAGAGCTAAACATAAAATCCAATTACATCTAAGCGGCGATGCCAATAATAATCAATTAAGTTATATCAGATTGAAACCTAAAGGTAGTGCAACCAAAGGGTTGTGCATTAACACCCCAAACATTGGAGTCCGAAAACCATGACGACTGTCTCCAAGGCAGAATTGCTATAGCATCCCCAAAACTCCCTTTGCGATCAAGATTTCTTTACTCGGATATAGCACGGCTTACAAATGGGCACCTGCCCTACAGCGTTCTTGAAGATTACACACCACCAACACATTTGGACTCTGAGCCCCGTACAAGAAAGGCTAATTGAAGCATACAAAAACTAAGAAACGAGCCCATACAAAATAAGTGCTCTTACCAAATCTGCATTTTATTCACTCAAAATATTATAGCACCTGCCATATGCTTTTAGGTTAGAACTGCATCAAACGACTTCTGAAGATTTTCGAATTGTACAACTGCTTCTAGCGGATTCTCATCTCAATAAAGGTCGGTCCCTCCACAAAGAGTTAGACACTAACTTAAAAAAACACTTGAAAACAATCACATTTTTTTTAAATTATCAAAATCTAAGAAACAGAAAAAAACTATCATAAACGAGTTTTCAGAAAAAAGGCTGAGCAAACAAGAAAAATTTGTTAATTTTAGATTTGATAGTCTAAACCCCGAAGCCGGACATCTCGGCGCCGCCATCTCGGTGCGGGGCCAGCTCGGCGCCGGGACAACTCGGCGCGGAGCCATCTCGGCGCCAGCCAAATCGGCGCAAGGCTATCTCGGCGCCGAATTCAAATTCTTAAACTACAGTGTGCACTACGTAAGAAAATTATTATAAACAAATAATAAATAAATTGATCGCCAAAAAGCTGGCATCAAATGAAAAAAAATATTTCGAATTTCTTGGAAAATCAAACACTGATAACTAGAGGTGGTTGCAAAGTGATTACAAATGGGCCAAGTTTTCACGTGACTTCCGTTATCAGTAAAATTTTACATTTTTAAAAATAATTACGAAACATGCATTTACTAGTCAAGATAGAGACAAATTTTACGAAAAAAAATTTCTGGCCTTGAGATTGTTCAGTCAGCTAAAACTAACACACAATAAAAAATCTCATTGAAATCTTGTTTAATTTCCGAAAAATGGCATTTTTTGGATTTCCACTATTTCGAAAAACGCCATTTTCTAACTAAGTAAATTGCTTTTTATGTGACAAATATTTCTTTAATGTTTATTTCCCAAATCAAAGAATTTTATTTTTATCAAAGGTTTTTATTATGAAATAAAAAACGTTAAAAATATTTGTTTTCCATAGCAGTCTTTGTTAAAAGTAAAATGCTTTGATATGGGACCTAAACAAAAAAAAATGTGAGAGATCAAAGTTGGCCGAGGATTTTGGAGTTTGGTATAGGAGCCTAGATGTTGATTCTAAACAACTTTTCTTAATAACTTTTTGTAGTATTTGCTACATAAAATGCACGCTACTCTACAGTAATAGTATATTACAGCTAGAGCTTACAATACCGGGATTGCGGGATCCCGAATACCGGAATCCCGGACGAATTTTGTCCGGTATTGAAAACCGGTATTGATGTAGAAAATACCGGTATTTCGGTATTCACATTTTCCTATAAAAATTATATTTTATGAAAATATTTACTACAGTTAAAGATGAAATATGTTTCATTATGGGACTTATAAATCAAAAATCAAAAACGTTCCAAAAGGGAATCATCAAGATAACACATAATATGTGTAAAACAATTCTAAATCAATAGAAACGTAAACAGCTCCTAGAATACACGGCAGTTCAGACAGTTCTCAAGCCCGGCGTGGTGCGACGGCGCGCGCAATATTTTAAACAATACACTCCGACTCCAAAGTTTTTGAGATTTTAGTAAAGGAAATTAATATTTATCAAGAATTTTAATTTATTGGTTTGTTGGTTTATTAGTTACACATAAAAAACTAATTTTGTTATATTTATAGAATTTCTTATTTGTTATATTTTCATCTACTTTATTTATTTATCTACTTATAAACAAAAAAATAATAAGGTAAGGGACTTCATTTTGTAGTCAATGTTAATTTTAAAAATACATTTTTATTCGTTTTTGTTGATATTATTTTAAAATTGTCATAACTACTAGGTAAAAATCTAATAACTAAATTTTCTAATAGTAATACCGGTGTTAATACCGATATCCCGGTATTAAAAATTTTGAATACCGAATACCGGTATTAAGATTTTGGCCCGGTATTGTAAGCACTAATTACAGCCCGAGATGGGAAGTGTTTCATTACTGTCGAGAGATTAGTTAGTTGATTGAGACGCGAAGCGTCGAAATCAGCTATTATCTCGAGACTAAGGAAACTTCCTGTCGAGGTTTGTATACTATTTTATTCGCAACCACTTTATTCTAAACAATAATTGGAAAAAATTATTATATTATGATACGACAGGTTGCGATGCGCATGAATGGATCAACAAGATTCCCAGTATCCCTACCTACTCAGCGGTCGGGAAGTAGCGGGTTGAAATGTACGACTTCCCCCACTCAAATGAGGTCAGGAATGTTCACATTACATATATGGTTGCGAATAAAATAGGTTTTTTGAAAATTTCCAAGGCTTACTTGATTTTTCAAAACTGAAATGCTGTTAGAAATTCGCCTTTAACCAAGCAGGACTGAACCCCAAAAAATGAAAATTTAAATCGAGTATTTCTTACCTTTTACAAGAGTAGTGTCACCTATCGGGGGACACACTGTATATACAGGGTAATTTTTAAGTTGATTATTTCTTTTTAGCAGGATATAAAGCTAAAAAAAGTAAACTTATTTTTCATTTACCACTTTTGCGAAATATCAAAGCTAACGGAGGTACAAGGTGTAAAGTTTCAAATTAAGAACTAAAATTACTTAACGAAAATTAAACTAAACTTAATCTAACTTACATGATATGTTCAAAATTATCAGCATTCGCTTCTACACACACGTTCCGCGTATAAGAGCGATGCGGCAGCGGCATTTTGACGACACTCCCAGTAAATAATAAGCATATTCACTCACTCATTATTTTCATAAACATGAGCCATTATTGTAGCAATAACATTAAATTACAATGGAAAATTAGTTGACAGGTCATTGCTTGATAACAGAGATAAACAAAAATAAAATTGTCCAGCCGCTTTTGCGCCAAGGTTTAGTTTTTAATTTGAAACTTTAACACCGTG
>OW679203.1:26483733-26713767 GCA_940337035.1 Agriotes lineatus | reverse complement strand
ACACAACATAATGATCAATAGTGCATGCCAACTATTTATATGAACTATGATACTTTAAATAATGAAATGCCTTAATGATTATTAAAACACATTGATACCAAAAAAAAAATGCCTAACACTGCCTCGCAAATATGTGCTATTAGTCCATTTTCTAAACGCAAAAAATTCGCCAAAGTTCTAACTTCGTTGACTCAAAACCGATTTTGAACATTTTTTTTATTATTTCGGAAAAAGTTTATAGAAAAGTTCCCCATAGGTGAGAAAGTGTGCTTTTTATTTTCAACCAAACTTACAAAGTAAGTGGTTACTATGATCCCTCTTTCTGTGTGTCTGTGTGTCTGTCGCACGGTTCCCGTTAAGGCAGAATACAACTGATGGTGGATTCCTATGTATTTTTGTCCCCTGAATCCGAATCCACTGGCTTTTCGATATCTCAACCCGTTTTCGAAATATTCGACTTTAATGTTCGAATTTTCACATTTTAGGCTTTAATATCACTTTTATGTAGTTTTCTCTCCTGATTCCAAATATGTCACTCATTTCACGATATCTTGAATAGTTTTCGAGATATTTGATTTTTTAAAAATCCGAATTTTCTTTTTGTAAGTTTGGTTTTCAGACGTACATGCGCGGCTAAGCTTTTTTCAATTGTTATTAACAAATAAGTGTTTTTATATACCCTTAATTAAAAAAATGTATAACTATTTTATTTATTTAAACAATTGCCTGAAATTTGACAACATAAGGTTTTTGGGGTCGCAGATTACGAATCTGGCCTCCAAATGGGTCTAAAAGCAAAATGGCGTCGAAGGTCTAATTTTCTATTTAATTATTTTTTTTAATTTTTATTAGATGTCTGTGGGGTGTTGGGGTCGCTGATTACGAATTTGACATTAAAACTCAACTAAAATAAAAAATGCCGGATCCAAAATGGCGGAAAGGGGTATTTTTTTTATTTCTGATACCTATACCTAGGGTATCACCAGATGGAAGAACAAACAACCAAATCGACCACATAGCATATAGCAGAAAATGGCGCAGTTCATTTCTGGATGTACGAAATCGACGAGGAGCAGATGCAGGGAGTGACCATCATCTCTTAACATGCACAATAAGAATCAAACTAGCTGCAGTGAAAAACAAATTTTTGGCAGCGAAACGTAAGAAATTTGCTCTTGACAAGCTAAATAACCCAGCTGTTCACGACAAAATCAAAGAAGTAATTAACAACGACCCAGAGCTAATTCAAATCAGAAATGAACCAGTAGACTCGCGCTGGAATAAAGTTACAGACTTCCTGTTACAGAAAACTGAAACTATACTAGGAATAAAAGATAAGAAAAGAAAACCATGGATATCCGATAACACGTGGAACCTAATCTCACAGAGGCGGAAAAGCAAAACGAGGATCAACAACTTCCAGTCAGATCCCAATCAAACAGCTCTAATGGCGGAATACAATAAACTAAACAGAGCAGTAAAAAGAAGCGCCAGATCTGACAAAAGAAAGTGGTATGAAGATACTGCTAGTAGAGCAGAACTAGCTGCAGAACGAAATAACGTTAAAGAACTCTGCCAAATTACAAAACGGCTAGCTAACAAAGGACAGGCGACTAACAACCACATTAGAGATAAGGAAGGTAATCTACTTACCACAGAAGAGGAACAAATTACTAGGTGGGAGGAATACTATCGCGAAATCTTGGGAAGAGAACCAGAACAAGAAGACCAAGTTAGACAAGAAGAACCCCGTCAGATTAGAATAAATGTAGATATTCCCAACAAAAAAGAAATAAAAAGCTGTATTCTGCAGATTAATTCAGGGAAGGCGGCAGGTATTGACAATTTGCCTCCTGAAATTCTTAAAATTGACCCAGATCTTATTTCCGACCTACTGTATCCTATTATTAGGAATGTTTGGGAAACGGAACAAATTCCCGATGAATGGAAAGACGGGCTGATCATAAAGCTACCAAAAAAGGGTAATCTCAGTCACTGTAGCAACTGGAGAGGCATCACGCTATTAAACTCGATAAACAAAATACTGGCAATACTAATGCTCAATCGCATCTCAGAGCATATTGAACCCAAACTGAGAAAAGAACAAGCAGGTTTCAGACCACAACGGTCTTGCGTTGATCATATCAATACCCTTCGAATAATAATCGAGCAGTCCCCCGAGTAAAACTCCCCACTATATCTAATTTTTGTTGACTTTAAACGAGCTTTCGACAGCATCAATCAAGAAGCCATATGGAATATATTGGAAAACAAAGGAGTTCCGCATAAACTAATCAACATCATCAAAAGCTTATACACAAACGCGACATGTAAAATTCTACACAAAGGAAAAACAACCAATAAAATTTATGTCAAAAATGGAGTTAAGCAAGGTTGCCCCCTATCACCTATTCTATTTAATATCACTCTGGATTGGGTCATGAATACAGTATGCACCAATAAGAATAGAGGAATTGTTTGGGATTTACAAAACCGTCTAGAAGATCTGGACTACGCAGATGACATATGTTTGTTGTCACATACATATGCAGACATGGACGGAAAACTCCAAGAACTAAATACACAAGCAACACGCATGGGACTCAAAATTAACATCGATAAAACAAAAGTATTACGTATATGCACCAACAATCGCAATAATTTCTACATCGATGGGGAAGAAATAGAAAATGTTGACAAGTTCTGTTATCTAGGGTGTATTATTACTGCTAAGGGAGGCACTGAGGACGACATCCAATGTAGAATTAAAAAATCTGGTGTGATACACTCACACAACTTCCTTTTACAGTGATCTTATAATTAGTCAAAAATTTCATTTTTAATTTTTAACCGTTTGTTAAAAATTTTCAAAAATTACAAATTCTACAAAAACGGTACAAAATCGAGTATTAGTTGAAGAGACAAATTTTCTCTAGAATTTTAAGGTGAATTCAAAAATGTAATAATATACCGGGTGTTTTATTTAAAATAGGAGTTAATAAAAAAAATAGAAAAAAAAACAAAAGAAACCCACTTTAGAAGTATTCAACTGGAAAATCACCTACCTCACATCAATACACATTAAAAATGTAAGAAAAATGTAAAGTTTAAAAAAAAATCGTTAGAGCTGTTTTTGAAAAAATCGAAAAAAACTGAAAAATCACAAGAGTAAACACCTACTTTCGGTTATGCGATTTTCTTCAAAAGCTTGCTGTCTCATCTACATAGTACACAAAACTTATATATGAAGTTTCAACGCCATACCTCTTTTCGTTTTTGAGATATTCTGTTCACAGACACACACACAGACACACACACACACAGACAGACCAATGAAAAAAAATATGTTTTTTGGGATCAGGGGACTCTAAAACGTGAAAATCCGTTGAAAACTCAATTTCGAATTTTTGGGGTGAATCCAATACTTCCTTTATAGTAAAAGGAAGTAATAAAAAGGGACAGCAGGCTTTCGGAATGCTTTCAAAAATATGGTCTTCGTCTTACATACTTAGAAGTACTAAACTGCGTATCTTTAACTCTATTGTTAAGTCAGTGTTGCTATACGGTTGTGAGACATGGAAGGTAACAGCAGCAGTATCCAACCAGTTACAAGTATTTGTTAATAGATGTTTAAGAAGAATCTGTTGTATCTTCTGGCCAGAAAGGGTTTCTAATGAAGAACTTTGGAGCATGACAAACCAAATTGAAATCTCCAAGGAAATCCTAAAAAGAAAGTGGGGATGGATTGGACATACCCTACGGAGGAATCAAGATGACATCGCAGTAACGGTATTGGACTGGAATCCGCAAGGAAAACGAAAACGGGGCAGGCCACAAACAACATGGAGACGAACAGTGCTTAAGGAATCAGAGCAATGTGGAAAGAGCTGGAGGAAGATCAAAGCACTTGCACAAAACAGAGTTCGTTGGCGAAACTTTGTTTCAGCCCTATGCTCCAGTTAGGAGTTTTTGGGAATATATATATACCTAGGGGTTTGTTGAGTCGCTCATTCCAAATTTTATGTTAAAATTTATCAAAAATTTAAAACCGTGTCTGAAAAATGGTGGAAACAAATGATAGAAAAGGTAAATGAGTATTAAAGATATTATATTTTAATTGATTTATTAAAATTAACCCAAGATACATTTAAAAACAAGGAAAAAATTATTTAGCTTTAGTTTCTTCTTCCTCTACTTCTTCCATTGACACTGCCGGTCGTGAATTAAGGTAACTATTTCCGTTACATTCATCGCAAGCCGCCGAGCCTAAAGGCGACTTTTCCTACACCCTCAAGCCCGCAACTAGTTTTGTAGTTGCAAAAAAAATTTTTTAAATTGTTTTGTGGTGCTGGTTCTTGTGTCATTAGGATTGGAAAACACTTTCCTGTATCATATTTCCAACCCCAATCTTCCGTTGAAATATCTTGGTTTCCCAGGCACAACTGTGTTTGCAAATACATGCGCTTTAAATGTTGTTCTGCTGAATCCATCGTAGGGCACAATGATGCTAAATTAATACTTCTTTTAGTAGACGACTTAATAAAAGAGTCTGTAACCTCATTTACCTTGCGGTATATGAATAATAAAAAACGTTCAATCAATTAAACATTCCTGTAAGAGTTTAAGCAGTTACTTTTCTTCGCACCATACATTGCAAGCATACATTTGATACCAGCATTTTTTTATATACATTTTAGCAGTCTCTTATAAACCACCGCTATTTTCAAATATTTTGGCAAATTTATTCTTTCGTGAACATAGCCATTGCTTCATTTACTAGGACTTATGCATGTGGATCTTTAATAAGGTGCCGGTCCTATTCGTCTTCCTCATCCTTATATAAATTTATCTTCAATATATTAAACTATATTCAAAAGCCAAGATCTGCACTTTGACACCAAAACTCGCATGCTAAGATACTACATTTTTCCCATATGGGGTCGAGTCCTGGACACTTAACGAAACAATCACAAAAAAAAATCGAAGCCTTTAAAATGTGGTTATACCGAAAAATATTGTGGATATTATGGAAAGACCGTGTAATAAATATTAACGTTCTGTAGAGAATGAAAAAAAATAAAGAGGTCACGGACAACATCAAGGTACGCAAACTCCAATACCTCGGAATGAGAATAAGTGCGTTCTACTACAATCTATTATACAAGGCAAGAAATATGGCAAACGTGGAACATAAGAATATTATCTTGGTTGCAAAACCTAAGGGAGTGGTATGGAAAATCATCCAACGAGTTATCTAGAATTGCAACCAATAAAGTGAAGATGACCGTGTTGAACGCAAACATACGAAATCGGATAAGCACCTGAACAAGAAGAAGATTCTTTCCTCTGTTAAAACATGCTGAAGTTGTGTCACATCCAGTTAAAGCATATACAGAAAGTACATGCTCACTACCCTTGGGATGCGCAAATTGAAGGCGTTTAGAAGAAGATATTTTTTTATTTTCTTTATTTTTGGCAGGTTTTAAAAAATATATGTATATCTTTATCAGGAGAAACTGAAGCTGTTAATATAAGTAATACGTCTATATTCTCTGATACTACGACTATGTTGTCATTTGATGCATTGACAGCTGCTGTAACTATTAACCGATCCGCATCACTTTCATCTTGAGAGCGGGGATATTATTTGCAGCTAAAGTTTATTTTAAAAAATTAATAAAACGACATGAAAGATATTTTCCAGAAATTTTTCTTGATACAACTTTAAAGACCTGTCTCTTTCAAATCGAATATCTGGTGCAGTTTTCGTTTTTAGACGTCGGTCTCTTTCATCAGATTTTATTCTATGTTTCTGATAATCGACAAAAACCATTGCTTTTTTCCATAATTACGAACAATAAAATTAATATATATCTAAAATTGCACCATACTGTTAAACAAGTTGCGATTTGTTTTTATGTAATAACATTCCTCCGTCGGTCACAAACAGAAAAATCTTTTAATTCAGTAATATCTTTTGGAAATTGTACAAAGAGGTCGTAGAAAACACATTTTTAGGCGTTGGAAATTATATGTAATCGTATGTTATATTTAAATGTAGTTAATCTATTTAAATTTGAGTTAGTTTAACAATTTAGAATTTTATTTGTATATAATGTTTATTAAATAATAATAATAATCGTACAGAATCCAAAATTACCTTTTAATGCTATATTTATAATTACTGTGTCCAAAACCCCTAGATATGAGGCAACGCGCGGAATTCAAAAAAGAAGCTATTTTGCCACTTTAAAGACGTTATTTTTCATTTTTGATAAATTTTAACATAAAATTTGAGATCAGCGACCCAAAAAACCCTATTTAGGTAAGAAATAAAGTCAGGAAAAAAACTTTTTTTTGCCATCTTGGATCCGCCATTTTTTATTTTAGTTGAGTTTTAATGTCAAATTCGTAATCAGCGACCCCAAAAACCCTTAGACATCTAATAAAAATAAAAGAAAAAATTAGACTTTCGAAGCCATTTTGTAGACGCCATTTTGGTGTTTAGACCAAATTTGAGGCCAGATTCGTAATCTGTGAACCCAAAAACCTTATGTTATCAAATATCAGGCAATGGTTTAAATAAATAAAGAAGTTATACATTTTTTTAATTAAGAATATATTAAAAACACTTCTTTGTTAATAACAATTGAAAAAATAAAAAGCACATTTTCTCACGTATGGGGAACTTTTCTATAAACTTTTTCCGAAATATAAAAAAAAATGTTCAAAATCTGTTTTGAGTCAACGAAGTTAGAACTTTTTTCCTTTAGTAAATGGACTATATTACATGTATAAAACTTTAAGATTAACAAATGATTCGCGTATGGGCCTACCCCGTTTTTACGCGAATCTACACGTTCCGGCAGTAATGTGCCCAAGTAAGACTCACGAAATTTAGGAATCATTTTGCTGTTCCAGAAAACTGTATCTCTATATATAACTTTAATAGAGATAATTTGGGTGTCCTTACCACAAAATAACACTTGCTTTTATAGTAAATGTTTAACTGACGTTGTGTTTGAAAGTAATAATCCTGTAGTTTTTTTTAAATGCAAACATATGTCAAATGGTGTGTAGTCAGGTTTTATCTGAAGGAAGTAAATGTTATCATAAAAGATAAAACAAAATCTTATTTCTTACATATTTGTTTTATAAAAGTGTTAATATCATCATATAATTGGAGACAGACACAATTGAAAACTAAAAAATTTGATTGATGACAATTACAAATGTCATAAAGATTGAAAATAGGAATCTGTATTATCGATTCGAATAACCAAGATTTTTGGTGGGTATTTTAAAAATAACAAGAACGAAAGAGGTGTAAGATTCGTTAATTCGATTAACACGTCTAATTTTAAAACTGAATTAAATATTCAATTTTACAAGAAATAATACTGGTATGTACAATTATCTATTGTCATACTAGGAAGTAGTACAGTAAAGAAGAAGATAAGTATTAAATCGAGAAAGATCAAGTGCATACATAAAAGCAGGTCTAAAAGGATTTCTGACTACAAAACAAGAAAGAACATGATATAGCTGATGGAAATTTCAATTGGATTGGGGAAAATAGAAGATAATTAGAGCTCGAAGAAAGAAGACATTATCAAGTAACTGTACAGAAACCTCAATTAGATAAAATCAGATCTGAAATGGAAAGCAGTAATAACAAGGATTTATCTAATACTTAAAAATATGAATTTGGATTCAAATAAATAACAGAAATATTAACCTCTAATAAATTTAATAAAACAAACAGTAATTCAATAAATGAAACATAAATATAGAGTTTATGTAAACATACAGTATAACTAGCATGAAATTGAATTGAACACTAATAATGAATTTACAAGAATTTGAAGAAAGTTTATTAAATATTGTAATATATCACTTTCTTACGGTGTTATTACAATTATTATCAAATTAAATATACTCTTTTACCAACTATTAAAGAAAGCATAATCAGGTATAGCTCAATAATCTACTTACCTTACTTTTTAATACAATAAATAGGATTTGACTTACCTATCTCATAAATCTATTTAACAATTAGATTTGTATCATGTGATTATAGTTTTTTATAGCCTCGACTAATCAGCTTACAAGCAATGGGATTCCTGACTCCCAGCTGAATGAGTAAATTTTCAACTAGCAACTTTCTCTTGTAGTTAAAGACTGAATTACTTTTAAAATATAATAATTATTTGACTTTGTGAATCAAATACACGTTTGAAGGTACTTCACAAAATTAAATTCATATTTTCAGTTTGTTAGTAGCGCATCTAAGTTTGATCTGACATTACAAAAATATATAGATATCGTCAAAAATAGTTTAATCAAATGTTAAATATCCAAACTTGATTTAAATAAATATTCTAAAAAATAACCTAATACCAAAACGTAAATTTCAAATTATAATGATCGAAAAACGTCAAGTACTTGAATCACTATTAAATTTAAAAAATTAATTCTTCTAAATTAATTTCTAAATATATTTAGAATTATACTAATGATTTCCCGTACCAGACTTGCTATATAACTGCTTAATATTTCATAAGAAATAGGCACTAACCTTCTGATTGTTTATCTTGTACCTGAACGTGTTATCTCAGCTACTAACTGGGTAAATTCTAGTCAGCAAACACCTCCCTGGGTTTTTCCCGACCAAAACAAAGCTCGTTGTAGCTCTTTGAAACCTCGATTATGTGGATAGACAGTTCAACATCATACCACAACACTCACTTTCGCTTTTTTACTTGATTCGTAGTAAAATAGCACGTTAAATGGAATCAAACAATCTTGAATTTTATATTTGAATAATATTTGTGACTTATAGTCAAATTTGATGGTAGAGATAAATATACTGCTACTACGTATTAAATCATCAATTATTATTCTTCACAGTTAATGGGAATTTAACCCTTAACGTGACTATTTATCGTAGATTATCAATTCAGGTTATTTTTTTACTACTTAATATAAACACCCTGTGGTTGCCCTTTACAACACCACCAGTTAAAACATACAACCGTTACATCACATGATGTACACTAGATATTTGGATATTATTTTAAATAAATGTATCATTTATCCTGTATGCTGCATTACAATATGACAGATACAGATTTATTTTTAATAAATACAATTGTCTCATATTAAAGTGTTATAGATTTTATTGTGCATGTCTTAATCGAATTCAACAGTAATCCAGAAATTAAGGGTCGAACAATTCTACACCGTTACTGACCACTGACCTATTAATTGTACAATATTCTGCTTGATTGTGGTTGATGATTGCTTCCAATACAGTGATTTTGTCGTGCGCAGTGTAGATTTTGGAAGTACACTTTCTGTTAATACAGCGCCAACGAATTTTCCCACATTTTGCTAACTGACCTTTTGAAAACTTATAGTAATTGAGCAAAAACAAATGTCCAAATCTTCATCTTCATCTTCGTTCTTCATTGTCTAAAGGTATTTTTCGGTAACTTTAATTTGTATTGAACGATTTCGAATTTTGTTTTGTTGGTATTTCTTCGAAATTCACAATACCCTACACTATATTTTGCTTTTATGAGGGTTACATGTTCTCTTATAAGTGCATAAAAGCTACCTACTTGATTGTGCTCTATGACATCATAATATTTATTACAAACCTTACATTTAAATACAAGTTTGGATCTCTAATCGTTTCGCTTTTCAGAAATTAAATACACATAATAGAAACAATACTGGGAACCTTCACGTTTGAGTGATTTTAATGTAATTAAAAAGTAATCTATGTGGACTAGTCGTCTGCCAGTTACAACGCTTGCAGAATCGGAATCATAACCTACAGCTTCAACTTCGAAATGCAACAGTGAATATGAATATGATTGTGGATTTTCATAATTATTTCTCGTATTTTCTTCAAGATAATAATTATCTTTATATTGCCGTAGGCATACATCGGATGCATTATGAGCTTCAAAGGTTCTTGTAGTTTCAACAGAAATTTCAAAATATAAAATGTTATCATTAGGTACCATATATTTCACAAATTAATCCTCATATTGATTTTCATCCGCGCCTCCCTCATCTTGAAGAACGCTGTTTTCGAAATTAGATAATGCCAATGAAGCTTCAGTAAGAATGGTTTCCGGTGGCCAAATTTTACTAAAATTAATTAAGATTAATTATCATAAATGTACACAAATGTTTGTATTAATAATTTGTTTGCATTAAACTACTCTGTAAGCACCAAAAACGTACCTAAGTAGGAGTACCATCAATAAGGATGCACCGTATAGGATATATTTTCTTTGGCAATTGTTGTAGCTCATTAAAACTATAGTAATTTACGATACAAGTGCGTAAAGCTACTCTTTAGTCACTAGTTGGTAGAGTTAAAATGCGAGTGAGAGGCGTTTTAAGCCCCACAAGTGACTAAAGATGCTTTACGCATGTGTTTCGTACAATATTTTATCTACGATAGAATCTAGAAAACACGGTAAATATTAAAAAAAATTAATGTAAATTAGGATTACCAGCAACCGGTCGTAATTTTGCGTGTTTTAAAAATTTTAAAACACGTTGCTACTGACAACGTGCCTAATGAAATCTTTTAAACACGTTACTATTGAACGACGTAAACTAATGAAAACATGTTATTAAACAGTCGTTTTACAAACTTAAAACTGCCAACTAAAATGCCATTTTACACACTGTCGTAGATAAATATTATTTCGTGTTTTTGAAAGTACATACTTTATGAGTACAGGGTGTCTCTAATTCGATTAAAGAGAGCCCATCTATAGAGAGGAGATAAAAAACCCTGTGAAGTAGGGTCCACAATTGTCAAGGTTACAGCTTAGCAATATAAATTTTTTATTTATAAGAGACCATTCCTTCTTCAAAATATGAGTTTCTATTTAATAGTAAAATGTTTTGAATTTCTTTTCATACTTACTTTACTGCCAATTTCTCGTATTTTAATGACGATTTCGAGGTACACTTGTGCTCATAAAAATGGAATACACTTACTGCTGGACTGATTTGAAAAGACGTATTATTCGCATTATTAAATACATTTTTTATACGATATTTTTATTTAACTATTTTCTTGTAATACAATACAACAAACAATTTGACTTTATCGGTGTTTCAAACCAACCGGTATTACAAAACTAGAATATTACAAAAATCGATTGCAATACTTCTCCACTTCCATTTTTATGAGCACAAGTGTACTTTAATGCCGATTTCAAATAAAAGAAATATATTCAGAGGAAGTTGGGGTTTTCGATCCACTAAATATTTGTATATTGGTATTTGTATTGGTATTCCTATGTGAAACCAGTTAAACTCGTATTATAAAGAAAGAATCGTTTCTTGTAATTATAATCTAGTTTTAAGAATGCTGTATGAAAATTCTGAACCGATGTACCTCCTAAACTGGTTATCGTAGTGAGCTCAGCCCCCACTATTTTCGCAAAATAATATAGAAAATAAAAGTATTTTTCGGCTTTTGTGAATACAAAAACAAGAAAAACGTGTCGCTAGGAACTTCTATACTCTCGTGGAGGTCCATAGCGTTAATATTTTTTTGCTTTTCTCTTGTTTCTGTATCAGTAAGAACTTTCAGTATCATCATTTTTGCGGCCTATGATTTCCAAGCTTTTTTTGCTCGCTTCATGGTACTTTGTTTTGGAACTGATACAGGCTTTTCATGTTTGCGACCCATTTCACCAGCTAACTTTATTGTAGCGAGGGTAACAATAAATCAACTTTTCTACTTTTAAAAAACCCACTATATTATGTGCAATTAAGATAACATTAAATAATCTTTGACTACTAATTTATAGGAAGTTGATAAACCTACTTAACAAATTGCCAATATTGCAGTTTTCAAAGTAATCGGTAGAAATATAATAAGTGCTTGAAACATTTCTAGAAATATTTGGAAATACATTTTGCAGCCATTTTATCAACTTTAAACAGATTGAGAGAAAAGGCAAGGGATAACAGTATTTGGGTATCGTTGGATGAAACAACCCGTGAAAGTACTGGATGCGTAGCAAATTTTGTGTTTGGTCATATTGGGAGTAAATAAAGAAAAAAATAAGTCATATCTGCTGACTTTAAAATTGTGGAACAAAGTAAATCGTTCAACAATTACTGATTTTTTCAATGACTCTTAAGCATATTGTGGTCGTGGGGGATTTTATAGGCAAAAGTGTTAGTGGTTTGTGCTGATGATGCACCATGTTACATATGTAAATCAATGCAGGGACTACATATCGAATATTCAAAAATGATACATGTTATTTGTTTAACGCAGAGTTTGCACCGAGTCGCTGAGTCATATTCAAATGTTAAGGTTTGATCTGTAAAAAAACCTTCCTCAAACCAAAAATTCGAGAAATTGCTAGAGACGTGCCACTTCCTCTCGCTCCAATTATTACAAGATGGCAAACTTGGATCGACGCTGCTATGTATTATGCCGAAATTTTTGATACTGCGAAGTTCGTTGCTTGGGCTATATGGTTCTGCGCTCCGGAGATCTAATTTGCTACAATTTTAAATAAAAACCAGAAATTTAAATATTACGATGATTGAGCGGTTTTTTTTTAAATTTGAATATCTAAACATCCATCTTCTCCATACTCTTGTTTAAATTATTAAAACGAACACCGATTAGCATGAGATATTTTAATATGAAATGAAATTTACTTCGGGGTTTGATAGTATTTAACTTTAACGTTGATTCGTCCAAATACACAACTTGATATATAACTCAATAACCAAAAATTGACAGCAAACAATTCACACATAAAATGTAATAGCATTTTCCCTTTAACGCACACTTCACCACTATCCACTTCTCACTTCGCCCGTCAAATCACATTCGATAAACAAACCAGTCGTTTCACTTACTGTCAGTACCTTTGATGTTCTTGTCACCTAAAAATCAACTGCGCATATTGCCTGGAGTCGTATGCTTAGCTACGTTTACAAATGAGCACACTTTAGAATTTGAGCACGTCAGAGTACTTGCCAGAATACCTCACTACTTCCCGCGAGTGGTACGTGAAGCCATAGAAATAGAAAAACATTCAAATAATATAAACAGGGAACATGGATTTAATCTTAGTTAAACGTGGACCCCTGTGATACACGATCTAAGCATTACAACGACTGTGCGTCATACGGCCACGCCCCACGGATTACGTTGCACTTGAACGACCAATCAGCGTTACGCCACTCCGCACGCCTGGCACAGAAGACTATAAATAGCTCCACACTGACCTTCAGTTCTGAGTGCGACTTTCACTCTGATGATGCAAGCTGCAAGGTCTTGCAAAACAGCAAAAAGGTCAAATCTGCCTAAGTATTCTCGTTCTCAAGATACTCAAACAACACGAGCCACCAAAAAACATGGCCATCGCGCGAGTTTTTGCTCGAGTTCACAAGGTGCTAAGCACATTAAGCCAGGAAATTCTGGGTGTTCATCTACAAATACTACGCGGTGTAAACCGAAACTCTATGTTAGGAAGAATAATTTGAGTAACCACGAAAGCCTCAAATAGTATATAACATGTAGCATAACTTTACTGGCATTTGAGACGAGATATTTTTCTGTAGTTGATGAGCCCTTCGAATGCATCCACAGTGCGATGCTTTTGCAATTTTTTAGTTAGATCGTGGAATTAATAGACCGCAAGCTGAAAGCCTGAAAGCCGATACATGGTGAACATCTTCAATCGCTAACTTGTATTGAAAATAATATTTTCACCTAAAGCTACTGTTAAAAGTTTTATTGTAAAAACCCATTGAAATTAATAAAATAGAAACGCATAATAATAATCTTGATTGTAAAAATCATATACCTATGAGTATATTGAATATTTAAAATTTTAATACATTCTGCATTTTTACAAATAATTTTGTATATAGTTTACAAATCTTCAATAATAGTAGCAATAATACAAAGAGAACACAAACACCATCTGGGTGGTATGGTGGGTAAAGTACCAAGCTTGCAATAAAGCCAGTTCTTGGCTCGCATCGGTACTGAGGCAAATAACCATTCCACGTGGGGATACAATTAACTTCTCTTTCCTCTTAAGACTAGCCTATGAGGTAAAGTAACAAGATCACGAACTACATATATACACACATGTGACTTGGAGGTAGCACAACGGGTCCATCTTGAGGTCTAAGTGGGCGTGACCTTGCTTCACTCGCCACCCAAAAAATAAAACTGATATGGGTACTGGCGCCTAGTCTAACATTCACGTAACTTGATTTTTTTTTCAAAAAGGTAAATAGTTGCCTGTAATATTTGGTACAGTTAGTGGTTATACCTTGCGGTGTTGGTTCTTGCGTTATAAATTGATCTCTAAAAATAACATGTTTTCTGTAGCAACGCGTTATATGGAATAAGTTTTATTGGAACAATTAATTACTTAGAAATTTAAGACGTTTAATAATAAATAATTAAAACTGTAATAACAAGAAAAAACATTTTATTTGAGTGACTGGTACAATGTGACTTCTGGACACTAACAGATGGCAGTACAGAATAAACCCAATAATAGTCTTAAAACACTTCAATATGTACAGGATGGCGTGCTGTAAATACCCAAAATAGTTCTTAATGAATAGCGTCCAACGTACCAGCTAAGATTCTATGGAGAAGGGGTAAGTGAACAAGAAAATGATAAAACCAAATAAGCGAAAAATTACGTCAGATGTAAATTGTCTTAAAAATCCATCTCCAGTCCCAAGTAGATTAAGAAGACGAAACTGACTTATCAAAAGCCCCATTAGATTCACCAGATAGTGTTTTCCCAGATTTCATGTAACTATCCAAAAATAAAGATTGGGAAAATAACTTTAGAAAACTTGACGCAGAATTAAATTACTATGCAAGTGCGCTTGAACTAGCGGCAAAAAGCATTTAACTTCTCAAAATAAATGGGCAGTAACCAAATACAACGAAAAAATACCTAAAAAGGTAAAACAGTACGAAATATCATGCGCAGATTTGATCAGATAAGTCAAATAATGTAATAAAGGGAATGAAAGTGCAAGTAAAGTGACACGTGTGAGACAAGAGACACTGCCTGATGCAGGATTCCTCTTTCGATAAACTGACTAAAAATCTCTAACGGCATATGAGCATATACAAAACCTCTATGGGAAAAGAAAACAGAGATTTAATTTGATACGAGTAAATATGTAAGTTGCCAGAGCTAATTAATCAAAATAATGCTTTCATAGAGCCCTAACAAAACCGGGAAACATTACATCACTCGTGAAGGGAGAATGCAAGAACCCAAATCAGGCACATAGCGGCGACTAAGCTCGACCTTAAAACTAGCAGACAAAACTATGTTTTTTGAACAAAATCAACAATTAAGTAACTGTAGAGAAAACTACAGGTGTTTCTGTAAAATTAAGAGGATCTTTAGGATTGTTATAAATTTCTTAATACCGCTTCACCTATTTCATAATAGCCAACGCACTGATAGTACTTGACACAAAGTTACCAAGGTACTAAAACGGCCAAGCCAAATATTACTCTACATAGGCAGCAGAAAGCCAACATGTTATTCTGTCAAACTAGGCACCAGCGCAGCTAGGTTAAAATATTAACACGAAAGAAGTGCGTCTTTATCTTGGTTTCAATCCCAACCATATCCCTTCATCAGGTAAGGGAATTAAATTAGATTTGCTCAGTTTTAGAGGAATTTTCGTTTTATCAACTGGCACCATTTCAAATATTCGTAAAAGTTCTACAACAATTAGCTTGGTTTCCAACAGTGAAAATCGTGCACCTAAAAGGAAAGATCAATTCATGGTTTTGTAAGTTTTCAGAAACCAACCGATGCAGCTTCTTGGTCCTATACCAAATGGAAGCTAAGTACACGATTTGATGTTGTGCTTATTTTCATCATTAAATCGGTCAGGATCGAACCTGCCAGGCTCAGGATAGTATTTCGGATCCATGTGAATCGCCCAGATTGGTATCCAGAGTATTGTACCTTTATCTAGATGTACGGGTCGTTCTCCTGCATTTTCTGCTTTTATAACGTAGGGCTTCATGCATTTTCTGTCCGTAGTTAGACCAGGTGGATACCGCCTAAGAGTTTCTGAAAGATTAGTAGATATATTTCCTCTTGCACACGTATTAGCAAATCTATATAAACTAGAATGGTAGTGTTGGAAAAGTCATTTAAATTGTTAAATGTAATAATTACTTTTGTCTTTCTTATTGTACCCTCTAGTTGTTCTATTTTATCAGATTGAATTGAATAATGCATAAGATTCTCAGTGTATTTTAATACAGTTGAAATATAGCTTTAAGAGGAAAAATATAAAGAAAGATCAAGGACTTATACGGATGAAAACGTTCACAACTAGATTATAGTGAGCGAATGGACCCGCGAGCAAATGCTCAACTCTTAGGCAGCCGGACTGGTTGGATTCCCGGCGACTATACGGAAAGGTTTAAAAAAAATTAGCTACCATGCCAACACTTGTGGTAGACGTTAACTCCTAGCAAGGGAACTCTTTCCCGATTTTCAACGGAAAACGCTAGGAACATACCCTACTTACATGTAAAGGGGATTCACAGACCCACAACTTTGTGGAACTAAACAGGCCACTGGTTTAATGCAAAGGAAGTAGAAAAAGAACTAGATTACGTAACATACCAATCGAGTTACTGATACATAAGCTTGCCATTCCCCTTTTAAGGGGCAAAATTGGGACAACATTGATATATATCTGTAACTAGCATTAACACAAATTGGATTTAAAACGTAATTAGTGCATTTTAATTTCAAAGCCGATAACTGCAGTCACAATTTATGATCGACCTCCAACTACAATACACGCGAAACATTTGCGGTACGGGAAGCTACCAAGTGAATAAACATCACGCAGCCCCACCAGGTACCACTAAAAGATATTTTCGCCGATAGGCAGCCATATGGGTATAATAGCAAGATGCTTAGCCCGTAACAAGCATTTGAATCCACAGCTCTAGCTTTCCTAGCATTAAGTCCCAAGAGAGGAGTAATCCCCAACATTTGCAGCGAGAGAAACCGGGAATTCTGCCAGCCTGAAGCCGCAGCGCCTATCGGTTTGCTCTTCCCCACATCCAGAAATCCTACTTCCACTCCTACGGCAATAAAAGCACATTGTAGGCCTCACATTGCCACATCCCGTAGGGAAACGCTGCTGTTTCTTTCGTCTACTAAAAGACACCCGGTGTTTCGGGACTAAGGCCCAACGCCGCTACAACGTCTTAGCTAAGCCGGTATTCTTCTAGGAAAGAAGAACCTTGGCTTGTCAACTGCAACACAAATAGGCAAGGACTCGACTTGCAGCATTCATGTCTCTGGCCAAACATTCTTTAAGGGTGAAACTTGTTTTGTGTGCGGCCCCTTCGGCCTTTCAACGCAAAAGCATTGTATTTACACGCTTTGGAATTTTGATGGCACTACTTTATTAATTACAAAAACAACTTCAGAATACCGCATCTAGCCCCAAGCTGCGCTAAGAAATCAATTGCAGAAATCTTTGCTCTGCCCGCAGTGCCTGTAATCTTTAAGATGTTGAGTTGGCGCATACCCTCACAAGCGAGCGAGAGGTACTGGCAACCCGAATAGATTTTTTATTTTTGTATGTACATAATGCGTATAATTGTTGTTTATATTACGAAGTTTTGATTTATACTTATAAACTCCAACATACATATGTTAGTTAAACTGTTCTCATTCTATTTCACTTGGAGATAAGAAGAAATATTGGCTTTCTAATGCTGCCCATATGAACAACTAATTGAAAGCAGAAATTTGCTAAAATTATATTGACTAGAGCTAAATTCCACATTTTGCAAACAAAAAAAAGCTATGTCAGAAACTGCAATTGTAATCAACAAATGCTTATTATTTCTGATTTCTAGAATAAAAACAGGAAAGCTAAGATAGTTTAAAGTTTTTGTATTTCGGGCTTTCAGTTAAGATAATTTTTACACTTAATTGTTTGTTAGTAAATGTACGCATTTAGCAAAAACATTTTTTGAATTATCAAAATTTGTTTCATGTTTTTTTTTACTTTTTAAAAGGAAATTCGTCAATCCACTAAAGGCCATGGCCTCTCTAGTTGAGTTCCCTGGCTGTTTGGTTCACACCAGGAAAGTTAGTCACTCTTACGCCTGATCATTGGGTTTCCTTACTTTTCCCTAACTTTTTTCCACATTTTCATATCTGCTGCAAATTTTTCCGATTACTAACTCCCACATCTTTCAAGTCATTTTGCGCATTGCCTAGCTACCGTGGCCACATCTACCTTCTGGTCTTTTCCTTTAAAAATGTCCTCAAAAATAAGTTTACCACTCCTCGATGTGTCCATTTTACTCAAATGCCCTAGCCAACCTACTCTATTACTTCTTATTTCAGTTACTTACTATATTTGGTTGGTTGCACAGATTCTTTAGTTCGAGTTTGTATCTTATGCGCTTTCCACCATTGTCGGTTACAGGGCCATAATTTTTTCTTTCACAGGCAGTCAGTGCGTGTTCGTATTTTTTGCTGAGCTTCCATGCTTTCGCTCCATACATTACAACTGGTCTTTCTACTGTTTTCTGTACTGTGATTTTTTAGTCGATTTAAATATTATTTCATTTGAACAGTTGTTGTAATACATAGTAACATTCATTCCCTACCGTTATTCTCACTTGTATATCCTTGGAAATTTTGTTTTTTTTCTGTTACAATTGCTCCTAGGTATTTGAATTATCGCATTTTTACGAATACGTATTGGTTTGTTATCAGGTTTTGTCCCTCATTTTGTTCTGTATTCGTACGAATACCATCTTTTAGTTTGAAACTGATCATTTTGTGATCAACAGTGTAGGCTCAGGTAGCACTTGCCAGTTTACTATATTTGTAGAAATACCCAACCAGGTCAATATAATGTCGGTTACAGTTTAGCATCGGGGTGTGACAATTATAGGTTCGCATCTCCGATCTAGTATTTCTTGGTTTGGACTTGAGGGATCTTCAAGTAGTGATGCACCTCTTGGGTTGATGTCTGCACTACTCCACACTATGTGGTGTGCCTTCAACTCGCATCCCATGATGAGATGCTTACTACAGTAAAACCTCTCTTAATGGACACCTTCCAATAGTGGACATATTTAAACAACAGATGATTTTTAGAGTACATAAGTATTGGGAATAAGTGGTAAAATGATGGACACACCTCTACAACGAACAGTTTTAGATTGCATATGGCCCATGGCTATCCGTTATGGAAAAGCTTTACTGTATTTGTCTCGCAATGGTTAATAACTTCTATCATCTCTGCGATATGAAGGGAGAGGTAACCTGAATCTATTTGGGAGGTAGGATTAAAACTACAATCACATCTATTTGTTTCTCTAACATCACAACTAATCTGAACGGTTAGTTATATCAACGGTCACTAAGGTGCGGGAGAATGAAGGCTTGATGCGGCCCGGTATAAGAATACAGGGCTTTGGTTTATTGTGTTTTTATCTACAAAAATGGTACTATTTATGTTGACCAGAGATCCTCGAGTTAACCACCCAAGGTGGGGGTAATGTTTTGCGTAGTGCCTATGTGTCTGCATCAGGTTGCTGCGGCCGCTCGGCAGTGTTGTATAATCCAGCTGTCCTGGATCTGGGTAAATACAAAATATTTACCTTATTCGTCGTCGCTTCTTCGTCCTTATGTAACTCCTTCTTCAGTCAGTTGTTTTCCCGGGTGTAAATGCCACTGGAGTCGGAATCATCCATCTCCATGGAGGTTGGTGAAGGAGCTTTGTATTGTCGCTTTCTGGTACCTGCGATTAGGTTCGCTACGGCTGCGGGTGCTGTTGAAGCTGTTTCTGCATCTGGTGCAGCTTACCTTGTCTATACATCCCTTGCTATTCGAAGGGTTTATGCATTTTTATATTTATGGATGTGAACCTGTAATTAAGTCTGCCTTTTTTGTTTTTGATATTCACACCAAGTCTTCCCAGATCCTAAATACGATCAGCTTCCCATGAGGTTTATCTCTCGTGACGGTACCGAAACACATCGTCTTAACATGTCGGCCCAAGGGTTCATCGCTTCTAGGCGTCGTTGCACATAATCTATTTCTTCCAGCATACACCGAATCTAAAGTGAACCTGAACCACTTCGAAGGGGGCAGCCTCACTTGAAAATGAAAATTATAAATAAGGTAAAACTTATACTCCTTTAAACTTATATTTCATGAGAAAATATTTTAAATTTTTCCATAAATCACAACATAACTTTTTTCAATTTGCAATAAATACTCATAATTTGATGCACAAAATTTAATTTCTATTACTATTATTAACTTCATTACTAGAGTACAGCGAAGCCGGGTAGCGCAGTTGGTAGAGCGTTAGGCTTGCATTAATCAAGTCCTCGGTTCGAATCCCACGGAGGGCTGAATTTTTCCGCTGCCTCGGCTATCGGTACCGGGTCTGGTGAGACCATTCACAGTTGGCACCAAATTAACTGTGCTCTACTCAAAATCACGGACCTAGGAGATAGAGTAACAAGGTCCACTCATCACCAACACACACACCTACCATAATGGTTGCTAAACAAGATTAAAGAGTTCGCTCCAACTTTTTAACCCAAAATCGGGGCAAGTTCGGCACTACACCGCCAGAAACTTGGGTACAAACTACCAGCCTCTACACCGCTAAGGTAACAAGAGGTAAACGGTAATAAATACATACACACATACATACAAAAGTACAGAGTTTACAATCTATAACACTCTATATTTATATAAACCCGTTAATATGAGCAGTATACAAAAACCAAATTAGTTATGACTGGGTATAGCACCAATATGCACTATCATGCAACGTTACCATTCATGTTTATAATGTTTGGAAATTGCGTTATTGAAGACGCTAATTTCAATAGCTCAGATAATTTTAATTCTAGAAGGTAAGAAAGACATAAGAAGAATAATAATAAAGCTATGTGAAAGGGTAGTTTAATAGACTGTCAGCAGCTGAAAACTCTAAGATATAATTGCAAAAGGGTACAACAATAACAAATTTAATCCAATCAATATAAGTTTAACAGCAAGCAATGAATGACCCAAAAGGATCACGCGAATTACGATAATTAGCGTTCAGTGGGGCCCCGCTTTCTTAGCTCCGAATGAGCGAGTGGATTCATGATAATCTTACAATACTGCAATACCAGGTGCCATGAAATTTAATATATATTCAATTACCTACAGACCCAAAGTTGGAAGGTCCCAGATATTACGATATATAACGCTTATATTGAAAGGCTGATCTCAGATTATCTTCACTAAACGCTGTCGCATTGATACAAAAATTTTAGTATTGGTTTATACAAACATGTGTTACGATCAATAAAACGTTTCGTTGTTATCTTATATACACATGTATAGAACGTCCTCTATCAATAAATAATAGGTTTGTTTGAAGGATTATACTACTTATGGACCAAGCCATTTATATCACCGTTGTGTGATCACACTACGTTTACAACAACATGACAATGGCATTCTAACAACCAATACATGAGAAATAAGAGTTATGCTGAAAAATTCTACCAAGCAGTTTGATATATGACATCTCAGTTACAATAAATTAAGTAATTAAGTAAACAACAGCTCCTCCACACAAGTCCAATTGAGTTTGGTCTATCACTCCTCAGCTTCACAACAGGAAAAGTCTTAATTAAAGGTTATTTATGACTGACAATACCCATAAATTGAAAAAAAGGGATAAACATTCCATACATCCAAAGCGATATAACAGTTTTAGAACTATTACAGAAAATTACAAAAAAACGGAGTTGGAAAGCTATGACAAGATCCGACAAAAAAAACTTAGTCAGTTTCCCAGGGTAAACTCTCAATTTAAAAACTTACTTTGGTTAGATAGCGGCTGCTAGTTCTACTCTGCAGAAGGTCCTATTTACCTAGTTCGACTATAAAAAATTCGAATACGTAAGTTTCACATACACTTGTATGAGACATGTAACCCACCCGACATATAAACTAGTAAATTTCCATTTTTGTCCGCTAGGCTGACGTATGTCTAATATACAAGATTATAAAGAAGTAGCGATTTATATCATGACTTCGCACTTTCTGAGAGTGCATCTAGTTCTTGCTTACAAATCGTTTTAGAATACTTCGCTTCTCTTCGTGTCGGTAACATAAAATTTGTTTTTTTAAGTTGACAATGATGTTGGGTAGATATATCATGTATTGAGCTGTTGCTATGAAACAATATAATTTTTTCGTAATGTTGCAAGATCTAATGTTAATTTTTTTTGTATTTTAGATAGTAGGAGCGTTAATCATGTACCTTAAATATACAAAATGTAGCCTCAGCCGCTAAATTTGACAGACAACGACAATGTATTTCAACTGAAAATTTAAAATTGATATTCAAATTTTTTAATAGTCTGTGAAAACCTACAAACTAGCGCACAGATTATCCGCTAGTTGTGCACTACCCTGTTTGTACCACAATAGTATTAAGATCATCTCTTGCACAACCAAAGCAATGAAATTGACCGGTCGGGTTGATGTTTCTCACGTACCATTATACAAGTATCGGAAGAACACAATGTTAAGTAAAGAAGCTGAAAATGTGTGACGCACTAACTAAAAGATAGCGACTCAAGAGGTCCACCTAACATTTACGATTCTCCCACTCCTACGAAGCTGGTTAGTTCATCTAACAGTGCTATTACTGCCTCGTTGGCGGTTCCACAGACACTGCCAATTATCGATGACTTTTCTCTAAATGAAATGCTAAACTTGACCCATCGCCTAACTTAACTGTAACGTAAAGTCTCGCCGAATTTTTATTTTTATTTGTACTACTTTACCTTAAGCGGACCAGACGACTACCTATATCGTAAGATGGAAATGTCAACAAAAGAGCTGTAGATTCAAAGAAAGATATCAATACGTCTACTAAATCGCCATCGTCACTTAACAAGACTGCAAAGATTTCACAAAATTATTTGATTTGACCTACAGTTTCTGAAATAGTTGAAACAAATGTCAATTTTTACCCATTTCCATCTTCTAGAATGACGAATAACAGGTTTAACTATTGGTAACTCGACTGATGTATTAAATAATTTGTTTATGAAGCTTTTTAGTCCTATAAGTCGTTGGCAACCATTTTTCCTTACGTCAATTTTACTGTTTCAAGTGCTTTGATGGTGAACATCTTTAAGTTTTTTTTTTTGTATTGTAACAGTGGGTCGTTTCAACAGATTAGGAATTTAATGAGAGGCTGGTAGTTATGTAAATAATTTATTTCACTAGTATAATATACGCCGAGCCAAGCGTAAGCTTTCCCAAAATAATCTACAAAGACAGTTATTAAGGCGATGCACAAAATAATCGAACAAACACTCACCTACAGCAGGTATTAATACGCAAAAAGCCTTTTGCGGCACTAGAATTACCAGGAAGCGGTAGATAATTAATTGGTAAGCTAACACACTGACCTGCCAGCCAGCGCAACTCGAGCACCACAAAATTCCCCAAAATTCTAGCAAGGTAGATACTACACGGCAGAGCTGGACATGCGCGTGCAACACCCAAACGCAATACTTTGCTACAACTTGCCCCCGTCTTGTCTCGTCGTAAAGGGACAAGAAATAGGAAATCTAGGATAGGTACTTTTTAAGGTGAATGATATGGAAAATTCCCCTTTCTAGATTTAGGTCTCTAGGGTCAGCCAGAACATACGTTTTTGGACTTAATTTTTTTTTTATTCTATAAGGACCTTCGAACAATAATAGGAATTTTTTCGTTTCTTGCAAAGTGGCTGAGGATATAGGATTTGCTCGAAGCAGAACTAGGTCGCCTTCCGAAAACGCCCCCACCGGATTACCGTGATTTTTGGCGGATCGACGAACAGCTCTCTTATCTAAATTCTCGCGCGCGAAGAATAATCGAATATGACTGTCTAGCCTTTGAGTCTCGGGAAGACCACACGATTTACGGATTGGGGAGTATTGAGTCTTTCCGAATTGTAATTCAGTAGGAATACAGTTAGTAGACTCATGGGTGACTCCATTCAAAAATTCTGCGAATCTTGGAACTTCCACAGCCCATCGCGTATGTTGCTGATTGCAAAAAGTGCGAAAAAGACGCCCCAGCTCCCTCATTATTCGTTCCGAGGGGTTGCTTTGCGGATGTCTAATTGAACTAAATAGTACTTGCACACCCATTTCGCGGAGCGTATTACTCCACAAAGACGCGGTAAATTGAGTACCTCTATCACTCAATATACGCTGAGGAGTACCTATCTTAGGAAAATAATGGTTTGTTAAATGCTTGAGTATGGCCTTAGTTGTCGCGCGCTTTAGTGTGTATAAAGCAACATATTTGGTGAACACATCCACCACAACCAACAAAAAACACACACCACCGCGGGACTTCGGTAACGGACCGTAAAGATCCAGCGCGACCAAATCACGGGGCCTCTCTGATACAATCGCTTCCAAATCAGGTTTTGGCATCCTACTACACTTAGCCCTTTGACAAATGTCGCAAGACTTAATAATATTTTTAACAAGCTTATGCAGACCTGTATACCACACATCAGCCCTAAGAGCGCACCACGTCTTATACACCCCGAAATGCCCATAGGCTTCGTGGTAAGCCATGATAAAATCTTTGATTAATGAAGTAGGGACGCACAACAGGCTCGTATAAGCATCCTTTCTAAACAATAACAAATCCTTGATTAAGTAAAATCTCTCTGAGCTTAATCCAGATCTAGCTTTTTCAATTTTGTTCCCTAATTTAGCATCTGCTTGCTGAGCTTCTGCCAGGTGCTTTAATTTTTCCTTAAATTTTGCAGAAAATTTAACTGCGCTGAGAACCCTAAAAATACCGTTACACGGTGAGGGTAACCGATTCGTGGGATGACGTGACAAAATGTCGGCAACGTAATTATTTTTTCCCGGTAAATATTGAATTTTGAACGAATACTCCTGAAGGGCGAGTACCCACCTAGTAATTCTAGGAGAGAGCAGTCTGCATGTATTGAGGTACGAGAGAGCTCGGTGATCGGTCATTATGGTAAATTCGCGACCGATTAAAAAAATTCTCCATTTTTGAAGGGCAAACACGATTGCCAGAAGTTCCTTCTCGGGTACTGAATAACGACGTTCGCTCTCAAGTAAGAGACGACTAGCGTAGGCTACTACACGTCGTTGACCATCGTCTAGCTGGTAAAGCACCGCACCTACACCTACATCACTAGCGTCTGATTGGACAAGAAACGGTTGATCATCGAGTGGATGATAGAGAAGCGTTTCTTTGCAAATTTGCTCCTTCAGTTTCCTAAAAGCAACATCCTGTACATCTGTCCAAATCCATCGCGACTTTAGGCGAAGGAGAGCTGTCAGAGGTTCTGAGAGGGTAGCAAAATGTTCACAAAAGGATCGATCAAAGTTACATAACCCTAAAAATGCTTGAACTTCGCGTACATTTTTTGGAGTGGGATATTCCCGGATCGCTTGAATTCTGTCTGGGTCCGGTTGCAACTCTTGCACACTGAGAGAATAACCCAAAAATGTTATTTCCTCTCTAAAGAAAACGCATTTTTTCAGTCTTAGGGTAAAACCAGCTTCTTTTAAACGGGACAACACCAGGTCTAAGTGCTTAAGGTGTTCTTGAAAAGAACTGGAAATTATAAGGACGTCATCTACGTACGCGTGTACAAATGAACCCAAAAAAGGACGCAAAACGGTGTCCATGCACCTGGTAAAACTAGACACCGCCGTCTTAATTCCAAAAGGTAAGACCTTAAATTGATAACATTTAGTTCCTACTCTAAACCCAGTAAATTTCCGGTGTGCCTTTTTAATAGGTATTTGCCAGTATGACGACGTAAGATCTAGGCAAGACATGAATTTAATATTAGGAAGATTTCGAAGAATATCATCTATCGTCCGAGGCAGTTCGTTATCGGCTTGCATTACCGAGTTTAATCTACGAGCATCAAGGCACAGACGAACTGTTCCATCCTTCTTTACTGCGGTCATGAGAGGGCTACAAAAAGATGAATCGGCACGCTCAATTATGCCAAATTCTTCCATTTTTTCGATTTCTAATTGAACAGCCGGCCTATGAGCTACTGGAATGGGATACGGTTTAACCGTAAACGGAGTATCATTCGTTAAGTAGATCGAGTGTTCATATTCGTGAGTAAGCCCGGGAATTTCCGAAAATATTTCACGGTGTTTATTTAATAACTGGGAAAATTTATTTTTTTCTTCAGCGATTAATTCGGTTTTGTTTACTATCTCTTCAAAATCCGTAACAGAATTTGGCTCAGCCTTAGGAGGCGTCGGATGAGAATGATGTATAGCGCAAAGCCTAACTGATCCTATCGGAAGAGCAGCAAATTCATGTTCAAAATGGACCTCAGGAATTGGAAAAATATTTCCGTCATGTTTTAGTGTAACTTGTTCGTTTTCTAAATCAATAACTGTTTTATACAAACGCATAAAATCAATCCCAATAATTACTGGATAAACTAACTGCTGTACAACTAAGAACTCGTGTGCGCACTCAAAACCTCCCAATACCATTGGCAACAAGACTTGCTTTACTACTCTAGCTTGGTTGGCCTTAAATGCCCCCGTGATTCGTATACCACTTACGTTAAAGTAAGGAATATCTTCGATATTATTAACAATTTGTTCGAAAACTTCGGAAGCAATACAACATATCTGGCTTCCCGAATCAACTAATGCTGGAAATTCGATATGACCTATTAAGATTTTTATTATAGGTGACCTGTAATTATTTTTTGAGTGCTCATAATCGCATTTTTCCGCTAACAAATCTTCGCGGGGATTACTGTTTGTGGAGTTATATGTGTTGGCCCTAACAATATTTACCACCAGCGGACCGTTTTGGTGGCTCGTACCTAGTTTTCCGCCCCGTAAGTACCGTCCTCCTCCTCAATGGAGATCGTTGATACTTTCCGCATCGCGCCGTTCGCACGTATATCTAAATTTACTTTGTTTTGACGCATATCTTTCCGAATTTCGCCTCGCTCAGGTTCTGCTCTCGGACGAAGTACGAAGTCGGCTTGACGCAACCTGCCTACCGCTTCGCTCACCGTTTGAGCTCCTATCAACGCGGCTGCTACTTGGGGGTTAAAATGGCGCGCTATTACCGCCACGAGCAAATATTCAGGATAGGGAGGATCAAGATATTTTCCCTTTGAAACAAGGCTAAGGAAATAGGTTACGTAGGAACCGTCTCCGTATCTGTAACGACCCGTTTCGAGTTGCAGGCGCACCTCCAACTGCTTTATAGGGCCCCAAAATTGTTCTAAAAAAGCAAATTTAAGTGCTTCAAAACTATTAAATGTGTCCAAAACGGCTTCCGCCCAAATCTTGGCGTCTTTTTGAAATAAAGAGGCAGACCAGTGTGGTACATACATAAACGGAATCCCCATAGCATTAATAGTATTTTCTAATTTAGTTATAAAAGACACCGGGTGAATCCCTTCCCCATCGAAAATCGAAAGAAATTTACTAGCTTCTACTAAAGAAGATGGCAAAAAACAACCTACATTATTAACACGATTAGGCAAGCAACAATTCGATGCACAGACTTGCGGTTGGCTCGGAACATCATTAACATAATCAACACAAACATTTTTAACATTACAAACGTTAGGAATATGACTACTACATGTAATTGGATTACTATTTGATGTTTTAAGCAGATTACCTAAATAATTCGAATTGGAAACATCATCTCGTTTTCTTTGATGAAAATCATGACAGTATTCATGTTTACGTAATTTAGAACAAACATTATCTGCTACATTTTTATTTAAAAAACCTGTGGTCACGGGTATACCAGCAGCGCTGATTTTTTCTCTTGGTTTCGTTCCTCGGAACGGTAAATCGAAGTTTAACTGCATACCTGCTGCAATATTTTCGTCGCCTTGACCGATAGCAAACAAATCCACGTTATCGCGCTGGCCCATTCTCGCTCGCGTACCTGAAGGATGCGTGGTGGCCTCGTACATGATAGAAGCGGCAGGAAATGCTGCGGCTTCGTCCTGCAGGTCTACCTCTTCATCTGCGATGTTATTTACCCCAGGACACAGAATAAACACCTAGGTGTTTATTCTGTGCCCAGGAGTGGACTGAGGGTTGCCTTCGGGACTCGCCGGAGATGATAGCGGCCGTCCTCGACCAGCGGAACGTAGTTTGTTTCTATAGTTCGCAGGTGTTCGTAGAACCATGTTTTCCATCTGTTAGCCCTCGTTGGTCGCCAAGTTGTAACAGTGGGTCGTTTCAACAGATTAGGAATTTAATGAGAGGCTGGTAGTTATGTAAATAATTTATTTCACTAGTATAATATACGCCGAGCCAAGCGTAAGCTTTCCCAAAATAATCTACAAAGACAGTTATTAAGGCGATGCACAAAATAATCGAACAAACACTCACCTACAGCAGGTATTAATACGCAAAAAGCCTTTTGCGGCACTAGAATTACCAGGAAGCGGTAGATAATTAATTGGTAAGCTAACACACTGACCTGCCAGCCAGCGCAACTCGAGCACCACAAAATTCCCCAAAATTCTAGCAAGGTAGATACTACACGGCAGAGCTGGACATGCGCGTGCAACACCCAAACGCAATACTTTGCTACAGTATTAGTGCCTTAGCTTTATTGTTTCAACACTGAGAAAAATTATTCATAAGGGCAAGAGTAACAGGAGAAATTAAATATTTTCGAGATACCCAAACCATAATTATTTGCACATACCTGAGACAACATTATCGAGATACTTCATTCCCAGAAGAGCTTCATAAGTTATCCTGCCTTCACATTTCTTCATAACTTTAATTGTTTCACTATAAAGTTTGTCTTGGATATCGGGGTTAAGGGCTAATTCATAAGCAATGTAGGACATTAAAGTAGAGGCTGTATCAAATCCAGCTAAGAAAAATATAAGAGCTTGAGCTGTTATGTCATCATCCGTTATTTCCATTTGTTGTCTCATATTTATATCAACGTCTGGAAAACCTAAATCAGTAGTATTTGAGCAATCGTTTATAAGACGGCGTCTTTGCGCTTCTAGTAGCAGCTGAATTAGATCGGGGCGGACAATTTTTGATTGTTGACGAACCCTGATCGTTTCTTTGATAATTTTTTTGAAGAATGTAGTTGACTTCTCTGGGATCATTTTAATTTTAAACAGCTGAAAAGATAATATATACAAGCAGAAATGTCTATCCTTCAAATTACCTTCATAACAAACGGCATGACGGAGTATCCAGCTAATTTTAATGCTTGTAAACTGGGGAAACCCGCAGAGTTTCTCGCCATTAGATAAAAATTATTCTGTCTGTTTTTTAAGGAATCACATGTGACACCAAAAGCGGTAGTTCCAATAACATCGTTGGTAAATCTGGTAAATGTGTCTTTCAGTTCGATAGTTATAGTACCATTTTGTTTTCTGAAATAAGTCACGAACCGATCCGTACATTGCTGCATCAGGAAGAACATAGTCTTCATTCTGCTACTCGTGAAAAACGGGTTTAACGTAGCTCTCATATCGTACCAACCATTTTCACCTAAAATATTAATATATTTCTTTAATACGATCACATTTAACAATCTAATGTCCTTTGTAAATACATTACCTGTGTGCTAGTAGTATAGCATAACTGGGTCAATGTTACATACATTAATATCAATGTTATGTCATATTAGTGTTGATGCATTGTTAGAAATGACTAAACTATGAAACTAGAATATTATTAATTTACTATTGCATACATACTGCTCATAGATGCTAAATTCTTGCTGAAGAATGGATCGGCATCGCCAGTTGAAAATGCCCCGTGATCGGAAAAACTATCAAAGTCTTTTACGGTTATTTGTTTGATAAGCTCTGGATCACGAAGAAGAAGTGTTGGTCCTAGAAACTGATAAATGCCCACGTACCTAAAGAATTACCCATTTATCAAAAAAGATAATGTAATTAGTAGTAGTATATAGCAACCACGTCCAGTTATGTAGTAATTAATGAACCGACTCTCAACAAAGAATGACTCAGAACGCCATAAATAACAAAATAACTTACCCTTTATAGTTGGAATTGCTCTTTTATTAATTTACAAACTTATTTATCATGCTATTGAAATAAATTCCATAAACTATATATACATTTTCTATAAAATATAAACGGATAGGTATCGTCAAAAACCATTTAAAAATGCTATACCCAGTTTTTCATATCTTATACTTTAAGCTTTATGCACAAATATAAATAAACTCAAGCACAGTATTACATAATTTTCTGCCCTAGCCTAACATATCAATACTTTCTAAGGGCTATATACGGTTTTAAAAACATTAATCTACAGCAAAGAACATAATTTTTATAAGGAAATTTTCTCTTTGACTATACTTTCACGCCTAATAAAAACAATTAGTTTCAGAAACCAATTCAGCTCAACAGATATTAGCTGGCATATGGGGGAACGATGCGCAGTGGCCAAAATAAAGGTCTAACGATGTAAATTTACACTACAAACTGATAACAGATTTAAATCTTGAGCAAATAGTAATGAGCTACAAGCGATCTTACTTTAATTTCTCTACGTTAGTACACCTGTAGCTCGCAGAATGAATATAATTAACCCAATTTAGAATGGGCTGAGTCCTGAAAGGAAACAACCAGGTGCGTCGGCAGAATAGCACGACACCACGGTCAGAACGCTGTTCCAAGAAGGTATAATTCTACAACTCTGATGGAGTCGAGGCAGCGTAATTAAATTTCCTTCAAACGGGCTCTTACAGATATGCTGCAGTAGGTTGAGGATGCTTGCAGAAATCCCCAGACCGCCCAGGCAATAAAAATGACAGTAAAAGGGTGTGCAGCACGACGGAAATACGCGTCTCCCAAAGTAAAATCGGTAAAGTTTTGAACCTTCGGAAAAGAAAACTGGAAACGCGGTATGGAATTAGCTAAATACCAAACCCTGTCAAAAAGCAAAAATTGAATTAAGCACCCGCCTTGTTAACACACTCTTGTGGGGAACGGCAATTACATGGTGCTTGCTAACTCGATGCCATGTATGGAAAAAACGCTATTGCAGTCGTAACAAGTCGTTTCGTATCTCGAAAAGCCAACATAAAATAGATGCTTGCATGACAAGTTAGGTACTTCAACGCATAATCAAATACGTGTGCTTCAAAAAAATAATCGGGCGAAGCTTGCCGGTATTCTTCTTCTTCTTGTTCGTAACTCGATTCCGAGTATCGCGACCTCTCATGTTACTCGGAGTTGATAATCGTCCGCCATGTTTCCCTGTCTTCTGCTGTTCTCATTACCTCGGTCATATATAGATTAGTGAGACTTAACAAATCATTTCAAAAGCTTCAATTTTTCTGCGGCACGCTGCGTTAAGTGTCCAGGATTCAGAGCCATATGTAGCAATAGGAAATACTAGGGAGCCCATCAACCTTTTCTTTGATTGTTTTGTAATATGGTGGTCTTTCCAAATTTTGGTCAGTTGAAACAATGCCGATTTTGCCATCTCTATTGTTCTTTTTACCTCTTCTTCGCAGTTACCGGTATTCGAAATGCGTGCCCCGAGGTAAATAACTGCAGTTCTTCTTGGTATGTCCCGAATATTTTCAAATTGTTGAGGTAGGGTGTTTGCTCTATCTACTACCAAAATACAGCTCTTTGACCGATTAAGTTTAAGACCAGGTTTTTCACTGTATATTTCAATCCGCTGTAAGATTTCCGCCATATCTTCTTCTGAACTAGCCAAAACTGTAGTGTCGTCGGCATATCTTAGATTCGAGATCTTCTGGCCACCTATCGATATACCTCCGTTCCAATTCTCTGTTGCTTTGCGGATAATTCATTCTCCATAGATGTTAAACAGGATGGGAGAGACAACGCAGTCCTGTCGTAAACCTTTACTGATTGTGAAACTCTCTAATGTTCCGTTGTTTATACGAACAAAGGCACTGTTAGAATAATATATGGTTTTTATTAAATATATTAAGTGTTGAGGTACTGCCATTTCCATAGAACCATCCATAGGTGGTCCCATTTGACGGTATCAAATGCCTTTGAATAGTGTAGAAAACAAAAGATCGCTGGTACATTAAATTCATGGCATTTTTCAATTATTTGTCTAATATTAACAAGTTGATCTCTGGTTCCTTTACCGGGGATGAAACCGGCTTGTTCTTGAGAAATGTGTGGTAGTAGATATGGCTTTAGCCGCTCTTGAACTATGTAGAGCATTATTTTACTTGCATGGCTTATTAAAGCTATTGTTCTATGATTTTCACAAACATTTTTTGCTTCTTTTTTGTGTAACGGAATGTACACTAATTCCGTCCACTCTGTTGGCCATCTTCCGTTTAACCATATTTTGTTACAGATATGATGGATAATGTTTACTCCCACTTCTCCGGTTGCCTTCAACATCTCAGTAACAATTCCATCTCTGCCTGCCGAACGTCTGCTCTTTAGCTTTTTAATAGCTGCTTCCACCTCATTACTAAGTATCGGTGGCTCAAGTTGTTCTGGTTGTTCTGGTTGTGTAGGTATCTGATTATTTTTGTTTTCTTCGTTCATTAGAACACTGCAATAGTTTTGCCATCGCTCTATTACCGGTATAACAGATAACAAATATCGGCAAAGTAAACTCTAACGCTAATTACGCGATTTGCACGTAACCACGTTCGTCTTTTATTTTATCGAATTGCAATTTTAATGGAGGATTACATATAGAGTCACACATCGCGGCCGGTGCGTCTAGCAAAATCTAGCAGCAAATACCTGTAATTAGAGCTGTCTTAATGATTTTCCACCAATTAGTTAATCGAACATAAAAAAGTATTTTGCACTTTTTAGTCTGCCGCAACCTCATAGCAGCCAAGTGCAAAAAGGTGTTCATCGTGTATCGAAAATTGTGTTACGTCAAATTGATGAAATATGGGCAAGGACGGAGCGTGGCAGTTGCGATCGATAGCGTGCCTGACGATACTCGACGTAAGCATTTTTCAAAAATTTTAATTGTTCTTTTTCAAAAATTGCTGCGTTTTCTGTGCGAACGCGCCCTTCTGTATTGCACGGAACAGCAGGAGCGTTCCTTCTTCCTGGTTCCCACTCGTGTAGGCGAGAGCGGGTCATTCAAATGCTGGCAACTACCAGTCGCGGTAGCTTTAACGCAGGCAACCATGCTCCATCGTGTAGAGGAAAGATTTAGTTTCGATTTGGTGTAAAACAATGTTTGATACACGATGAGCGATGATAATTAAAAAAAAGTACCTTTTTGCACCTGGCTGCCAAGAGGTTGCGGCAGAATGAGAGGTGAAAACCTACTTTCTTCAAGTTCTTTAATCGCTCACTTAATTTACTTCGCAAACAAGTAAATTAATTTGTTTAATAAAATAAATGAAACAGCTTTAACTACAGTTACTTGCGGTACAGCGGCCGCGTTGTATGACCCTATATGTAATCTCCTATTAAAATTGAATTTCAATAAAATAACGGATAAACGTAAACTACGTGGCCGAATCTCGTACTATCAGGTCCATTCTAGTATAAAGTGAGCGCTGTGGAGCTTCTTTTTATTTCTTCTAGCGCTCTCCAAGCTAATATCTGCTGAGCTATAGTTAAAATGTAACTTTTACAGTAAAACGGCAAATTTGTTTTCTGTCTCCTTTATACATAATTGTAATTAATCGTAACTTTCCGATTATTGCGGATTAAAAAAAAGGCTATCTTAGAATAACGGATTCTAAATTTTATCGAGCATTAGAAAAACCATAACGATGTATAAAATGTTACGTAAATAATTTAAAAAAATTTAAAATAATTTACCTTTTGTTCGAATGAGACTTATACATATCTTCTATCAGTTCCGCAAAGGTACGTTTTCGAAAAACAATTGGAGCCACATTTCCAAGAAACATAACGGGTTTTAAGTAAGGAACGCCCTTTTCCGCCCAGTATCGGTACTTTTGATTTAATTTTCTATACATCAAAACAGCAATAAGACCCACCAGGATTAATATCAACATTTTATAAAATTGTGCAACAAGTACTAAAGCTACCGCATTAAAATAACCATCGGTTACACTAACTTAGTCATCCATATTTATGTTTGATATTGGCAAGTTAATGACAGGAACCTTGATATTGTTGACAAGAAATTAAGTGCAATTATTATGCAAATTTTACAGGAGATGCAAGGAGCCTGCAAGTTATTTTAACAATCACGTAAACAAAAATTTCTAAATTTACTTTGACATGAAGTAAACGTACAAAACGTTTCTAATAATTATGCTAATATTTTCTTAGTTACTGCATAAAAAGAAATAGACTTAACTAGTTTTGCATACATAATTATTAATTTATATCAGAAAAACTTTATTTACATAAAACTACATAACTATTATAAAATAATAATTCTAATATTAATTTACTCTGTGTAAAAGAAGTTACTCTCCCATGTGGATTGATTGACAGATAATCAATCATACGTATTAAAATTTAACAGAAATAATACTCATATAATTACTTTATCATTCCAGAAATTAAAAATTGCTTTAAACAACATTTCTGCAAACGTTACGGTTGCGTCAATAAACTAAATTACACAATTGCCATATTAGAGCCTTAGTAAATTGCCATTCTACGTGCAAGTTGTTGCTTGTTTTTTTCTATTAAATTATGAACAGGTTCTCGTTGTCATTTACTATTTTGCAGAAGAGCGAAGTATTTGCCAATTAAAAGTACATTATTAAAAAGTTATTTCCAGGTGTGGAATTCGAACCGACAACAGGGCATAAATTTGGCGCCTTAGAACGCTCGGCCGACCTGATATGGCTAAAATTTGAAGGAAAACAGCTGACGAACTAATTTTATAATTACCAATATCACATAATTCGTGTTAAAATACTTCCAGTTAGACATCGTACTTGTAGCTGCAAACTAATGATTAGTTAATTACTTATAAATCGAGCAGATCTCATAATACCATAGACATATTGTAATTGTTAATTTTTATTTGAATAGTCGGCCACCAACTTGAAAAGAGAAAGAAAGAATGAGTAGCTTAGGCAATCCAATATACATTGGTAACTTTCGTAAATATATCAACTATTGAACCATTTGCCTGACCATTATATCACCAAATCGCAGAAAATGTTAAAATATGTAGCAAAATAATTATGAAATTGTTAAGGTTTTTGGAAGTTGCTGAAAGCCTATTGACAATGACCACTACCAATGTTAGGGATTATAGATTTTCTGATTTGGAAGTTATAACATGTTAAAAAAATGACCTTATTTACTACATTCAATTACACATCGTTTATATTATTCATGTGTAAATTTCTTTGTAATCACATTTTTTATGGGACAACCTTTGCCGTCTTTTAAATTCAGCATGAATTTTAACACGTACTAACAATTATTAAGCATTACTTTCAAGGTCAATTAATAGTAAACTTCTGCATAATTTTCTTACGTTAACATATTAAATGTGACATAGTTTTGTATTTCTCTAAAGCAAGCTGTTAACATTTCTATTCTGTTACTAGTCTCTCAAATGCTACCTACTCCGAATTTAAGTCAAACCAAAAAAACTAATTTAACATTTATCTTGTCATATCATTCATCGTTTTACTAAACAGCTGCTTTTTAGCCATTAAACCGTAACCAATTCTCTTATTACTTTAAAGCATAATAATGAATTAAACAGAACCGCCTGCAGGCAATATGTTACGAGAATACTGGGTGATTGATTGAGCTATCCCAGAAAGAAGAATAAAAACTGTTGAAACTTGATTCCCAAAGATTCCCTTTCAAACGTTTTTTTAAATTACGGAGTATTTTTTATACATTACTTAGCTGAAAATTATTTCCTGTTTTTTTTTGTATTTCTGTTTTTTAGGCTTTATTAATTACTAGCTGAAGCCCGCGGCATATTGTCAGGGATGATAGACGGTCGGCCTTACCTTTTGGCGAAAGTTATATTAGTTATTTTGCCGGCTGGTAACTATCGGCCTAATTGGGCTAGCTCGCCGCGAGGGTCGCAGGGTTCCAGCTATGCTGAAAGAGGATACACAAAAAAAGGAGTGGGCGCCAGGTCCTAGACTCAGATCCAATTCCTTGTGCCGGACCTTACACAAGGTCGAGGATAAAAACCAGCAAGTCAAAAATAAACAAACCAACAACCAATGAATAGATCACAGCTTTATTTTAAATATTGGTGCGTACTATAGTGCAAGGCTAACACAGGTATATATATAAATCACAGCAGGCAATATTTCTAGCAACACCAAAGAAAACACACAGTATGCGACATGCAATAATAAATATAAATACAAATATAAATATAAATATCGAGCAAATAGTAGCCCACGAGCAACAATGACTATGACCTGTGAATGGGCTAACACATTAAAACATTGCGCGGTTAAAATCGGAGCATAGCGAGTATTAAATTAAAAAGAAAATAAATAAATTAATCCCTGTGAGGCAGGATATAGCAGGGCCAGGTTATGCAAGCGCTCAGCTGATGCGAAACCCCGAATATCAGCTCAGAAAGATTCTAAAGTAAATAATCCAAAATTTCGAATGTCAAAACTACGAGGGTCTATGGCCATATAGTCACAGAGCAGTTTTCTTAGAGGAAATACATCAGATGCATAAATGAACGCTAAAGCAATCGCTTGAATAAACCTTCGGCAAACTTGTACCTACGTAAACTCGCAAATAAAGTACAATAACGCGGAATTGACAATTATTCTACCGGCGGCGGGCCTTATGACGCAATCGCTACTAACCCGAGACTAATCAGTCATGAGCTGAAACTGCAGAAGCAATCGACTACCGATGTCGCTACTCTAGCCACTATCAACATCGAAACTACGCGGCAAACTTCAGACGGCTGACAGCAAATGGCGACGAAAGTAGATATAATTAACTGTATACTAAACAAACCGCAGACAACGAGCCGTAAGTACAACCTTAAATCTGAAGTAATTAAACGAAAGATCTAACATACGATTTGCAGGGGAGCTCGATGGGGCGCGGCGGCCGGCGAAAGTGAATATAAATATCTGTATATTGAACAAACCGCAGAGCTGCCTTCACAAAGTCAGGTGAGCTCGATTAATGATTCGATAAGGCTTACTCAAATGCACAAAATGGACGCTCAAAATTTGCAATAGTCCTATCACAATAACACATTAAAATTATACAAAAGCATGCACTAACATCTAACTCGACGAAGCATTACTATGCCAAAAATATCCTACATGCCCTATCTGTTAATGAGACGAGATTCCAATAACTATCTATAAAATACACCAGGCGCAAATAGCTATATCAGATTCTTGCCTGTAGTAAAAACATGTCAGCTCCTAACCTGTGGATTGCGGAAGGCCGGGGACGACGGAAGCGATGGAGGTTTCGGCAGACACAGCGAGAGGCCCAGCGGACCTAGGAGGCGGTGATTGTATCACAGGTGAGTGCAGTGCTACCCCTCCAGCGTAGCTACCAGGGAATTTGTAGAGCTCCTTGACAATTCGATGGTTTCAGGGGCCCAACTCGACGGTTTGGATGCCCGCAGAGTGCAGCTGAACAAGGAGTGCTAAGCCTCTTCAGGGGGGAGTTCAACCTCTCGCAGGAAGCGTCCGAACTCTCCCAAGGATGTAGCCGACAGGAAATGGCATCCCACAATAAATCCAAGTCCACAGTAAATCGAAATCCACAGCAAATCGAATCCCACAGGGAATGGAATCCCACAGTAAATGAATGGCATCCGGCAGTAAATCCAGTCCCACAGTAAATGGCTATAACGCACAACGCCCAAATAAGTCCCAAATAAGAAGAAACTGGCCTTATCTTACCTCACGCTGGAATTGAGCCAGAAGAAAGGGCAGAAGCAATGCTGACCTCAAACGAATCCTCAAAAGCGAAAGGACGTAAGTACAACCAAATCAAATACGAACGTCTTAAGGGCACATGTGCTTTTTCAGATCCTCCGAAAAATCAAGACGGAGCTGAGCTATACTAATTAGCTCAAAAATTTAAGCACACGGCCGAGGCACTAGCAGCCTGCACCAAGTTTAAAATGGGAAAGACCTCAAAAATTCCACCAGCTTCCAGTTATCAAAACTTTCCAAAATTTTTGGGCCAGTAGATGCGAAAAAAAACAGCCTGAAAAATTTGACTGCAAGGAGTGATATCCTTTATCTAGCAACAAAATAGAATAGTGCAGAATAATTTGTAGCAGGGGTTGCCTAAACGCCATATACAAATATCTGTAGGAATATGACCAAAATAAATTTAATTAGTAGAATATGGGTAATTATTCGAAGAGTTGCTTACCAAACTGCTTGATAATTATAGGCAAATAATTAAAAATAAGATACAGCTAAATATACCTAGTTTAAAGCTTGCAAAAATTGACAAAAGCCAACCATAAATATTCAAGTTCAGAATTCAGCTAGCGAAAGTTCAATGCTACGGGGGGCACTTCAAAAGTATCGTAACAAATCCTCCCCCAACAAAAGGGAGGGTAAATCACTCCAGATTTACCCGACCATACAAATGCCATCAAAACCGAATTGCCCAAAAAAAAAAACGATGCCTGCTGGAGAGAAATGCAAAGGGAAGAAACAGAGGATCTAAAGAAGTAGACAGGAAGAGAGGATGTAAGAGTTCAAGCACATCATCGAAGACAACTGGACACCAACCTCTTCCGTCGCTGCAAGATGATGTGAGCTGCGCCGGTGGAAGGGAAGGTTACGTCAGGTTGCAACAAAGATGCACCCGAAACGCAAACACCTCGGAAAGATGCGGAGTGGGAGACAGGAAAGCGAACGACACAGAAGAAGGAAGGGAAAGGAAAACCAACCTCAACCAAGGGTTAAGTACTTAGGCCCAGGATCGACCTACAGCACTGAAGCTATCTCCAAATGACGGAAGATAGAACGGATTTCCAAAATAACACGAAGTATAAAGAGAACGAACACAGCCAAAAAGAGGGAACATCCCTTTCAAACAAGAGAAAAAAAAAATGAGACAGAGAAAGATGCGAGAAATGAAGGGACCAGATGTTTAGGTCGGGACTCCAATTCGAGAAAGAGGAAAGGTGAGTTGGGTCCCAAGATTCCGTCCGACGTCCCCAAACCAACCTCCCAAAAAGACGTAGACTAAACCAAATCATCATTATCGTCGACAGCGTTATTAAGCTTCAAGTCTTTGGCATGCCAATTCCCACGCAAACGACTGTCCGGATCCTTAAGTTGCTAAATGAAGCGAGACAATTTCTTATGAACTATAAAGGGTCCAATGAACTTGGGTGCCAATTTAGCAGTATAGTGGTTAGCAGCATCCGATTGCGTGACGTTTCTTCTCCAAACGGAGTTGCCTACCTGATATTCATCAGGTCGTCTTCGCAGGTTGTAGTATACCTTCGAACGATCGTAGGCCCTAGCAAGACGAACTTTTACTTCTTTGTACAATCGTTGCAGCGCTTGGGCTCTTATATTGGGGTTTTCATCCCTTATGACACGAAGTTCGGGACCTTCATCTTCAGGTCTTTCTTCAGGATTCCCGTCGAGTGTAATTTCTCGGCCAAAATTCAAAAAGTAGGGGCTATGACCAGTGACATCATGCTTGGAGGTTCTTATGGCACAAGCGACTTGTTGTAAGTATTTATCCCACTCACGTTGTTTGTCGGACACGTACGCTGTAAGCATTGTTTTCAGAACACGATTGATGCGTTCCGTTGGATTTGCCTGAGGGTGATACAACGCTGTAAACGCTATTCTGCAGCCATAGTTCCTAGCCAAGGCAGTAAATTCGCGACTCTTGAACTGGACACCATTGTCGCAGATAATTCTCTTCGGAGCGCCAAACAATAAAAATACGTTCTCTTCAACGTGACGTACGACTGCAGCGGCCGTAGCCTTACGAAGGGGAAACACAAGAGGGAGTTTAGAGAAACAATCAGCCACTACGAGTAAATAGTGATATCCCCGAGAAGAACGAGGTAGAGGTCCTATGAGGTCCATACAAATGACCTCCCAGGGCTTCGAGATGTTTGTGTGACCTCCCATATGTCCAGCGGGTGGTCGTTGGTCAGGCTTAGTGCGGGAACACACCTTGCAGTTGCGAATGTAGCGCAGAACGTCCGTTCGCATCTTGGGCCAGTAGTACCTCTGAGCTATGCGACCTAAGGTTTTCGAAACGCCAAGATGTCCTGAGGTAGGATCATCATGATTACGTCGTAGTATTTCTGAACGTTTGTCTTTAAGTAGAACCATTTTCCAGTCTTCATCGGCCTGCACGAGTTCCGGGTATGGGCTCCTCACGTGTTTATAAAGTTGCAAATTCGACTCGCGCCAAGCAGGATAGTGCTGTGGATCGTTTCGGATTTTTAGGCGCATCCGAGCATACCAACGGTCTTGAACATCATCGTCCTCAGTGACATCATCGACAATAGGTACGGACCTGGATAGAGCGTCAGGTACGACATTGTCTTTGCCTTTGCGATGGATAACATTGAAATTATATTGTTGTAGGCGTATGGCCCAACGCGCAATGCGTCCTATGGGGTCTTTAATATTATGCAACCACTTGAGGGCGTAGTGGTCGGTCACGACGTCGAACTTAGTTCCCTCGATGTACGGGCGAAGTTTTTCGATGGCGAAGAGTACCGCGAGACATTCACGTTCCGTTGTGCTGAACTTCCGCTCATTCTTCGTGAGTGAACGGCTTATATAGCAGACGACCTTCTCTCCCTCAGGATACGTCTGGGACAAGACGGCTCCGAGTCCATAACCAGAGGCGTCCGTCTGAATGGTGAAGGGCCGACTGAAATCTGGGCAAGAGAGCACAGGGGCCGAGACGAGGCAGTCTTTGATGGTGTCAAATGCGGTTTGACATTCCTCAGACCAAACAAACTTCTGGTTCTTGCGAAGCAGGCGAGTCATAGGTGACACAACTGAAGAAAAGTTAGGCACAAAGCGCCGATACCACGATGCCATTCCCAATATCCTTCTAACCTCTGGTACCGTCTTGGGGTTAGGGATGTTCAAAATTGCTTCGACCTTTTCCGGGTCGACGAGTAGACCTTTGGAGTTCACGACGTACCCCAGGTACTTCTCCCGGTCCAAAGTTAGGCCGGCCTTGGCGATCCTAGATATGACTTCCTTCAAGACCTCCAGGTGTTTTTCGAAGGTAGGAGTGCAGATAATAACGTCATCCAAGTATGTGAAAGCGTAAGGTTCTAGGTCGGCACCAATAACTCGGTCGATAAGACGTTGCCAAGTCGCCGGGGCGGTATGAAGGCCGAACGGGAGGCGACAAAATTGATACAACCCACGATTAGGGACAGTGAAGGCAGTTAGCGGACGGCTAGCGACAGAAACCGGCACCTGAAAGTAGGCTGACTTGACATCTAACGTGGTCAGGTATTGTGCATCACGTAACTTGTCCAAGATGTTGCTGATGTACGGAAGTGGATAGGCATCAGGTTGGCTCACCTTGTTGAGCTTCCGATAGTCCACACAAAAGCTGTAGGAACCATCCTTCTTCTTTATCATAACGATGGGCGATGACCATGCGGATGTTGAGGGTTCCACAATGCCCTTTTCTAACATATCGTCGAGCTCCTGATTCACATGTTTCTGAAGAGCAGGCGAGATTGGGTAATAACGCTGCTTAATTGGTTCGGCATCAGTTTTAATGACATGTTCTACTAGGTGAGTGCATCCTACGCCATCTCCTATCATGATAAAGGCTTCACTGATAGTCTGGTCCAGCACGGCTTGTTCTTTGTCCGTGAGGTGTTCAGTCGAACGGATTGCTGTGATTTGCTCATCAGCCGAGGCTTTGGAGAAGGTCCATTCCCCATGGCGAAGATCTGGCACAAGGGCCATCCTCTTCCAGAAGTCGGTGCCCAAAATTAATGTATGTGGGAGTGAAGGAATAACCAGGACTTCGAAAGTTCTCACGCGATCTCTCAGTACGATGGGGACGGTAAGTGTACCTATACTATGACATTTATCACCGTTGGCGACGCTGCAGGTGGTAGATTTAACAGAGCTTAATTTGCAGACGCCCTTCAATACTTCCCATCCTTGGCGACCTAAAATGGTACGGCTCGCGCCGGAGTCCAACAAGCCAAGTAGATCTTTGCCATAAATTGAAACACGAAGATAGGGCCTTTCATCTTTACTGGCGTGACTTAAGATGAAATCGAGCAGAATACGATGTCCAGTAGGTATGTGATCCGTTTCTCGAGATTGGGAGACGACATTGGCCTCAGAAATGGTGGCGGGAGAAGACGCTAATCGGCCTCTTAACGCCTTCCGTTCCCGTTTCCCGAACAGGAAGGGCAGGTACGAATTGTGACGTCAGCTTTACCGCAGCGATAACACTTCAATTTGCGTGGCGATGGACACTGAGCTACGCGATGGTCGGGCTTCCCACAGTTCCAGCACACACCATAGGGTCGAGCAGCTGTAACATCGCAGACTTGTTCTTCGGCAGAGGGACTAGGAGTAGAACTAGTTTCCTCAATGGCAGCGGCTCTAGCTCCAAAACGGGGCTTGTGATAAGCCAAGTCAGGTTCGAGGGCTTGATAAGGCGGAGGTGGATTCTTGAACGTCGAAGCACGCACCTTAGCATCTTCAATTAACTTTCCGAGTTGTCTGAGTTGCGAGATACTCGTGGGAGAGTAGAGAGCCAGTTGTGCCTGTAAGTATGGTTGCAAGTTTCTACGCATAATCTCTATGCGCTCCATTTCTACAGGTAGACGAGAAAGGCGACTAAAAAGGTTCTCCATGACAACGACGTAGACCGTTACGGACTCATCAGGCCCTTGGGTTCTACTACGGATCTCATCCCATAGGCTGATTTCATAATCACAAGGCAGGAAAGCGGCTTTCAAAGCGATGATCAATTCGTCCCAAGAACGAATGGTGTTGCGAACGGAACGAAACCAAATTCGAGCGTTGCCAGTGAACAATTCGATGGCAGCGGCAAAAAGTTGATCCTTGGATACGTTTCGAGCTATGCGAGTTTCTTCAATTTCCTCTAAAAAGCTAGTTAAGCCATTTCCTCCATCGAAGGTGATCCTCCATTTGTTGATGGCTAAGTAGTTGGCAGTCGAAGTGTGTCTATGCGGCGCAGACTGGTTGACATCTTCGGCAGCAGAAGAACGACGATTGACAGCATCAGCAAAGGGCGGATAATCCAAGTGCATGCCAGGCTGCATGGCTGAGCTACTAGGAATAGGCTGAGGGGCAAAGAACTGTGAAGTGGACAAAGGATGACTCCACGTAACCGAGCTAGCAATAGGACGAATAGGCAAGGCAGCGTCTTCCTGAGACGTAGTGACAACAGAGCTATGGGGGCGAATATGAGTTTCCGAAGATAAAACTAACGAACCATCCTCCGAGCTTGAATCACTCGGTGCAGCGGTTGTGTCGTTGCGAGCTTGGGTATCAACGTGAAGCTGAAGTTTCGCTTCAAGGCGGCAATTAATTGTTCGCATCTATCCTTCAAGGACTCCAACCTAGAAGCGGAATCTGGTTCTGCTAGAATATGACCTAGACGACTTGAACATGAAGAAGGCGAGTACCTAATCGTTGGGCATCATTGTCCAGGTTCCTAGAGGTGCAACTATCAATTTCGGCAGCTAAAATAGAAAGTTTGTCTTCACAGATCGCAGTAGCATCGAAAGACACGGAGTGAAAGTGACATTCATAAGAAGATCTATCTTCATACGAGCACGGAGTAATTTACGTTTGTCTTGGACGTTGCCCTGAATGGCAATGTCTCTAACTCGAAGCTCATAATCGAGCTCATCGACGAGCAGTCGATTAACATCTAATTTAAATACCATCTTGCTGTTCCAACAGGACAAGATGATCACAAAACTTATTTAAACTAGGCTTATAACTAACCCAAGCAAAACCTGTAAATAGCATGCAATAAACAAACCTATAACTAGCAATAATCAATTGTAAATACCCAACAAGTATCGACAATAAATAATACCAGATGTAAAATCACCTAGCCAATAATAAATTCTAACACCCTAACAATTCGATTTGCACTATAGTACCACCAAGTACCCTAACAACGACGTAGTCACAAATCCTTTCAAGGCCCCAAAGCGTTGGCGTCAAAATCTTCTTGTCAGGGAAGATAGACGGTCGGCCTTACCTTTTGGCGAAAGTATATTAGTTATTTTGCCGGCTGGTAACTATCGGCCTAATTGGGCTAGCTCGCCGCGAGGGTCGCAGGGTTCCAGCTATGCTGAAAGAGGATACAAAAAAAAAAAGGAGTGGGCGCCAGGTCCTAGACTCAGATCCAATTCCTGTGCCGGACCTTACACAAGGTCGAGGATAAAAACCAGCAAGTCAAAAATAAACAAACCAGCAACCAATGAATAGATCACAGCTTTATTTTAAATATGGTGCGTACTATAGTGCAAGGCTAACACAGGTATATATATAAATCACAGCAGGCAATATTTCTAGCAACACCAAACAAAACATACAGTATGCGACATGCAATAATAAATATAAATACAAATATAATATAAATATCGAGCAAATAGTAGCCCACGAGCAACAATGACTATGACCTGTGAATGGGCTAACACATTAAAACATTGCGCGGTTAAAATCGGAGCATAGCGAGTATTAAATTAAAAAGAAAATAAATAAATTAATCCCTGTGAGGCAGGATATAGCAGGGCCAGGTTATGCAAGCGCTCAGCTGATGCGAAACCCCGAATATCAGCTCAGAAAGATTCTAAAGTAATTAATCCAAAATTTCGAATGTCAAAACTACGAGGGTCTATGGCCATATAGTCACAGAGCAGTTTTCTTAGAGGAAATACATCAGATGCATAAATGAACGCTAAAGCAATCGCTTGAATAAACCTTCGGCAAACTTGTACCTACGTAAACTCGCAAATAAAGTACAATAACGCGGAATTGACAATTATTCTACCGGCGGCGGGCCTTATGACGCAATCGCTACTAACCCGAGATTAATCAGTCATGAGCTGAAACTGCAGAAGCAATCGACTACCGATGTCCCTACTCTAGCCACTATCACATCGAAACTACGCGGCAACTTCAGACGGCTGACAGCAAATGGCGACGAAAGTAGATATAATTAACTGTAACTAAACAAACCGCAGGACAACGAGCCGTAAGTACAACCCTAAATCTGAAGTAATTAAACGAAAGATCTAACATACGATTTGCAGGGGAGCTCGATGGGGCGCGGCGCCCGGCGAAAGTGAATATAAATATCTGTATATTGAACAAACCGCAGAGCTGCCTTCACAAAGTCAGGTGAGCTCGATTAATGATTCGATAAGGCTTACTCAAATGCACAAAATGGACGCTCAAAATTTGCAATAGTCCTATCACAATAACACATTAAAATTATACAAAAGCATGCACTAACATCTAACTCGACGAAGCATTACTATGCCAAAAATATCCTACATGCCCTATCTGTTAATGAGACGAGATTCCAATAACTATCTATAAAATACACCAGGCGCAAATAGCTATATCAGATTCTTGCCTGTAGTAAAAACATGTCAGCTCCTAACCTGTGGATTGCGGAAGGCCGGGGACGACAGAAGCGATGGAGGTTTCGGCAGACACAGCGAGAGGCCCAGCGGACCTAGGAGGCGGTGATTGTATCACAGGTGAGTGCAGTGCTACCCCTCCAGCGTAGCTACCAGGGAATTTGTAGAGCTCCTTGACAATTCGATGGTTTCAGGGGCCCAACTCGACGGTTTGGATGCCCGTAGAGTGCAGCTGAACAAGGAGTGCTAAGCCTCTTCAGGGGGGAGTTCAACCTCTCGCAGGAAGCGTCCGAACTCTCCCAAGGATGTAGCCGACAGGAAATGGCATCCCACAATAAATCCAAGTCCACAGTAAATCGAAATCCACAGCAAATCGAATCCCACAGGGAATGGAATCCCACAGTAAATGAATGGCATCCGGCAGTAAATCCAGTCCCACAGTAAATGGCTATAACGCACAACGCCCAAATAAGTCCCAAATAAGAAGAAACTTGCCTTATCTTACCTCACGCTGGAATTGAGCCAGAAGAAAGGGCAGAAGCAATGCTGACCTCAAACGAATCCGCAAAAGCGAAAGGACGTAAGTACAACCAAATCAAATACGAACGTCTTAAGGGCACATGTGCTTTTTCAGATCCTCCGAAAAATCAAGACGGAGCTGAGCTATACTAATTAGCTCAAAAATTTAAGCACACGGCCGAGGCACTAGCAGCCTGCACCAAGTTTAAAATGGGAAAGACCTCAAAAATTCCACCAGCTTCCAGTTATCAAAACTTTCCAAAATTTTTGGGCCAGTAGATGCGAAAAAAAACAGCCTGAAAAATTTGACTGCAAGGAGTGATATCCTTTATCTAGCAACAAAATAGAATAGTGCAGAATAATTTGTAGCAGGGGTTGCCTAAACGCCATATACAAATATCTGTAAGAATATGACCAAAATAAATTTAATTAGTAGAATATGGGTAATTATTCGAAGAGTTGCTTACCAAACTGCTTGATAATTATAGGCAAATAATTAAAAATAAGATACAGCTAAATATACCTAGTTTAAAGCTTGCAAAAATTGACAAAAGCCAACCATAAATATTCAAGTTCAGAATTCAGCTAGCGAAAGTTCAATGCTACGGGGGGCACTCCAAAAGTATCGTAACAATATGCCGCATTTAAAATGTAGGACAAATCTAATAACTTTTGTTGCACTAAAGAAAGTTTTAAAAGCACGCTAGAGATTGGACATTTTTGGATAGCCTCCAGGCCACTTTCCTACATATTGGATACAGCCGATACTGCTGAATTGAATAGTGTCTTCTTTTTTGTGTTCAGTATTAAATGCTAATTATTGTTACAATGCTGTAAATCCAGTTTGTGGAAATGTCACTGAGACAGTTTCCAAAAACTAAATTCCTGGAATTTGCTGATCTCTAAAAGCACTATATTTAGACAAACCTACAATTTTCTGAAAATAGGGACAATTAAGTACTTATCTGCTTTTGGAATATCCCAAATATAAAGGAAATATTATGTTTTATTGTTATGATGGATAATTTCTATACGTATTTAAGTGTATACTTCCTATTCCAAAACCTGTAAAACTACCTGATATCAGCAAATTATTGCTTAAAGTTCTTGGTGTTCAGTCGCCTTTGTAATTTTGTTTTGGTAAATTGTTTATTTGGCTTGGTGTCTTGCTCTTATCAGTGGTGTGTGAATCAACATGGTAAGTAAAATGTCCATCATATTACCTACTTTTTCTACAAAAAAATACGTAATTGGCTTAACTAATGTTATTACACATTTATATTTGTCAATAAATTTCTTGAACATATTCTACCGAGATTTAAAAAAGACTGCTAGTATTATTGCAGTTTTTTTGTCAATTGATAACTGTAAATCAGTGTTGTTGATTTTGTGAAATCCTTCCAAATTAATTTTCGAAAACTTTACTAAAACCTCTTTCAAAGGTGCTATAATACTGCCACCTCATACCGATAATTAATTTAATCGCATTTACAAAGTACATATTCAAAAACATTTCTTAATTGTATTTACTTTGGTTCTTAATATTTAAAATAATGTTTTATTAAATATCACTATTTTAAATAAATAGAGCAATTTAATTAATTCCCAATTTTATTGCAATTTGTCATCTCAATCTTATTTCTCAATTTGCAGAACATTTCTACTGGTATTAAATTACCTAATAATTATTTTATTACAGGATAACACCCAAGTGAGAAAAGAGTAACAATAAAAATGTACTTATTATTTTATTATTAATTATAAAAATAAATATATATATATACAATTCCAATGTTTCATTAAGGTTGGCCTTCTTTATGTACATCGCTCGCCTTACCGTACACTGCGGTTCACCCAAAAGAAGTCCTTAATTTTATACTTGTAACATAAATAGCAATTATTTCCTATAAACTAAAATTAAGGTGTAACTGGTCGCCTAGCGATGCACTTGTCATAATGGTTTTTAAATAAGTAACGTCAAAAGCAATCAATCATCTAAAATTTTGAATTTTGTACTTTTCTAGGTTGCAGAAAAAGTAGTATGCATTATTTGGATTAAAAGTGGCTCTGTTTGACTTGCAATAATTGCTTGTCAAACAAAGTGACAATTACTATTTTATTTGCAATCAACATTTTTATATAGAGGTTGCGTAAAATTGTACGAAACATGGCAATTCCATGTCTTAGAAAACGTTTAAATACTATTTGCCATAGGAAAAAGTTAAAATATCAACGATTTTGTAGCCATTTATCATTAGTATTTCTGTCATTCAAGAGCAAACCGGGATCGCGTAACTGACACATTATTGATGCAATGCAACCAGAATTTCCTGAATTACTTAACCTTTCAGTAGTGCCTCGCAAAGTTCTCCCGGCACGGGAGCATGTTTTTGAGATCATTTCAAGTAAAAAAGTTCATATGAACATGTGTCCTATTCTCAGTACTTATTGAGCTATACACATTTCAAACTAAATTAATCTTAAATAATTTTATTCAATTTTGCCGTATAAAGTGACCGTTATTTGTTTCTGGCCTGCCCATGAAAGTTGATGTTTTATAAACAGTCATTTAAAATTTGTATTCCGCTAGCGATTTAAAATGTTTATTCCGCTAGCGCTTTAAAAATGTCAATAAATGTCAACCAAAATAAATCAATAATTTATCAAAAAATTATACATAAGTACATTACAACTAAATTAACAAAACGACGTCCACGTCGTCAATTTTCATTTTGACCAGTTCTGCAATGTAATTTTACAATTAAAAGGAAAGAAATGGATCAATAATGTTAACCTTTGCAAGTAAATACTTTTCGTCCGGTGAAGTACGAATGAACCTCAAAATTTCATCGCGGCTAAGAACATTTGACTTATAGGGCTTAAAGCCTCTTGCGTTTTGCTTGGAAAATATTAAGCTACTGGCTCCACACAATTAAAATTAAATTAAAACGATTTTCTTACCATATATGAATCTGGCCAGTAAATGGACATATACAATGTGTCCCAGATTGAGTGGGATTGCATAGGTAACTTTTTTATCATTGAAGATGAAGATTTGGTTAAATGGACAATGCTTTGCAGTTTCATATGCTGATTTAATATCGGTTTGAAAAAGTTCAAAATGTCGAACCAGTCAAAAGTTATTAGAGAAAAACTAAAAACTGTCATTTTCTTGTATGTCAAATATCTTTGTAAGTATAAGAGATACGAAAAAAAGTAATATTTGATTTTTAGGTTACTGAAGAGAATTTTCTATTCTCTTTTCAACGATGTAAGATAACTTATGATTGAATAAAAAAAATCTGATGTGATACACTCACACAACTTCCTTTTACAGTGATCTTATAATTAGGTAAAAATTTGATTTTAAATTTTTAAGCATCTGTCAAACATTTTCAAAAATTGTAAATGGTACAAAAACCGTACAAAATAGAGAATTAGAACAAGAGACAAATTTTCTCTAGAATTTTAAGCTGAATTCAAAAATGTAATAATATACCGGGTGTTGTACTTAAAATAGGAGTTAATACAAAAAATAGAAAAAAAAACAAAAGAAACCCATTTTAGAGATATTCAACTGGAAAATCACTTATCTCACGTCAATACACATTAAAAATGTAATAAAAACATAAAGTTTGAACGAAATCGTTAGAGCCGTTTTTGAAAAAATCTAAAAAAACTAAAAAATCGCAAGAGTCAACACCTACTTCCGGTTATGCAATTTTCTTCAAACGCTTGCTGTCGCATGTACATACTATACAAAACTTATATATGAAGTTTCAACACCATACCTCTTTTCGTTTTTGAGATACTCTGTTCACAGACAGACAGACACACAGACAGACCAATGAAAAAAAATATGTTTTTTGGGATCAGGGGACTCTAAAACGTGAAGATCTGTTGAAAACTCAATTTCGAATTTTTGGGGTGAATCCAATACTTCCTTTATTGTAACAGGAAGTAATACCAGTAAAATTAATTGTTTTTACATATTAATCAAGTAGGCTTACATAGATAAAAAAAACAAACAACATTTATTTAAAAACAAAACATAATCCTGATAATCACATGAAATGATCAAAATGCTGGTGATTGTTAGCTAAACATAGTTGACACCATTTGACGACACGACGGGTTACTTTAAGCAAACTTTCTTATTGTTTTTCATCATGGCTGCTTACCTACTTGATTATACATTTAAAAAGTAATATCACGATGGTTTTTGTGGTTCAAGTACTTAGTACTTAATTAACATGTTACTATAGGCCATTCACTAAACACAAAAACATTAACTATTTCTTTAAGTTGGCATGTACATACAATTTTTGTGCAAGGAATTCTGTATTTTTGTTTCCACACCTGCATAAAGGCGACTTTGAATTTAAACATGACAATCAATGACAATTAATAAATCTCATTATTTCAGTTTCAAAGTACATATTATTCTAGAAATTCTTGCCTGAACTTTTATAAAAAGTAATAAAAATACATCAATAGTATCCAACAGAGTATTTGTTTAACATCCTTAAAGGTAGTTAAGTTATAACATTTATGACAGTTGATAAATAAATGTCATACCCCTAACCTATTTGGTTTAGTAACTTTTTGGAAGTACGTTCCTAGACTAAGATGAATTTTGGAAGTACACTCAAGGTTTTGTAAAATAAATTTCACCTAATTTTGTTTTGATCCATGTAAGCCTACTTGATTAAAATGTAAAAACAATTAATTTTACTGGTATTTTTTAGTCAATCATATGTTATCTTACATCGTTGAAAAGAGAATAAAAAATTTGGTGTGATACACGCACACAACTTCCTTTTACAGTGATCTTATAATTAGCCAAAAATTTGATTTTAAATTTTTAAGCATTTGTCAAAAATTTTAAAAAATTACAAATTTTACAAAAACGGTACAAAATAGAGCATTAGGTGAAGAGACAAATTTTCTCTAGAATTTTAAGCTGAATTCAAAAATGCAATAATATACCGGGTGTTTTATTTAAAATAGGAGTTAATAAAAAAAATAGAAAAAAAACAAAAGAAACCCATTTTAATAGTATTCAACTGGAAAATCACTTATCTCACATCAATACACATAAAAAATGTAATAAAAATTTAAAGTTTAAAAAAAATCACAAGAGTAAACACCATACTTCTGGTTATGCGATGTTCTTGAAAAGCTTGCTGTCGCATTTACATAGTACACAAAACTTATATATGAAGTTTCAACGCCATACCTCTTTTCGTTTTTGAGATATTCTGTTCACAGACAGACAGACACACAGACAGACAGACAGACAGACCAATGAAAAAAAATATGTTTTTTGGGATCAGGGGACTCTAAAACGTGAAGATCTATTGAAAACTTAATTTCAAATTTTTGGGGTGAATCCAATACCTCCTTTATTGTAAAAGGAAGTAAAAATTCTATTTAGTAACCTAAAAATCAAATATGGAAGGGACCATAATTATACCGGGTGTCCATTCTCAATGTCGAACATAGGCCATTAACATCTGTGCATTCACTCGTTCTTCATTGAAATAATTAATTTTTCTGTAGATAATTTTAACAGACGTTGACAGAAAATATCTGATTTAAGCCAACTAAATACCAATTTTTTGACAAATGCTATCGAACTTGGCATAATATATTTAAAATTCCCAAGTTTTAAATTAAAATTTTAAAATAAAAATCGCATCTTGAATATTATTATTGGTATCATTTGATGCGTAATAATTTTATCTTTCCATTGATACCATTACCTTCCCTGTAAGTTGAATTGGCGAGCAGGAATCGGCAAAAACGTTCAATACAATGTTATTCGCCTATGTTCGACTTTAAGAACGGACACCCGGTATATAACAGCAATGAGATAACATGAATAACAAAATAGAATGCTTGAGTAAGAAAGAGATGGCCATACGAAAAAAAATATTTTAGTAGGCATGTTTAGTTAACATATATGTCATAATTAAATTAAGCGTCAAGCCTTCTTGAATATTTGCTACTATATTTATCTCTTTCTTACTCGAGCAATACGAGTTATTTTCTTGTTCATGTTATCTCATTGCTGTTATATCCCGTGTGTCCACAGGAGTACGCACCATAGAGATAAGATAATGCTAATAGAATACAAATATCAACCAGTGCTATGACCACCGATCCTTTTCTTGTACCATTTATAACAATATTGTTTCATACAGTGGCGAGTCGGAAGCCAGAAAACAACGTTTTAGCGTGCCGGCGAGCACAGCATTAGCCGATCTTTCTATTCTATTTGGTTATCCCTATGGTGCGTCCTCCTGTGGACACACGGTATAATTGTGGCCCCATCGGTATTACTTTTTTTCGTATCTCTTATACTTACGAAGATATTTGACATACAAGAAAATGACAGTTTTTAGTTTTGACTGGTTCGTCATTTTGAACTTTTTCAAACAGATATTAAATCTGCATATGAAACTGCAAAACATTGTCCATTTAACCAAATCTCCATCTTCAATGATAAGAAAGTTAGCCATGCAATCCCACTCGATCTGGGACACACTGTATGTAATTGCTCCATATGTGCCATTGGGATTTAAAGTATAATTAAATCGTAACACAAATTTCCTAATCTTTTGATCGAAAAAATCTTGATTCACTATGTGCGATCGAGTCCCAAACTTTCATTTTTATCTGTTAACACACAAAAAATAACCACACATAATGAAATTCCACTAAATAACTTACAAACAAAATCTGACGCTTCCCATATAGTTACATTAGATATGTACCTTAGGCTTTGATAAAATTTTCCAGTTTTTAATAAATATTCGGTAGTTTCTTTCAAAATATCCACTATTAATGCCCAATCAGCTACTGCCGATGCACTCTGAAATAAAATTTAAATAAAACACCATATAGTGATTCTAAAATACCAACATATACCTGGTATCTGGGGCAACCATAAGAAGCCCAGCTCCAGGACCGAATAAAATAGTGGAATTTCGATCGCCATTGAATTATTCCAAATTGTCATACACCCATTTTAATGTCATTGCTTGATCAAGAATACCATAGTTCCCAGGTGAATTAACATCGCCTGTATTAAGAAAACCTACAAGAAAAGTCATGTTCATATTGCGAGAACAATTTAGCTTTACGATTACCTAACGCTCCTAGTCCACAACTTTGTAAAACGTACCCAAAATGTGTCCTTGAAATAAATTCGAAGCTCCTCTAACAAAATCGCCACCATGTATATAAACCATTACAGGATATGGACAACCGTCGCGTACTAACATTGGGACTGCGCTCGACCTCTATTCTGCTCTAGCAACTTTTTGAAGTTTGCTTGCTTAATGCTGCAGATCCGTAACCCAGGTGTTGCGAAAGTATCTAGTCTGGGTTATCTGTATCCTTAAGTTGTGTTGGTTTGCCTAAATAAATTCGTTCGCTCTAGCAGTCAAGCCATCGTAATTTCTGAATTGGAAAATTTACTTGCCTGTTATAAAATGTCTTGAACAAATACGACCATATTTAATTTTTGCTTGTGTCAAATCAGTCCTTTTGAGAGCAGCAATCCACTTTTTTCTCCTCAAACTACGTAATTCATCTATTTTTCCATTATTTGTGAGCTCAGATGGAATACTATAGCAGGTTATGTTATGGCGTCAACTGTTCACAGCCTCCTTGTTGTGCGTGAAATAACAGTGTTGTCAGACGTCCTCAAAATATTGTACAATAATTAAAGGAAAACAACATAACACTAAACACTATGTTTGTAGTATTAATGTTTATTTAAGCTGGTATGACACGATAATACACTTCTACGAAAATTTATTCCCTTGATTTAGTTCCAATTTCTTAGAATTAAATGAGGATACTGTACGAAATAAATAAGATTGACGCCGTATTTTGTCTGCCAATTTCGCTTTGCCTGGCTGATCTGCTAATTTATTTTTGACAGTTTTGTCTAATCTAATAAATGAGGATGAAAATGTACCAGAAATATTTTAAGAATATACTTTTGCAGAAACGGTTTCAGAATGTACCAGATTCGTAGAATTGTACCAGGTCTGGCAACGCTGCTAATATCAAGACCACGCCCACAATTGTAACTGCACATAGACCACGAGTTGAAATGTTTGACCTTGGGAATTGTTCTGCTTTATTATAAAATTATGATGTATTTTACCTCCGTTTCTTTGAGTCATAATAATATATTATTTTTTTCGTTAAAATTTAATTTTCAACCAAAATATGTTAAAACCGTGTTGTACAATGTAATGGTACTTTGTTTAGCTCTTACGTTGGTCACCGTAAACTGCAATGTGACTTTTTAATCTGCCCTATACTCTACTGATTATAAATTAGTGAGCCCAGTCATAGAAGCGCAAGACTCGATCTTACCTCAATGCAGCTAACGGATTTGTCAATATTGCTCTTGCCGGCCTGCTCGTGATCACCTCTAATGCTGTAATTATACATGCAAAGACTGCCAGGAATGAAAACCAAACAGTTTACATGAAACGATATATAACCTGTAAAAGGAACACATATGCATGGTAGTACATGAAAAGAATAATCGGCAAGAGTTATATGCGCTATTAATATCACACATATGTTTTAAATGCACAATGCGTTTGAAGTTAATTGATATATTATAAGAAATACAGTTTAGTTCTATTCTTATCAGAATAATGGTTAAACAACGAGGTGATTATTAGCTGCGGGCCGTTTCAACAATTGGATGCTTGTTACGTTATTTGTTTTAAAATAGCAATCCGCTAATAGTACTACCAGAATTATGTAAAAATTTAATATCAAAATGCATTTTGCAATTCGATCTTGTAAATCTAAAAAGTAACTTCGATTTTCAAATTTCTGAAAAAAAACAAAACTTTAAAAGATGTTTCAGCTCCCATTTTAATTTTATCTGCATGGGATATAAAAACAACGTTTTTCAAAAGATAATTAAGTTTCTTATTGCTTTCCTACAGTATCAGTTTTACCCTTTTACAGAGTATACGTAGTAAAATTGTGTAACTCTTCTTGTTAGGTTACAACAGAAGCAAGTCGATGGTACCATATTTGTGCAAGTGCTTTGTACACAGATATTTTCATCATGTGACTAAGTGCTTCTGTGTCTTGCGGCAATTATACAAATATATAAGGTAAGTACCCTTTGTAAGCCATAAAAATTTCTTGGTTACTGCGATAATAAGTAATAATTGCAGTTTAATCTAGAATTTAAACCGTATGGGCTTGGTGTTATCGCATAATGTGGTAGAGAATGTAATTTTGTTTTATTGTGCTCTATTAATGAATTACATGAGCAGTCTGAAGAACAATTTTTAAATGGTCAGAATAAACAAAATTGTGTTTCACAGATCATTTTAAAATTTGTTACTAAAGAAAAGGCTATTTAGTCAATTTTATTGGGAAAGGAAAAAATAGCGAAAGCTACAATTAATTTTTCAACCACTGCTTTGCTTACAAATTATTGTGGTAACATTAATAAATCTATAAAAATAATTAAAGATTATCTTATATTACCACACCCCGAAACCATTTAAACTGTCTATAATGAGTTTGTAGTAATCCTGGTTGGAAAGAAAGACACTTATTTCAAAAGTACTCTCGAAATAATTACAAATTATATATCGAAAAGGAAAATAATTAGTTCTACTAGTAGTACATAGTAGTATTAGTTGTGGGAAGACTGATGTCAAGCAAGTAGGCCTTCATAGGCTCTTTTTGCCAACCCCGTGGACAAGGTCTAGGCATGCAGAGTACCAGGCACCATAGTCCTACTTAGAATATTGCCGAGACTAAGGAGTTCCAACCCTAGCAAGGGATGCTAGTGACATGAAACCCACTGCTTTACATCCCTTCCGAATGATGACATTTTGTAAATGTTTTCATCCGCATTTTTTATTTTCTCAAAAACCCCACCGGGATCGGTGATCGAACCCTCGACCCTTAGATCAGTAGCCAGAATGCTTAACCACTGAGCTAGGGAGTCCGGTTAGTTCTACTAAATTCATATTTAATTCCAGGTCGATTGTAAGAGAAATATATTATCATGCTATTCTTTTGCTATTTCGCCACACTATAAAATGAAGAATATTAGAACATGAACGTTTCGGAAGACAAATATATTTTCGTTTTCAACAGCGAACTAATTGAATGAGAGATTAACTTGTAGAACTTAGCTTATTTTATTGTAAAAGTAGCAGAGCTTGACACCGATTACTGGGGAGATTAGTTTACATGTATACCACTCGACAATCGAAAATTCTCGAGACTACGTATTGTCTAACGAAATACCAAAGACGTATAACGTGGTGTTTCAATCAGTACGTCTCGTATAATCGATTATAGTTGTGTTAAAAATTTGTTTACAGCTGTATTTCAAATTATTTCATTTTTAGAAAAACTCCAATCAGCTAATTTACATTTATGATAAAAAACCATGAAAATAGTAAAAATATATTTCGACTTCAATAAGTCTTCTTCAGTTTACATGTATTTTTTATTATAAAATTCTTTAATTTTAAAACTGTTTAAAACTGAAGAAGACTTATTGAAGTCGAAATATATTTTTACTATTTTCATGGTTTTTTATCATAAATGTAAATTAGCTGATTGGAGTTTTTCTAAAAATGAAATAATCGATTATTTTCGGTTGTCTGGTTGTATAATGTATGAATACTACATTAATTCATAAAATGCAAAAAAGAGACATATGCTTGGGCAGCACTTTATTTGTGAATATATCTAATATACAGTATCAATTTCCATAATTTGGTGTGCATATTGTAGCTTTGCTATCAAACTAGTATTTAAATCAGCTTAGTGCTAACAACTTTCACATACCATTCGAGAGTGCACAATTCTTGAGACAGATAGATAAATACCATGTCAAGCTTGTATTGCCCCACAGGTATGTAGGGTGGAAACTTTGAAAAATCAGGGCCCCAGTTGCAAATGTGGTATGCTCCCTGAAAACTAATTTTGTACCAATTCCGAAATATAAGATGCACTACCACTTACTTTATTAATGGGACAGCCTTTAAAGTCTCCGCAGCTCCACATATTTTGCAAACCAAACTCGTTCTGCTTTAAAGCTGCACACAAATTCCTCAAAAATGATAAGAGAGAATGACGGTACTCGTTTCTGAGAAACTTATTAGCTTGTACGGTTACCTAAAAGAAGTTATATAGGTTCATTAATATTAATGAAATTTAGCCGTTGTACCTCAATATCATTCCCGAAATCACGTTTTACGATCGAACTAAAATTTAATGCAGTGTACGTTCTGTTAAATTTGAACAATTTAACTTGGGCTTCAAAATCCGTATTACAAGATGACAGCAGGGCTCGTTCTGTAGTGACAATATAATCGCTTTGCTGATACTAAAATATTTACTAGATATCGTTACACATAAATTGTGTACAGCCTTATAACCACACCTACCATCAAAATTCTCCCAGCAAGCAGTGGTATTATGCTGCTGTCGGTAGCTATTGAGCTGCTTCGAACTTCTATTAGCAGAAATTTGGTGTATTTCTGCGGCTGCTTTCTGTATTTGGTTCCACACCGTTTTTTGATGATTATGATCTGAAAGTATTATTAGGTATGGTCTATAATAATCGGTTTCTTAGTTAGTTCTTTGGTACATTAGAAACAGTGGCATACACAAAAAGTATGACTAGACCTCATAGCCGTATCAACGTCGAAGTTCTGCAAATCCTCAGCAATGCAATACTAGTAAGAAGACTCAAGTTAGTATAAGTGATCAAAGAAAAACAGAGTAAAATGTATATTAGGAACACAAGAAAAAATGTTTCCAAATTATAATGAGCATGGTAAAATAAAATCTAATTAATTAAAGAATTTAAACTTTATCATACCATTCCTATCATGAATCAAGGCGTTTGGTAACGCTTACGTCGAGATGTTAAACTCGTAGATAGGAAAAATTAATATCAGCTAAAAGAAGAGGCTGGCTTGCAACTGTAGTGTTCTCTAGCTGACATTGACTTCAAACAATATGCAAAATAAATTTTGATCACACAAATAAACTAAGATATATTGACCCTTTAAATACACATACAATAATAAATAAGTTTTGAATCAAAACTTAGAATGAATGACCACTACTAAACACCTTACTCCAGTATACAAATAAATCATTCACGCGCCATAACTCGTGGCGACACACATTTACATGCAAGTAATAGCGAAATAACTGTTGATTCAATTTATTGACATTACACGAACATTACAATAACAACAATTGTCTTTTATACTCGAACATTAAACTTCATCAAATTTCGACGTCGCGTTTCAATGCATAAATACCTGGCACAGTTCGCCTACGTATTTAATTGTCTATTAAGCGCATTCTTTTAAGGTCGGTCAATTACAAAACCTGAATCGAATACCTATCGCAGAAATTGCAATAATTTCTAGTATCACCTTACATTACATTCGTCGCCCGTGAACTGCGACGTAGCTCTCAGAATGGGTTGATTCACCCATATTAAACGGTGCGATGCATGAAAATTTCACATGAAAACTGCTGGAAAGTCTCCGGCTTCTAGCCCTGGTTTCGCTCTGATGGCTAACGGTTAACCCTTTGGCTGCTGCGCAGTTACATACTTACTCTGTACACGATTAAAATGACACTTAGTTGAATTGCGAACGTTGGCTTGTAGCACACAAACGCTATAGGCAGTAACCTATTTACTGGGCGGCCTTCAAGCCGCTTTGTTTAACTAGCCGTAGGGTGATTTAATTCGCCATAGGGTAATTTAACACTGTGAGTCGCAGGAACGTTCGCCTCCTCGAAAAGTTTAGTTCTCTTTAGTTTCCTTAATAAGATTGCATGGTTAAGGGGTTACATTGTATACGTATGCTTACTATTTCTAATGTACCAAGAAGGTTTAACAATGTTCCTTGATACATAGAATATTTCTATTTCACAAATGTTTCTTTTTCAGGCGCAAGGCCATAGTTGGTCTATGTCCATACGGGCTTGATTACGTACTTGATTAGAGAAAACTATTTTGTTGTGCACTGTGAATTCGAAACGTCTTCACATTGTATTTTATGTTTAGCTTTTTATTCGTCTTTTTTGATATGGTCCTCGTAGAGTAGTTTAGCAACTATGTACTGACGATTTGGAACAAATATGGAACGGGACTGCACCTCTTTGGACTCTGTAAGAAACTGTACGTTTCCGAATAATATGCAAATTGTACTCTCATCTATACATTGCTAACTCCATGCCCTGTCATAGCTTGTATTGTAGCTTTGCATGCGGTTAAACAAATTAGTTTATGTGTCATGTAGGACACACGGCAGACATGGAAAACAGAAAGATCATCATATTTTTTCAATCTGGGCAAACGGCCACGTAGACATTTGAAATGTTAGCCACGGTGTGCGACTACGAAACGCTTCTATATACTCCTGTATTCGAACAGTTTTCTCGGTGTACTGAAACGACAAAGCCAAAGCTACTGACCAAAGACTGGCATTGAAGATGATGGGACAGAAACTGAGATCAACCATGAAACAATGAGTTTGGGAAAATTAAGGTGTGGTAAATTCGTAACCCCCTCCCTACAAGGCGCATCTAGTGAATACATATTGTGACGGTCTGCATTGACCCAAATTTCCTGGATTCCATTGTCAGGCCGCTGTGCGTGTAGTACGATTCAAAAAGCAAGGGATAAAGCATGTAGTGACAATTTAAGACGTCTCCCAGAACTAAGAAACTCTGCCCCAAAAATCGACCATGTCCATCACTTTCTTCGACAGTCCAGGCATAATTTATTAAGAATTTGTTTCGACAAGTGTCAGAGTCATTGGCCTGTACTACAAGGGTGGCTCGTGCGGCCGCATTTGGCAGCCTTTGGCAACTGACTTTTAAGCCTAAGCTTAAGCCTTGAATGGATCTAACATGCCCAGAGATCTGGAGTTACAGCAGCAGCCAAAATAGTATCAAACTAAACAAATTCACAAGGAAAGGAGAAGGAGAGCTGGAACTAAAGTCAGAAAATAGATTCAGCTGTTTACCTATGAATACGGGAATGGATTTAATTGTGCAAAGAGAAATGACCCAATCAATTCAGTTTTTCAAAGCTATCTCTGATCTAGCAGTTTATATCCATATATAAAAACAAAAACATTTTTCGATTACCTGAAAACAGTAATTGAAGAAGTGCCAAAGTATTATAAGATGGCCATGAGAGACTTCAATGTTAAGATAACTGCCAAATAAGAACAAAATAAAACACAACTGGAAGACTATGGAATCGGAAAAAGAGAAAAAGGAGAGACCATGTTGATGTCCTTAAGTTAACAAAATTAGTACGCGATGAATTTATTTTTAAAGAAAAACGGTAATCGGAAGTGAACCTGGATCAGTGAGAAGAAACACACTAAAAATAAAATAGATTACATTTTAACAAATAAAAAATATTTTATACAAGATGTAACGGTATCAGATTTATTTGATCTGGGAAGCGAGCATAAAATGGGTAACGCAAAGATGATAATTTATAATAGATAATAAGCTAGAGAGGTAAATATTATAGAAAATTAAATGAGGCACTTTGATTGATAATTGTCGTCAAAAAAGTGTTAAGAAACAACTAAAGGTAGAGGAAAGTGCAGTAAAATAACGGGTGTTCCAAAACAAAAGTTTTGGACCATCTATTAAAAATGCATTAAAAGTTAAGCTAATAAGTTAATAGAAAAGAAATTAAATTAGAAAAAAAATTAGGGAGAATCGACTATGTTAACCTTAGTAAATTAATGATAAATAATATAAAAGAAAGAAGAATGACATACTGATAAATAAAACTACTAGATACAATGAAAACATAAAATGGCTAAAGTGGAATTTAGGGCGAAGGCAAATACATTGTTCGGTAGACTGGTAGACTAACGTGGGAAACAAATAACCAATGGCAACGAAATATTAAAAGTAGGTTACCTCATTTAATTCGTTTGTCAAAACTTCCAGAAAGTTTACTTATGTACACTCGGGTACAGTTGCTGGCCGTCAGCTCAGTCGAAGAAGGCGTTACAGATCTTTGAAGTACTGAACAGTAGAACAGAACAGAGATATATACTCAGCGCGACAACAAATTCTTGTCAAATAACGACAACTGTACTCGGGTGTTCAAAACGAGAATTCGTAAACTCAAATAGCTCCTACACAAATGTTTCCTGAAAAAGAGGCTTCAATTAAAGCAGGTAGCCGTAACGAAATCAAATAGCTAGTATAACTACAGTAGTATCATAATTCGAATTCGCAGGTTGCCATAAGTTAACAACTATGATTAATAGGTTATAAATACGAGGTACCTCAATCAAAAGCTTACAGTCTAGTGCATACTTACTGGTTCACAAATTCGCAATAAAATGTTATTGCCTTCATTAAGAATTAAACGGAAAGGCGGAGTTACAGCGATGGTTATTTCTTTTGGAAGGAAACGCTTTGCGTGCCCCCGGTGCGGTGAACTCTCAAGATCACATCGGTGATCCGTACTTCAAAACGTTTGTACAATCTCGTGCGACAGAACACTGGTCGCCAGGGAAAGTTTCAATACGAAGGGGGAGACCTTTTTTTTTTTTTTCGTGGGGAAGGAGGGAAAAAATCTTCTAAAGACACCGAGCAAACCTGGGCGTGTGGGATTCAACTGGGGAGGTGTCCCAGTCGCCTACCCACAAAAAAAACTTCCTTCTTTTCATGGGTTGCATTGGATCCGTCTTGCGACATTGCTACGATGCAACCCACACTTTATCATTAAATGCGCTCCTGCTGTCTCCTCCTCTCCTCAGCCTCCTTGGTTTGTATAGTCTCCACCACCATTCTCTCTACGGTATTCCACCCTTCCTCCGTCTCCAGCATATATCGAACCATGTTTTCCGCCGTCAATTGTCCCTCTACTTGTAGTTCAGCTTGGGTTCTCGTTTGCTCCCACCTTGTGCACTCAAATAAGGTGTGCTGAGGTGTATCTTCCTCTCCACAGTAGACGCATTCTCCGCTATTCAGCGATCCCATTCTGTTGAGATAAGCTCCGTAACAGCCATGTCCTGTCAGAGCTTGTGTAAGGTGATACCCCACTTCGCCATGTTTGCGGTTTACCCATTCTTGGATGTTAGGGATGAGTCTTCTCGTCCATCCGGCAGTGCCTTCTTGTTGCCACTCTTCCTGCCACCTATTTAGGGTTTCCTGCCTGGCTAGCGTCTTTTGGCCCCTGGTGTTTGCTCCCCGCAAGTACGTCCTCTCCCTTGCAAGCAAGTGTATGGGCACAACCCCCGCCACTGTTTGTATAGCCCTTGTGGATACGGTTCTATATGCGCTCGCAATTCGAATAGCAGCTCTCCTTTGCACACTCTCCAGTCTTTTCCTGTGTCGCTCTGTCTGCATATATGTGCTCCACACGGGCGCCGCATAAAGCACAATGGAATTGACCACCGAGCACAGTATTTTCCTACGTCCCGCCTTGGCCCCCCCCACGTTTGGCATTAGGCGGCTAAGTTTGTTCGTGGCCTTTTCCGCTTTTTTCGCCACCTCCACGATGTGCCTGCCCATGTGAGAATTTTTCCCTATAAAGACACCTAGGTACTTCAGGCTTTGTTGGCTTCTTATTATTGTGTTGCCAATCGTTACTTCTACCTCCTGCAGTTTTCGTTTCCCCGCTAAGATTACCATTTTGGTTTTGTGGGGGGCTAGCTGTAGACCTTTCCTTCTCATCCATGTCTCGATTCTGTGTATGGACCATTCTATGTTTGTCTCAATTTCACTCCTGTTGTCTCCTCGGACCACCACGGCAATATCATCCGCGTAGCCGATCAGTGACACCTCCTCCGGTAGCTCTAACCTAAAGACTCCGTCGTAGTATAGGTTCCACAGGGTGGGACTAAGTATGGAGCCTTGTGGAACCCCGCAAGTGATCTCCATGGATTTGCTGTTACCTATCTCCAGTCTCCTATCCTTGAGATAACTCTTCACCAGATTAACTAGGTAAGAAGATATTTGCATACTATCTAGGACTTCAATAATTCCGACCCAGGGCACAGAGTTGAACGCATTCTTTACGTCAAGGGTTACTGCGTATTGCCGTTGTAAATCGGCTTCCTTCGCTGTCTCGATGACCTTGCTTATGGCATCTACCGTGGATCGCCCTTCCCTAAAGCCATACTGGTTTTCTGATAGGCCTCCCCTGTCACGCACTTCCTCGTTTAGCCTGCTGTTCAAAATCTGCTCGTACAGCTTGCCCAAAGAATTCAGCAGGCACAGGGGTCTGTGTGAGCCATTTGGTTTTTCTAATAGTACCAATCTGGCTATTTTCCACACTCTGAGAAACTGTCCTTCTGTAATCAGCTTCCCTATTACTTTTTGGCACAAACTGGTGTTATTTCCCGCTAGGATCTTTGCAATCTCTGGGGGGATTCCGTCGGGGCCCGGGGCTTTACCCGACCTAATTCGTTTCCCCGCCTGTTTCACCTCCTCCTCTGAGCAGGCAGGAATGTTCTCCGCGACTAGGGGCTCTATTGTCCATTCCACCTTCCTATGTTCGGGAAATAATTAACTGTCTTGCCACTGCGAGCTGATCCTCGTCGGACTTAGGGAGACTTAGACCTGGAGGTTGGCTTCTGGGTCGGGTCCCTTCCTGCGCTCCCAGAAACGTATGCAGAAAGGGTTAAACGGCCCACAACGATAGCACATCTTGGATCTTCGAGGCACGTGCGAACACTCGGCAGCGTGAGATCCGCCCAAACTGGCGTTGAACTAAAGTTCCCTCATAAATGCTTCGGGAATTCGAATACGATCCAAAAGGCGCTAGCAAACATCACCCAAAACAAACCAAACTGCAGCCCATAAATTCACCGAAACTTTCTACTAACACTTAAGCCGGCTTCATGCCGTTCGCTGAGCAAGGTGGAAAGAAACGCTGCGGAAACCAATGCGAACTTATAAAACTCTGCCATGCAAGGTCAAGAAGTAGGCGTGCAAAAGCGCGCGAAATACGAACCGAGTAGCGTAGACCTTAAGATCGAATACATGCGCAATAAAATCGTAACAAGTAGTAGAAGAGTTCTATACTGATAATTTATGAAACCTTGTTGTGGCGTGATATAATTTATGCCCTGTTTGGGTATTTCGCCAATCTGAAAAATTAAATATATTAAATATCGAACGTTTCGAGGGACAATCTGCCCTCGTTATTAACGAATAACAATTAAAACTAAAAATGAACAAGGAAACTTAGCTTTTTACTGGACTGAAAAAACGACCAACCTCCAAAGAATGCCACTGTCAAGCAACTTTTATCCGCCCGTTTCATACAAACCATATAGATATATTTCCAATAAAAGGAATTATATATTTAACACTAACAGACGTTTTTTCCAAATTTGCCCAAGCTAATTAATTATTATTTCCTTCAGCGATAATGGAAAAATACAGACTCTCCGAAGACATGCCTGAATATAAGGATATTATACAATATTATATAATGGTTACAATCATACTATTCATTCAAATTTAAAATTATCACCTGTCGAAATGGTGTTTGCACACAGAAAAATAGTAGAAAAAAAATTCTATTTATATAATGCACTTCAAAGATCTACAGAACATTACTGATCATTCTCTTTGCCATCAACTGGTAGTAGTTCAAATGGCCATAGAATACCTAAATGACAGCCTTGGACTATATCCCGTTATTGACCAGCTATTAAACTCCCAAAGAAAATCTCATACTTCAATTTCACTTTTAGAAAATAAAAACTAACCGATGATTTATAAAAAGTTTGTAGATTTAAGATATCTTCATCGGTGTTTATTTATTTATTTGATAATATGTACATAACAGGAAATCCCAAATAGTACATTAAACCCAAATAGTACATTAAATGAAGATATAGATATATGTGATTTTTTAATAATTGAATAAAGTAATTTGAAAACAAATCAATTAGTAACTTTTACGTATAGTTGGAGATAATATAATATTTATTAAATAAATGAAATTAAATGAAAATCAACATAACATGTGTCCTTCAACAGAACAGAATAATTTTTATTTTCCGAAAATATATAAATATAAATCTAAAATGGATATGAAACTAATGATCCAACATTTGCAACTTATTTTTTAACTGATCTGCACTAAGGATAAATATATCAATATCGTCAAGTAAATTATTGATGGCATTACTTATTCTATTTAATACATTATGAGATTCATAAATAGAATGGTATTTTTGTACATACAATAGCTCGTTATTTCTAGTATTATATACAGGTACAGGTAACCAAATCTTATCTAGCAATTCGCTGCAATCAATTTGAAAAGTTAATATTTTACACCCAAATATTATAGCAGTGCGTTTTCTTCTACATTTGAGTGATTCCATGCCTAGCATGTCTAATCTGTCAGTGTAAGACATTACATGATAATTTATTTTCAGTTTAAATAACAAGTAGTTAACGAATTTCCGCTGGACCCTTCCAAGCCGTTCGATATTGCATTGGTAATATGGGGATCACACTACACTACAATATTCCAGGTTACTGCGAACTAAAGAGTTGAGAGAGAAGTTTGTCGCTTTCTTAATAATATTGTTTAAATGACTAGTAAAAGACAAGTCCTTATTCAAAATTACTCCCAAGTCTGTGAGCTCTGAGACACGATGGAGAGGTTGACGATGTAAAATGTAGTTATAAGTTATGTTCGTCTGTTTTCTAGTGAATGTTATTATTTTACATTTGTCGCTGTTAAGCTGCATTAAATTATTGGTGCACCATACATCTAGACAAGTTAAATCATGCTGAATTTTCAAACAATCGCTTTGATGTCGAACTTGCATAAACAATTTCAAATCGTCAGCAAAAAGTAAGGATCTAGTGTAAGAAAAACATTTTGATATGTCATCAATAAACAAAAGGACCAAAACTGGTCCCAAATGGGATCCCTGCGGTACTCTTGATATTACTGGGAAAGGGTCAGAGAAGAAAGAATTCACTTTAACAATTTGCGTTCTTTGACTTAAATAGCTACGCAACCATGACCATAGCGTACCGCCAATACCATATAGTTTCAGTTTGTCAAGAAGTATTCGGTGATCGACTCTATCGAACGCCTTGCTAAAATCTGTGTATATAGAATCCACTTGATGACCCTCTCCGAAGGAAGAAATTATGAAGCTAATATAATCAACAAGATTTGTACATGTAGATCTTCCAAGGAGAAAACCACTCAACACATCTGTTACAAGCGATTCAAATATTTTTGCGATACTAGATAACCCAGATATAGGACGATAATTACAAACATTGTCTCGATCGCCAGATTTAAAACTGGAGTTATATAAGCTTTTTTCCAGTAATCAGGAAATGTTCCTGATGATAAGGGCATATTATAAATGATAGATAAGGGTAATGCTAACGTGGGACTGCAATATGTCAGAAATAAGGGCGGAATTTTATCTTGTCCCGGACTTTTTTCTGCATCAAGAGATGATAATTTATGGAAAACACTGTCTGTAGAAAAATAAAGATTATTTAGATTTACATTATAGTTTGAATATAGATCATTGTTTACTAGGAAGCTTTTGTTACTATTATCTACATAAACAGATTTAAAGTAACATGCAAAGAAGTTTGCGATTTCCACACCATCAGAAGACGTTTTATCATTGTAATGCATCATATTAGGAATTCCAGGTGATTGCTTCTTGCTATTAACGTAAGACCCAAACGATTTAATGTTTCCGCTATTTAGACCAGATTGTATACTTGAAATGAATTTAGCATAATTATTATTAATGGAGACTTTCGAACTGGATTGAAGCTGCTTGTAGGTATCTCGATTTGTAGAATTTTCACGTTTAAAATTATTATATTATGTACTGTTTGAGGCTTTCGCGGTTACTCGAATTATTCTCCTTAGCATAGAATTTCGGCTTAGACCGCGTAGTATTTGTATATGAACACCCAGCATTTTCTATATTCAATATGGATGCACAAACAGCAAAACGGCCAAATCTGCCTAAGTATCCTCGTTCTCAAGGGTTTACGGACATTTCGCCCCCGCCGTTTCGCCTCCGACCGTTTTGCCCCCGCCGTTTCGCCCCCGACCGTTTCGCCCTCGCCGTTTCGCCCCCAGCCGTTTCGCCCCCTAGCCGTTTCGCCCCCGAACCGTTTCGCCCCCCAAGTTTTACCTCTAGCTTTAGCCAGCTTCAGCTGTTTCCAGTTGTACCACAAGGAGGTAGCTAGTAGGATTTCTGCAACCGGTTTTTTTATTTTTTAATCCAAGAAATAAAAAGTAAGTCGCAATATCAGCTCGTATGAAAAAAATCGTTGAAGATTTTGAAAATCGTCAAGTTATTGATTACAACTTTGAATTTTGAATTTATTCCGGTTGCACGTCGAAATATAAATGTTAACAGATTTCTCTTTCTTTATACGTATTTACTAAAAACTCTAAAATTAAAATACAAACACCAACAAACAAAAACCAATAAAAATAAAAAAAAAATAAAATTAAAACAAACACCAAAAACAAAAATAATAAAAAACGGTTGCAGAACCTCCTCGTGCTGCAACTGGAAACAGCTAAAGCTAGAGGTAAAACTTTGGGGGCGAAACGGTTCGGGGGAGAAACGGTTAGGGGGCGAATGGGCTCGGGGCAAAACGGCGGGAGCCAAACGGTCGGGGGCGAAACGCCGGCGGCAAAACGTCCGTACCCCGTTCTCAAGATACTCAAATAACACGAACCACCAAAGAGCATGGCCATCGCGCGGGTTTTTGGTCGACTTCACAAGGTGCAAGGCACATTAAGCCAGAAAATGCTATGTGTTCATATACAAATACTAAGCGGTCTAAGCCGAAATTCTATGCTAAGGAGAATAATTATTATATTCCCTATTTTTGCTTTTTAATAATTTTTTCGTTTTCGAAGAAAACCAGACAAGATGTTTACCATTTGTACATAGATATTTAGGAACATATAGTTCAATACCATTGTTTATTTAACCGTTAAATGAGTTAACAATTAAATTTACGTCATTACTTATAAGACTAAACCAATCGATATTTGAAAAGTAATCATTTAGTGCTTCATAATTTCCTTGTCTAAAGTCGTAATTCCAGTGGTCAGCTATGGGTAACGTTTCATTGTTCTGGAGAACACTAAAACTGGCGCACAATGGAGAGTGATGTGTGTCGCATTTAACTAGACTAAAATCACTAGCACTGACGTTTACAATTTCTATATTCGAGAAAAGCAAATCTAACAAAAAATTATTAGGATTTCGTAAGGAATTGAATTGTTTTAGACCCAGAAATGAGTAATTATCCGAAATTATCTCCGCTTTTTGGTTCACAATACCTTCCATAGTCATAAAACTGTCGTTGGTCTTCCTCCATTGAATCCTGGGAAGATTTCAGCACTTGGGAATTTTTCCATGATCCGTTCCGTTGATCTGCAATGATCCCGGTAGACTTCTACGTTTGAACGAGATGACCATATTTCTTCCAAATTATTTATACCGCTATATCCGACCGAACAGCTATTAAAACTCCATCCCACAAGATTTAGCACTATTTAATTCATTTCGATCCAGCCTGTATACATTATAATTATTTGAGAATAACTCACAGCTATTTATATCACTATTTAAATTCGTTTCCGCCAATATTATTAGTTCGTAGTTACAGTTTAAGCAATTTATAAAGAATTCGGGCACTTTGGTTCGCAGACCACGCACGTATAGACTATTAACCAAACTAATGTTAGTAACGTTAAGAGCTTTATTACCGCACTGAGTGCGGTAATAGATATTACAATTTTCGGGAAAAGCAAAATAATTGAAAAACCAAGCTAAGTATATACAGGGTGATCCAAAAATGGCGCATTTCCTCTGGAGGGATTATTGGGGACTACTAGCGGAGTACGGGAAAAATCACAACAACAATCTTTACAATCATTCCTCTGAAATATTAACAGCTGAAAATTCATTTTGAAATAAGCTATTTACCAATAGTTTTTAAAATTTAACATTTGAATCGAAGATTATTATTGTTATTAAACACCCCAATTAAAAAAACTGACAGTTTCATCAAACTTACCTAAAATTTTAGTTTCAAAACTAGGCACCAAAAACTGAAGTTTTGAAAACTAAAATTTTAGGTAAGTTTGATAAAACTGTCAGTTTTTTGAATTGGGATGTTTAATAACAATAATAATCTTCGATTTAAAGGTTGAATTTAAAAAAAATATTGGTAAATAGCTTATTTCAAAATGCATCTTCAGCTGTTAATATTTCAGAGGAATGATTGTAAAGATTTTTGTTGTGATTTTTCCCGTACTCCACTAGTAGTCCCCAACAGCCCCTCCAGAGGAAATGCGCCATTTTTGAATCACCCTGTATAATACAATAGTGATTCCAACGATTTTATATGGAAGTGAAACCTGGACATTATAACAGAAACACAAAACAAAACTGATAGCAGCAGAAATGAAATACTTTAGAAAGATAGCAGAAAACACCACGCTGGATCACATTAGAAATGAAGAAATCATAGGAAAACTGAAACAACAAACGATAACACAAAAAAGTGAGAAGAAGCAATTAGAATGGTATGGACATCTACAAAAATTAGATAGAAACAGACTACCGAAAAAAGTAATGGAAAGTAAAGCAATGAAGAAACGTAAATAAGGAAGACCCAGACTCGCCTGGATGAAATGCATTGAAAGGGAAAGCAAAAGGGAAAACGATAGAAGAAATAAATAAAATGACAAAGAACCGTAAAGGATGGAAGAAATGAGTAAAGGACATGGAACCCACAAATATCCAGCACCCGTGAAGTACCCGGAGAAAGAAAGAAGAAAAACACACCTTCGTCGTTAAATAAACATAAATTGTTTGCGTACTACTCGTAATAAGCATTTGGTATAATATATTATAATCGATTTTTCATTATTAAAAAAATAAGAGGTAAAAGTTTCGTTTAACTTGAAAACATTGACATAAACTAGTAGCATTGACTACAACCCATCATAATTCTTACCGGTTAAAACTCCACTCTAAATATCACCACACAAGGGATGTTTGCTTAGAGAGCACCGCCCACAAACACAGTCGCACTATAAATCCTAACAGAAAACAGACTGATGTTTGCTCATTTAGATAGAGGTGATCACTCAGCAAATTTTAAACAATAAAGATGTATCAGATAAGGTAATGACTAATGACATTCGCTATAACGATGTTCTTGTTAATGATATTATTATATTATATATCTATAATTTTGTGAATGTAATTACATTGTTATGTTCCCTGTACCGCAACTTACCTTGGCGAATATTTAGCAACTTTTAAACATGAAGAAATTTACGAAATATCGCAAATCATTGTGTGGCGTTTTTCACGTTTAAAAAAATATAGAAATGTAGTTACGATTTCTGAGCAACATTTTCCCGCTGTCCGTCATGTAAGTTAGCGATACAGCCTTAGTGACAAAGCGTGTGTGTCGGTGATAATATTTGTTTGCTGCTTTCCATTGACAATGGAACTTAATATTATTATTAAGTTCCTAGGATAATATAATTAACAACCGAAGATGCAGACTTAAACGTTCTGTTTATAATTGCAAGTGTTTATGTGACACTCACAGGTAACACGACTTATGAAAGAGATTGAAATCAACATTAATCCTGGTGACAGGTGACAAATCTAGGACAATTTCGATAAGCAGCGGGAAAAATATAATAAGATAGCTGGGCATGTATCGCCTATTAACATTTTCGGTAGGCAACAAGCCTCGGCTTTGCCTTGGCTTGTACTTGCCTACCTCAAATGTGAATAGTTAATTGTTACTTAAATAGCTATTATTCAACTTCCTGAGTTACATATATGCAGTTTACAATGCGACTACTAAATGATAACTGGCATAAGAACTGGCTGAATACAGCGAGCACATGCTTATATGTATCAATAAAGACTCTACGTAGCTCGAAGCTCGGGGCTGGGAATTACTTCGTAAGCACATACCTAAGATATCACCTAATATAATCCCTCCATTTATTGGAACAGAAATGATGGTAAAATACATTTTTGGTATAATTTCTAAGAAATAATTTTGACCGTTTTTGGGTCTAATCTATATGTGCTATTCCTATTACAAAAAGCAAGCAGTTTATTATATTTGTATAAAGTGAACAAAATTGCGACTATGATTACGATTATCATAAAAAATACACTATTACTAATAAATGAATGTTCGTCAAAATTAGGTGTATAAAATGTTTTAGTCAAGTCTTTTAACTTATTTTATTTATAGTCAATATATCGTTTAAATCGATATTTTCTAAATGTATCGATGGGAATTTATTTATTTGTCATTCTTCATTAGACGTGGAGTTTATCATTGGGAACTGGATATACTCGTTTATGTACCTTCAGTACCTTGTTTTCGATTCTTAATTCACATTTGGTCGGTATTTGTATAATGTAATTTCCATTTAACGGCATCTTCTGTTTACTATTTTCACAAGTGATTGTAGATATTAATTCTTGATCGGCCACTAATAACCATGGATCTTGAGCAATTTTCTGTGTTTTAAAATGTTTTAACGTAAATATTTCTGTTTTACAGGAATTATTCTTTATAAACGAAATGAGTTGAGCTTCGCAAAGCGATTCTTCTGGTTTAGATAAAAAGAATCCGATCTGATTTTCAGTCAAGTGTATCTACTGAGGCTAGCAGAAAATAATGTTGATTATAAAAAGATTAAAAAAATGGGGCAATTAAATTGATTAAAATTTAATTATAAACATAAAATTATAGGCGACACAACGTGGAGCCTTAACTTAACAATATGTAAATGTTCAAATGGGCGGCTTGGTGTGCTTGTAAAGTTTGAAGGTTCTTCATGTGGCTGCGTTTAGTATTTGGCCGTTTTATACATAAAGCAGTTATTAATATGTCTTTCATATTTTCCCAATAATATTAACTTCTAAGTGCGTTACAGGTAGCTTGAATACCTCGGTGATTTGTTTTTCCTTCGTGATAATTATTTATAATTTCTCTTTAATCTTCTTTGTTGATAACATGGCGGTTATTACTTCAATTTTTCCTTTTTGTTCCTTTTTTGCATTATGTGAGCTGCCATGAATGGTGGTATAGATTATTTGATTACGTTTGGTGTCTAAGGCGTATTCACAAATAGGTATGGTAGCTGTTGATTCCAATTGTGTATGCGTCGTATTTCTTGATTGAATTTCTTCTGCTATTTCTGGTACAGCTTGCATTTCTTCGTTTGAACTCGAGGGTGTTTCATTAACATGTTCAATAGAGGTGTCGTTTATTACTTCATTTAATAAATCTTCCATGGTGGTGCCAAAATTAACGATCATTGATCAATAGGGTTCAATTTTATGTCTGATAGCGCATCAGCGTCGGTGTTATTTTCTTCTTTTTTATAAATAACATCATAGTCGAATTCTTCTAGTCTCAATCTCCATCAAGCAAGTTTGGAATTTTGTTGCTTTAATTAATTAAACCATTGCAATGGTTTATGAACTGTGATGATTTTGAATTTTCGTCCATATTTATTTTGTCTGTTTAGAGGTTCTGTTCTTAAATGTATGCTTGTTTTCCATGTTTGCATTTTTTTGTTAGAATGTTTCGTATGGCTGGGTGTAGCTTGTATATTTGTAGAACGGTTGTGAGCCAGCTATGGGGATTATTATTATTATTATTATTAAAAAGTGTTATCATTAGGTACCATATATTTAACAGATAAATCCTGATATTGATCTTCATCCCCGCGTCCCTCATCTTGAAAAACGCTTTGCACGCTGTTTTCGAAATTTGGTAATGCCAATGAAACTTCCTCAAGAATGGTTTCCGGTTGCGAAATTTTACTAAAATTAATTAACATTAAATGTCATAAATGTATACAAATGTTTGTATAAAAATGTGTTTATATTAAACTACTCCGTAAACACCAAAAATGTAAGTACAGGGCCCATCAATAAGTATGCAACGTATAGGATACATTTTTCTTTTAGTTTGTGTTGGCAATTGTTTTAGCTCATTAAAACTAATATTATTTCGTGTTTTTGAAAGTGCGTACTTTTGGAGTACAAAGTGTCTCAAATTAAAGGGAGCCCATCTTTAGAGAGCAGATAAAAAACCTGTGAAGTAGGATCCAAAATTGTTATGGTTACAGCCACGACCTGCTGAATTGTTTGACAAACGTCACTGTATACGGCTTGGGCATATGTGAAGTTTCGCTTGTACAACAATATTGGAGCAATTCGCACCAGGCTCAAGTTCGCACCGAACTGACTTTAGGCAGATACGTTGAAAAGGGAAAATCAAGAGAAATGTACATTATGCACCGGTACAATAAAGCGCAGTACCTGACACCCAAATTGTCAGAAATAGAAATTATCCAACATCTCTCCAGGCACTTAGAGGCAGAGATTACAAGAGCCGTAGCCGTGCAGAACGTGAAGACCTTGAAAAACATTTTGGAGATTGTGCGAAACTATGACTTGGCGATAGGTATACAATGAGAAGGAAGTGAGTCCAAAGACCGAATATCAAAATTACAGTAAAAGAAAATTGGATGAAACATTTGGAAAGAATTTTAAGCAAAATAGAAACAATTTTAATAATAATTACAACAAGAAGGTCGCTACAACAATAACAGAAATAATCATGATCAAAGAAGAAATTTTAGCAACTATAACAATAATTGGAATCAAAACAGACGGAATTTTAATATGGGGGAAAATCAAAGAAGAAACTATGACGACCTGATTGAAGAAAGAAATAAGAAGCGATGCCAGGAGTTGGACACTAACCAATAACCAAGTAGACAGTATGTAAACACCATGTTTTTTGAGCGAAGAGAGAAGAATAGGAACAACTTGAACAGACTAGAAATAGCAGAGGTGCAGGAGGAGCCCTCGAGAGACAAAAAAACCTCAATTTATGTAAATATAGAACTCGCTAACTTTGCCATCGCCTACGATAAAACTGGGGAATTTTTGTTAGAAGAACGCGAAGTTAAAGTTTTAAGCTCATGTTTGCCGTTTATTAAATTGCAATTATTAGATAAAGAATATTATGCGCTAATTGATAGTTAAGCAATCGTTTCATTAGTACAAGAAGAAGTCCTAACTAATCATCTAAATGTTTTACAAAGTCATATAATTAAAGTAAATAAAATCGATTTATTGTCTGCAACAAGAAAGAAGATCTCTACGACAAGTAAGGTATTAGCAATAAAGATCAGTATAAATAGATGAGATTATGATGTCCAATTTTACATAGTATCTGCTTTAAATGTACAATTTGTGATAGGTGTCGATATTATTCAGCAAATAGGAATTAAAATAGATGGAATGCAAAAGTGCATCTAAATAAATAATATAATTGAGCCTTGGTCGAATTTCGAGTATGGCAATCAGGAACGTGAAAATTGTTTCCTAGCTAAAATAAAATCAGGAAACGACAAGAATTGTTGCCTAGCCAAAAGTACAGGAAACGACATAATTTTAAATAGTTGTACGATCATAAAAGGAATGCTGGATGATGAACAGATAGGTAGTGATTACTTACAATATAAAGGCAGAATTATAAAAATAATAGCGAAGAATACGGAAATAATATATCAGAAAACAGGACAAGCAACTAAATATTGTCATAAACTTGTTGTGGACGAAAGGATGGGCTTCAACAGTAAAACATATCTAATACCGTTTGCACAGCGCGAGAAAGTAAAACATGAGTTACACAAGATGCTAGATGACAATGTAATAGAGCATTCAGAAACGAACTTCGTTAATCCGATGGTGGTGGTAAAGAAGAACGATGGTAGTTTTAGGTTATGCTTAGACGCACGTAAAATAAATCAAATTACCAAACCCCAATATGAGAGTCCGCGGACAATTGATGCCTTATTAAGGCAAATAGTATGTGATAAGAAAGTGTTGACAAAATTAGATCTTAAAAACTCATTTTGGCTTATTCCATTACAAGAGGACTTGAGGAAGTACACAGGCTTTTGTATAGAGGGAAACATTTTCCATTTTAAAGTAGTCCCATTTGGTTTGACGACATCATGTGCAGCATTGGTAAGAGCCATGCAACAGATTTTAAACAATTACGATGAGTTCTGCGGGCACTACATTGATGACATTTTAATATTTTCAGGAGATGTGGAACAACATTTGTTACATTTAGATTTAGTTATAAGTACGTTAAACTAAAATGGGTTAAAATTGGATCTGACTAAGTGTGAATTTATGAAATCAAATGTAAGCTACTTAGGCTACGAGATTAGCAATAATGGGGTCGCAATTAGTGAAAAGCGAATAGAGAAGATAAAGAATTTGCCTCGCCCCAAGAATTTGAAAACGTTGAGGGGATTGTTTGGCCTATTGAATTTTTACAAAAAGTTCATAGCGAACTATGCCGAGTTAACTTTACCATTGGTCGAGTTATTAAGAAGAGATACTAAGTGGATCTGGAATGAGAAAAGAGAGAGAGCGTTTAACAATTTAAAACAGAAATTTCGTGAAGGGTTGCTATTCAAGTACCCAAACTTTAAGGAGAGCTTTATTTTAGGGGCTGATGCATCGAACATGGCAGTCGCTGCTGAGCTGATACAGATTCAAGGAGTAGAAGTTCCAATTTGCTTTATATTACAGATTATAAAGGGTTATGAAACAAGATACACTATCGCTGAGAAGGAAATGTTGGCAATTATCTTTGCGATCAACAAGTTAAGGTTCTACTTAACAGGAAACAAGTTTTACATAGAGACAAACAATTCAGCAATATTGTTTCTCAGAAAAAAAACATTCCATAATGACAGATTGTACAGATGGGCATTGTACCTACAACAATACGATTTCGAGATAAGACATAGACCAGGAAACATGAATGTAGTAGCCGATTTCTAAAGCAGGAAGAACGCAGCAAAGAACAGAAGACAGAAACAATTATTTTGAAGAGATAGAGAAATTTTATCAACGAGGGAGGTTTTCAAAAGGAGAATTATTAGGCAAGCAAGAAAATTTGGAAATTCAACAAATAAGAAATTTGGTACAGGAAAGTCCAGACCAAGAACATAAAGGTTACAAGATAGCAGAAGGTTTATTGGTAAAATTATTGAGTGGTAAACAATTAATAGTATTATGCAAAGAAGCTGCAACCAACGTTATAAAAGAAATACGTCACACATTTGGACACTGTGGGGGAAGAAAAACATGGTTAATGTTTCTTGAATGTTTTTATACAAAGAACGATACAAAAATAATTAAACACTACACAAATTGTTGTAAAGTCTGTGAGTTTTCTAAAGAAAAGAATAACACTAACCAGAACTTAATCAAAAGTATAAGAGGCAACAAACCTTTGGAACTAGTTGCAATTGATTATTTGGGAAATTTAGTACCGGGACAATATGGGTACAGATACATTTTAATCATGGTAGACGTGTTTTCAAAATACATAAAATTATATCCAGCGAAATACAGCAATACAGAACATATGATAAAGTCTATTGAGAAATTTCAACGGGAAGTGGGAACTCCAAAGAAGATATTAGCCGACAATGCAAGCTATTTCAAGAATGCCAGATTGATCAACAACTTGGAACAAAAAGGAATAAAAACATATTTCTGTAGCATACGACACCCGCAATCTAATGTAGCCGAGCGGTACATAAAAAAACAGTTAAGTACTTAAAAATAATGACCCATGAGCATCATAACAGATGGATTCAATACGTATCGAATGTAGAGGAGTTTATCAATAACGTTCCTAATATTACGACCGAGATAAGTCCAGTAACATTATGTAAAGGCTTAGTACCAGCAAGACCTTGGAGAAATTAAGAAGATGCAACAGAAATTGTCAAACTATTGGAGAAAATCAGGCAACGGGTGAAGAATATTCAAGACAGGTACGAGGAGAAGCCTAACAAAAAAATTAAGAAACGCACAAAATTCAGAATAGGAGATATGGTAATACTAAAGAAGGTAAGGGTGGCTGATCGAAGAGAGAAAATCTGTGCCAAATTTCTAAACGCTTATGAAGGACCGTACAAGATACACAGGATATTAAGCAATGAAAACACTTATGAGTTAATCAATGAGAACAACAATAAAATCAGAGGACGTTTTCACATTTCAGCGATTTACGCATACTTACATAATGTAGAATAGGTTAGTTTAGTTTTGAACAAATGTTGGGACACTCTTGTTAGGATAATTAGTTAGGATAGAATAGGAGTTAGTTAAGATTTATTATTAAGCATAATTTTGAAATAAGTTAAATGTTAGATTGGGCCGATTAAAGGAGAGATTTGAGTCATGCAATAAAATTTGTGATAATTAAAATGACAACGCACGCAATTCAACGTATGCCGAGAAATAACACCCATGCGTGATAATATTAATTCTCAAAATTTGGGGGAATTATGAGGTGGTTTTAAGCCTACAACTTGGCTCTGTTTTGCAGTGCAAAAGTCACTAAAGCACAGAGTTAGGATATTTTATGAAATTGCAATTTAAAACAATAATAAAAGTATTGAATGCATTGGTAATGAGATGCGAGAAGTAGTAATTAAACGGATAAAGGCACGCATAAGCAAAGCATATTTCAGAGAGTTAGAATAAAGTAATAGAATTAAATAAAATAGGTTTGTGCATATTTAAAGCCAGGCCAAACAAAATTAAATGACACAAAAGGTTTGTTATGTGCAGACTAAAGGAGCGCAATTATTAATAAATGTACAGGTCAATGAATGACAAGCAATCTGAAAGGTAAATGAGCTCAGAATAAAGGATAATAGAAAACTGCAAAGAGCAATCCGGAAATTAGGCAACGGGAAAGAAGGCAAGCGAGCAACGTGTGTAAATTTGAACCCAATTTTCAGTGCATTAATAAAACAAAGTGAAAAAGCAGAGCAGTGATGTTAAAACATTTGTGTGTTTAACGGAAGGAACAACGATAGTTATAAGCAAAGGACAATGTTTTTAAATTTAAGAAAATGTTAATTTAAGATTTATGTAATCAAAGTTTACTCCATTTGTGTATTTTGCTATCAAAACTAATTTCGAATTAACACAAATTATCGCAGTAACAGCAACGCCATGCGTTTTTATAAAATAAAGAGAACAATTGAAATGATAAATTAAGACAGTTTGAGCGAAATTGTGCTGTCTTAAAATTAATATTTTTGCAAATAAAAATGGTTTATCAGTTATAAAAAGTGTTGCATTTTATTGTACACATCACCGTGCACAGTGGAAGTATTTGTGGCGGTTTCCACCACAATAAAATTATAAATTTTCCAATATCATCTGCGACTGAAGATCGGCAGCCGACACCTGAAATATTGAAACGGCGACTCCGGCACAATTAAACATCGGAAGCCAGAGATCTGCACTGCATCACATCAGCGAGGTTTGCAGGAGCATCTTGAGTAAAAGTTACAGCTAGGGGAGCGTCTCCAGCAGAGGAACATCAACGGCGTCACCTTCCGATCATCTTAGTGCCAAAGTTGAAATCCTTACGAGGTAGGAATTACCTATAAATTAAGTGTCAGAGTTCGGGAAACTTATGAAAATACGAGATTGAACCTTGCTGAAGTGGCATATCCAAGGTTCCAGCTACTCCGTGATAATCCAAAAATTGCGTAGCGTCATCAAATTTTGTGAAATTGGCGGATCTCCAAACGTCAGTAGCAAATTAAAGTTGGCGTCCTATCTGCGTCATCTCTGTAACAATAAACTGGAGGTTTTGTTGCCTAAAGCGATAATTGGATCAAATTACCTGACGATTCTTTGTTGGGTTTACGATTTTTTTGTAGCATTCAAGTAATCGCTGATTGTAAATTTTATCTACCAGAACCGCGTATATGAGCTACTCAAGAACGAATAATCTAAAATGAACTACTAATTTGTGAATATAGAGAAATTCTGAACCCAACCTGAGATAAGCAGTTTTGTGTTTGCCGAGAGCTAGCTTAAATAATATTGCAGTTTAATAAAATTTTAACTTATTAATTTTGTACCAAATAATAACAGACAGACAGGCAGTTCATCTCAATTAATGAATGCTCTGGAACAAGTCCTAACTTCATTCAGTCGTTAAGTAGTCACAATTGATTTTCGTTCAATTGCCAAGCATGAGTGAAGTGGAAGTGCATTCAATGGTCGAACAACGCATAATTAGTGAATTTCTTATCAACGAAGATATCAAACCATAAGAAATTTGCGTAAGAGTTAAAAGACAGTTTCATGCGCAATCACTATCATACATAAGCGTTTACAAAATGAGTAAAGCGTGTAAAGATGGCTGCAAAGGTGCCGAGAATGAACTGCATTCTCGTCGTCCAAAAACAGTGACAACAGAAGAGAATGCTGACAGAGTAAAATGCACTTACTTGAAACGATCGTCGAATTAAAGTAATGGATATTCCTTCTGCATTAAATATCAATAGGGGTAACTTGAAACAAAACGCGAGTATTCTGTCTGTCTCTTACAGGATAATGCTCGACCCCATTTTGCTATTCACACGCTGACTACGATCCAAAAATTGAATTCGACCCTGCTGCCCCATTTACAGTAGATTTCTGGACTTACTGCATCAGTTTTTTTATTTGTTTGAACCCTTAAAAGAGTTTCTAGGAGAAAAATACCTTGTTGTAATGAAGAAGTCATCGAAATTGTTCTAGAATGCGTGTGAGAGCAGCCAAAACAAAATTTTTCTCGTGGAATATAGACACTTCAAGAAAGCTGGCACCAGTTTATTAAAAGAGAAGACAACTAAGGAGAAAAATGACATGATATACATTAGAGTCCTTATGTTTGTTTTTGAATAAATATTAAATTATAATTTATATTTGAACGCTTTTCGTACAAACTGAGAAATTAGGGGTTTAAAAACCTGGCAGATGCAGCGTCCTAGGTTAGGTAACAGGTTAGGGTACATGTGTTGCGACTTCTGAAAGATGCTCTCTGCATCTCGGGGAAAAACCGACCAGATGGCTGTTGCAGTAGATGCGTCTGAGAGCATCCGTAATATTGCAGGTTTAAGAGGGGTAAGCGACGTCGGATATGCCTCGACGGTTTGTCGCTGCTGACGTAAAACGTAAGATCTTGCTGAGGGAGAGTTTCCACAACATTAACAGTCCCTCTGTCACAACATGGTCGATGGCTTCTAGGAATGCATTGGTGATTAAGAACAAGAGAGATGCCGGCGTTCGTCAACCTCGCTTTGACGTTCTTGGATTAGACATCTAGTTCCACTCTTCGAATCACAAAGGAGGTGGGCCTTTAGATTCTGTTTGTCTGCGGATGGCTGGGATCTGCGGTTATTGATGAGGGGAGGTTTTCCTGGCTTTCCAGACGATATGGAGCATGGGCAAATAGTAAGCTGATCATTGCGATACCGTTGATACACCCCTACGCTGGTAATTATGAGGTCCTTGACTCCTTACAAACGAGGTGTAGATATTTCGGTGTAGCTATCTTGGGAGGGAAACTTAAAGTGGATTTCGTTAGTTGTGTCAGTTACGAGCCGGTAGAGGACGCTGAAGATTAGGAGCAGGCTCTGGGAGCAGGTATGGTTTCGGTGAATAAGTTTGGTGCAAGAACTTTCGGGATCCTTATGCACAAGCCAGATTGCAGGTACGGCAGTGGCGATCTGCGGATCAAAATTCAGGGGGTGTAAGTTGGTCGATCATGGCTACATGAGCGCTTTGGGTAATTCTAATGATTGTGATTAACACTCTAGACTACGTACTTTTCAGCAATTACTTTCTTTTATTATTTAATTTTGCATACGGTTTGTTTAGAAAGCCAAGGTCCGATTTACGCGCAAATGTATAAACTCAAAACACAATACATTAACTAAAAAGTATATACTGATGTGTATATTACAAGTAAAGTTGTCTTAAATACGACTTCTTATCTACTGTATTTACAAGATCAAACAACAAAAACCAGATATTTGGGTTGGATGGTGCAGAAAACTGTCTCGAGGTGCAAGTAAATACTTCGAAGCAAAATCGGCCCGTGGGTCTGTACGCTGTATTCGGCGATCGTTTCTGCAACTTCTGCTTCTTCCTCTTATCGTAAGCCGGTGGCCTGTTTAAATCCTCAAAGTGGTGATCCTATGAGCCCTCGTTGCTTATAAGTCAGGTAGGTGGCTAACCTTGCCCGTAGAAGTCGAGGAAGAGTTCCATTATTAGAGGTCAATGACTACCACAGGTTGTAATGCAGCATCCAGGATGTATGACACATTTAATTTAAATATTTATATCCAGATATCTAATGGATATCATGTGATATAACAGTTGTATGTTTAACTGGTGGGGTAGTAAGAGCAACCACAAGGTTGTTTGTATTTTGAGTAACAAAATAACTTGAATTCAGAATCTACGAAAAATAGTCACGTTAAGGGTTAAATTCCCATTAATTGTGAGAAAATAATAATTGCTGATTTGATATGTAGTAGAAATAAAGCATTATACGATCAAATTTGACTTCAAGGCACAAATATTATTCAAGTACATAATTCAAGATTATTTGAATTCATTTAACGTAGTATATTCTATTGTAAATATTAGAATACTACAAAGCCAGTATAACCAGTGAAAGTGAGTGTTGTGGTATGCTGTAGAACTGTCTATTCAAGTAATAGAGTTTTCAAAGAGCTACAACCAGCTTTTGACTTGGTCGGAAACAACTAGAAGGGCTTTGCTGACTAGAATCTGTCCAGTTAGGAGCTGAGGTAGAATATTCAGGTACAAGAAATAAACATTCAGAAGGTTAGTGACAATTTCTTACAAAATAATAAATTATAAAGTAAGTTTGGTGCGACAAATCTTTAAACTATTGTAACATTTAATTCAATCAAGTTTGAAAATATTAACAATTGAGTAAATTACTTTTTGATAATCTGAATTTTATTCTGTAATGTCAGATCAAACTTCTATGTTTTACTAACAAAGTGAAGGTACGAATTTAAGTTTATGAAGTACCTGAAACATGTATTTGATTCATAAAATCAAATAGTTATTATATTTTAAAAGGAATTCAGTCTTTAGATATAGAGGAAGTTGTTAGTTGAAGGTTAATCCATTCAGCTGGGAATTAGGAGTCTCATTGCTAATAAAACCAACTAGTCGTGGCTTAAACAATAATAATTACATTGCATAATTTCAAATGTTAAATTGATTTAGGAGTTCCGTCAATTCCTACTTATCGCATTAAGAAATAAGGTAGGTATATAAATGAACTGTAAATGATAGTATTTCTTTGTAATAATTAGTAAAAGATTATATTAAATTTGATACTATACGTGTGATTGATAAATATTACTATTAACACCGTAAGTGGGACTCGAGATATGAGATATTGAGATGGTATTAGGCCCACTACTTGGCTCTGTTTGCAGTGCAGGCTAATTGACCGATTCAATAAGCACAGAGTTGGGTTGTTTTATCCAATTGCAATATTAAACTAAAGTAAAATATTAAATGCATTGACAATGAGACGCGAGAAACAGTAAAGTAGTCGAGAAAGGAACGCAAAGTCAAAGATAATTTTCACAGGGTTCGAAGTTGACTTTTAAATAAATTAAAATAATAAAAGAATAGGTTTGTTCATAATGTAAAGGCAGGCCGAAGGAAATTAATAGACACAAAAGGTTTGTTATGTGCATTTTAAAAGGAGCGTAATTTTCAATAAAGCCAAACGTAGTGAAAATTGTGAGGAATCTGAAAAGTGAAGTAAGCAAGATGAAAAATAACAGAATATTGCAAAAGCGCAATTCGAGAAGCCGGCAACAGGAAAGAAAGCAAACGAATGAAAAGTGTCGAACTCTAATATGCCAGTGCGTTTATAATTAATAAAAAAAGTGTAAAGCAGAGCAATCACAAAATAATAAAAGACGTTTGTATGTGCGACGCAATTGAACGGTTTTAGTTTTAAGAAAAGGACAATAATCTAGATTTTAAGAAAAATGTTAATTCTAATTTATGTACTCAAATTTATTTCCTTTTATTCCCATTAATTATCAAACCTAATTTCCATTAACACCGTATTCTAGCAACTTGATGCTATATTGTTGAAAAACAGGGAGAACAATAAAAAAATTATTACAAGTTTGTCAGTTTTCTGCTCCACTTTGAAATACATTTTTTGACCAGTTAACGAGTTATTTACAATCTAAAAAGTGTTGCATTTTATTACCCAAGTGCCCAAGTGCCTGTACAAGTGTTTGCAGCAGTTTCCGCAGCACAACAAAATAAAAACCTATAACCCATCTGCGACGAGGGAACCGCAGCCGAGCAGTTCAAAATTACGAAATAGCTCTACGAGCAAATAAGGCAGTGGAAACCAAAGAACAGCAGCCCAGGGCATAGTACGAGTCTGCATGAACGTCCCAACCCCCTTCTGCAGCCAGACGAGCATCTCCAGCCGAGGAAAATCAACGGGCGTTCCAGATCAGCTCCGTTCCAGCTCGGCCAGATTTTCTGAGGTAGGAAACTAGCCTAAAAGTTAAGTGTCAGAGTTGAGGAAAAGCAGCTAAATACGAGACCAAACCTTGCCGAAGAAGACTAGCTTATTTCCAAGGCTCCAGCTACGCCGTAATTTGAGTAATGAGCAAGGCGTCATCAAATTTTGCAAGTTTAGTGAGAATCCCAAGCCACCAGAAACAAGTGCACGTTTTGGCGTCTCTCCTACGTCACGAAATAAGCGAGGCCGGGTTTTTTCTACATCATCACTGAAACAAAACAGCATTATTTGTTGCCAAGCGCGAAAATTTAATATTTACCTGACGATGTCTCATATTTTTACGAGTTTAAACTTTCAAGTATCACTATTTGCACTGGGCGGATATTTTGTGATTTGACAGATTGTAAATATTTGAACTAAAGTTGCGTATTTAAACTACTGATTTAGAATTGCTGGATATAGTAAAATTCAGATCATTTATATAGTCAACTTCGGAAGCTAACCTGAGAAGGAGCTTATGCTTTCCCATTGGGCTAGTGTAATAAATAATTGCAATTGAATAAAATAGAAAAAGGGGCATGCAACCATTTATTTGAGTAATTGGGTGTTATATTTCATTTTTAACCAGCCTAAATTTACCCACAGATAGACTTTGAGCAAGGCAAAATATTAATTTATTAAATATTGCAATTATTGGCATCCGAAACGTAGAGCTTAGAGAGTTGCCATTACAATACATATCTCAATTGGCTAACAACGTGGAGCTTAGATATATTTTAAGTGGCACCTCAAGTGGGGCTTTAAAAAGGGGGTTACATTTCAAGGTGTTAGCGTAAGGTTTTCAAAATCTCGTGTAGTCACCGTAAATTGAACTCGATCTGGCTGCTTGAGACTCAAGCGTGTGGCATGCTGAGCCACCCGCTCGCCTGCAACATAACAGTTAAATTTCACTGCCCGCCTTTTCAAATTTGTGGCAAGCTGGTGTTGCGAAATTTCGGAAAATAGCCCCTGTTAGGACGCTCCCTGGTTGCGAATCGAGTAGTACTGATACTAGATGGTCTCTGGTACTACTTTTTATGCCTTCCGGAGCGATTAATAAATCCAAATTTTTAGCTTATGGAAGCCCAGCTTTCGGTATTTAGAATTTGATCGGCTGCTGAATCTGGCAAGAGCGCAGGGGAGAGTCGTGGTGAGGTACTGGCTTCAGCAGGCCACGAACGCAACGGGTAGAGGAATAAAGGGGGTATTTGGAATGTATTATTCAGGTTCTACTTCCAACAAGCCATCAATATGACGGAAAGCGGTTTCGAGGAAGCATTTGTAGATAGTAGATCGAGCAAGCCACACAAATACGCTAAGGGGTTAGGTTTAGAGTTTAGGAGAGGTTTGGAAGTTCAGAAAGGTTTTTCTATATGGGCCCAAGGGTTTAACAATACCTTACGGTTCTGGACGGCTTCTTCGGGTAGAGACAAATTTCGGACTAGCGGCTACTCGTCTTTCAGAGCAAGACGAAGTCTGGATCAAGCAGCGGCGTTGGATTTCAACAGAAAAGCCTTTCCTAGTGGCTCTTCCATTTGGAACTGTATCAGCTGGTCGCTGTATTTAAGGGTTTTTGGCAAGCCGAGCATCTTGGTTTTAAACGGTTTTTGACCTCTTTACCAGGACTATATTCTGGGACACTTTGATAAGGGGTTGTGCTCGACTTTGTAGCATGCGAGTTTGCTCACCTATAGACTCTTGGCTTTATAATAATAATAATAATAATAATCCATTTATTGGGTTCTAAATAAGTACAAACATTGTATATGAAGATAAAAATAAAACAAAACCCAAAGGGAACACAATCATCTTACTTGCTAATAAAAACAAGCAGGTGTTCTTCCCTGCGCCCCTAACTTAAAACTAACTACATCTAAATGTCGCAAATGTCGAAGCCGATGCCAGCGGACAGGCACCAGGTTGCCGTAACTATTTAAGAAAATTTGAACTGAAGCGATTTTATATTTGTGATGCTTGATAAGAGAGTAGATATTTTCGAAGTTGAGATTTAAAACAAAGAGGTGATAGTATTTTGAATTTGAGAGGTAACTGATTATATTGTTTGTAGATGTTATATGAAAATGAGCGTTTAAAAATTTCATATTTATGTAGCGGAGGTGTAAGCAAACCACGATAACGGACATTCAAATTGTGTACATCTGTTCTGAAGCTTAATCTTTCGAACAGATATCCTGGATGTTTGGTGATTATAATTTTGTGAAAAATGCACAATGAATGATACTTTCTCCTGTTATTCATATTTAGCCAGTTAGCATATGATAGAGTATGAGAAATATGATCACGTTGTCTAATACCGTAAATAAACCTAAGACATGCATTTTGTACTTTTTGTATTCTATTAATATCCAAATTATCAAGACAAGAACCGTAGACTACATCACAATAATTGAAGGTCGATAATATGAGGGAATCACAGAGCATTAATTTAATTTTTTTATTTAAAATAGTTTTAGTGCTATAAAGGATTTTGAGTTTTGCAAAAGCGCCTTGGATTAATTTGTTTATATGTTCCTTAAATCTTAAATTACTATCTAATATTAGTCCCAAATTTCTGGCAGAATTAATAACAGGAATCAGCACGTCATCCATGTAAATTTTAATTCGATCAAAGGCATTAGTTCTGGATTTAACTTTTCCAAAAAGCAGACAAGCAGATTTAGTCGCATTTATTTTTAAACAATGTTGTTTGGAAATATTTACTAGGTTCTTCAGGTCTTCATTTAAAGTGCTTATGGCAGTATTAATATCATTGGGCGCAAATCAATAGTAAATTTGTGTATCATCTGCGTACATGTGATACTTGGCACTAAATGCAGCTAGAGAGAAGAAATTGCTTGTATATACGCAGTAAAGTAAGGGACCTAATATAGAGCCTTGAGGTACCCCGGAATTTAGTTCAAGAGCTGAAGACGTGAAACCATGAAGAATTACTTTTTGCTGCCGGTGTTTTAGGTAAGAACTGAATATATTAACTGTATCAAAACTGACGCCTACATAATGTAAAATTGCAAGTAAGAGGTCATGACTTAGTAAGTCAAATGCTTTACTATAATCAATTAATACGAGCACAGTTAAATTATCTTTATCGACGGATTGAAATATGTCATCCGTAACGTTAAGTAAAGCTGTTGAGCAACTATAATTTTTTCTAAAGCCCGATTGGTGATTTGGCAATAAATTCGATGATAACAGATAACTGCGAAATTGTGATTCGATTATTTTCTCTAACACTTTAGATAAGGTAGGTAGGATGCTTATAGGTCGAAGATCTTTTAATTCTGATGGCGAGTTGACTTTAGCGATAGGATGAACAAGAGCTTGTTTCCAAGCCGATGGAAATGTTGAGGTAGTAATACAACAATTGATAATGTGCGTGATGTAGAAAGATAAATGAGGAATACAGTAGTTTAACATGATTGAATTGATTTGGTCATTACCTCGTGAAGTGGTTTTTATTGATTTAAGCAGTTTATTGACTTCATCCTCAGTGACACTAGTTAATTTAAAAGTTTCATTTACTTTGCCAGAAACGTTGTTTTGATAAAAATGTAAAAGCTCTAAATCTGGAGGATTACCACCGCATGCGGAGTTTACAAAAAATTTGTTGATCTCATTGACATTTCCCAATTGATTAGGAATATTTGTATTTTTATTTTTCTTCGTATGAATGTTTAATTTAATTAAGTTTTTCCAGATATCTTTTACGTTGTCATGCGCAGCCGAATACTCCAGATAAGCACGCTTTTCTCTGCGAATAGAGGAAGTCACTAGATTTCTGAGTGATTTATAGTATTCCCATTTACCTGTAGTTTTTTTTAATTTATAATTATTAAAAGCTTTTTTTCTTAATTTGATCATAATTTTTATATTGTCCGTGATCCAGGGTTGCCTAGGTTTGCCAGATTTAATTCTACGCAGTGGGTAGTGTAAATTAAATAATTGTAGAATACCGCTTATTTTTCGCTCACTAGAAGAAGCGCCGATTGTGACGTATTAGCGGCGTACAAATTCTAAGCATATTATTTATGCGTAAATAGAATTTTGTACAGATGCTAACATCACAAGTTAGGGGTAGATGATGAATGGCTCCAGATCAGTATCGGAGCGGATGTAGCCGGAAAGAACAGCAGTAGCTTGCACTGTGCGTCATCTCGAGGATCTTCGGGAACCTGAAAATGACCGGAAAAGGTTGCTGGGTGAATTCTCTCAATGTTTTCTGCTGAAAATTGTGCGTCTCAAATTGGCTTTAAGTAGTGCAAGGCAAATATAATGGTTCTCTTCTGCGTCAGCTTCGCAGAACTCTAGCAGTTCGTTTCTATTAAAGAGTATGCTCCTGGAAGAAACAATGGAATTGTCAACATCAAGGTGAGCTTAGTGCTAAAATGATTGCCTCTTTACTAACTACGTGAAATGAAATTGTATTGTTATGTAACTTCAGATTAGAAGGGAATAGGAAAAAGTACGTTTAAAGAACCAATCTCTTATCTTGTAGGAACCATAAAAAAATTTTAAAAGCTGTATTTTCTATTGCTGCTTAGGGTTCGGACACTTGGACTTTAAATGACAAAAATTGCGTATGCACAGAGCATTTTGCAACGATCTACTACAATAGAGTTATGAGGCATTCATAGAAAGCCCTTACACTCAGTTCTCCAAGAATTACAAATATATATCAAGAAACAACTACACAGAGACGAATACTTACTTTCTTTGCTTATGTCATGCGGCGTGTAACGTCAGAAAACTGATTTTTTATTGAAAAGTTCAGGGAAGAAGAGCAACTGGCCAATCCCCAAATAGTCATATTGAACAAGTGAAGACATTAACAGAAATAACGCACACAGCCGAAGACAGACATGTTCAGATGGAATTATCTACCTCAGCATCGTTAGTCCACGCGTTCAAAATACCATCCCCCGATCAGTCACGTTTCAAAGTATGGATTCTTTTAAATGATGGAAAGCCCATCCTTACCTACACACGTACACCAAAGGATATCGAAAAAATATTAACTATTATGTGATCCACAAGACTATTAGACCATATTTATTTGGAACAGAATTTACCACTGTTATCGATTCGTAACCTCAAAAATAAAAAATCATAGCTCATCAGTGGGATCCTCTTTCTCAAGACCAAATTCATATTTTGACTGTTACAAAAGTATAAATCCCGTCTATAGCATAAATAAACCCAAATTGAGCCCTACTTACTTTAACGTAATCGTTAATCGTTATTATTATTACAAATATTGCCAACTTAATACCTGTATCGCAGGTAATTTACCTTGACAAATTTATTATTGAGGTTTTGTGGATCCCAGCAATAGAAAATATAGTTATTTACCTAACAAGTTCGGGAAGTAAATTTTCCCGAATGAGCACTTTGTTTGCAGCACGACCGAAGGGAGTGCTGCATGTAGTGCGAATTCGGGAAAATTCTTCCCGAAAGAGGTAGGTACAATGTTTTTTGTAACGAATAACTCAAAATATTTAAAAAAGTTAAAAAAATATTATTTAGTGTTTTACAACTTTACTGAGTTGGCAGCATAAATTACTAAATTTTTATACGTATCGTAGCACCTGTTAGCTTTTGTTGACGTTTACAGCGCCCCTGGAACACACAATTGCCATAGTTTTTGTGGGAAAGTAAAAAACACCCCGGTGCGGGAAAAGTCATTTTCGGCGCATCGGGAATGACCGGGAAATATGAATTTTGAAATCATGAGCGCAAAAAAAAATTTACCAATTCCTAATAGATCATTAGAAACCAGAAACTTATTATCGTTGCCATTTCCCTAACTACCAGATATACCATGCAATCCGTGGAGACGTGTTGCAGTAAATAGAGTAATTATTACTAACGGACCGAACATTATAGGGAGCTCAATTATATTCTTCCATTATATCACCCACCTTGTCATTTCCTCTCCACGCATCGTCTTTGCTGAGTATTTCAAAGTTTTCAATGCCACCATTCAACACCACCTAGAAATGGCGAAATGCCCTGACGTCACCAGCCCGCAACGTCGACAGTACTAAGTTCTAAATGGCCGTCGTGTACAGATTGTGCCTGCACGTTATATACATTATTGATTATAATTCAGAAATTTTAGTAGACAAATACTTAGTGCCTTCTTTAGTCTTTGGTAGTGTGTTATGCGAGTACTTCCCCATCACTTTTGCAAGAAAAACCGTTACAAAGAGGGCATTACATTTACATCATAATGCCCAGTTCTGACGTTGTAAAACATTTACTGGCGGATAAAATAAATATAGTGTAAAGTTATATACCACATTCGTGCAAGTGTTTTGTACACAGACATTTTCATCATGTGAATAAGTGATTCTGTGTCTTGAGACAATTATACAAATAAATAAGGTAAGTACCTATTGTAAGTAATAAAAATTTCTTGGCTACTGCGATAACATATAATAATTACAGTTTAATCAAGAATTTAAACCATATGGGCTTCTTGTTTGCGCATAATGTGGTAGTGAATGTAAATTTGCTTTATTGTGCTCTATTTGATGAATTACATGAGCAGTTTGAAGAACAATTTTTAAAGGTTACTAGTAAACCCGTTGCAAAATATTTTGCAAGTTACAAACTTCTTTGTAACGTGTGGCAAGATCCATTAAATAAAATTTAGATTTAAAGTTTTTTAAACTACTCACACGTGATATTGCTGCATATACTCTACCATGGCTAAATACTGGTTGTGGCAAATACGATCTATTCCCACTTTATCCTGGGTTTGTTCTTGTGATTTATTAATTGTCATCGCAAATGATAGAAGCACAGAAAAATTTCTTTTCCGAAGGCAAAGAGGTAATGCAATATTAGAATGTGTTAATCTATACGCGGTAATCATACTCTTCTACCTATGGCTTGTCCATTTAATACCAAATCTAAGCATTTCTCAAATAGATTGCGTACCATTAATCTTATCTCATCTATGAAACCAGTAGACATTTAAAATGTTCAAGGGAATATCTATTGATCCTATTTTTCGTGCTAAGCAATATGGATATATTCCATTGAAATTTAACGTTAGAAAATTATAAAATTTCGTCATTATGTGATACAATTGTATTCACACTCAATATTGTTTTTCATATTCAGGCAAGAGAATATAATTTTTTATTATTATTTAATTATGCTTAATGTGCTTTAACTACACAGTCATTAGCACAAAGTAACTTAACATATTTTACAATAACTTGGTTAAATTAGTAATTTTAAAGAATTTGATAAGGATGAGGGGATTTTTGAAGGACTCGTCTATTGTTGTGGGTATTTGAAGGTTCTTTCTGGAATCATCGTATTTCTTGCATTCTATTAAGATGTGACCGGTTGTGAGCGGTACATTACACACATCACGGTTTGGTCGTTCACTTTTCTCTAGCAAGTAGGAATGTGTTAATCGACTGTGTCCAATTTTCAGCCTGGTAAAAAGCATACTTGTTGACGTCGACTATTGGGTTGGTAAAAGAGTATGGATTTGGTGCCGAGTCAGTTTCCACATGTTGTCTTCAATTCGTTTTCTGTTTGCATATATGATTTTGTTGTTGATTTTATCGCAATATTCGTTTTTTAGGGCTAAAATTTGGAATTTTGATGGCAGCTGGCAGGGTAGAAACAGCTAGAAAATCGTTTAAAACGTTGACCGCCATGTGAAGCACGAGTGCATCGCATGGCTTCTTAATATATGGGCCACGCCACTCACATGTGTTTCGCATGTTACTTTCACTCTAGGCCACGCAGCTCACATTTGCGCTGCACTATAGTCGTATTCTTATGAGAGATTAAGGAGTATGGCCTGGGAAACAAAACCTATGTGTTGGCCCGGCTCTAGACTAAATTTAAGACATTTTATACCTTATTTATAACATTTTTGACATGTATAAGCAAAAACGTTGTGGCCCCAGATATTAGAAAAATTTTTACTTATACGGCGGTCAACGTGTTAAATAAGCGACATGCGTTTCACGCGAGAGCGGGCAAAACATCAAAATAACTCGCCCCAAGAATATGAGCCATGTGCACAATTTTTTTTGCAGAAGCTTGTTTGCAACTAACTACCCCAATTGGCGCGGGCTTAAATGTCCAAATATTCGCTTCTACGCCAAAACTCCGCCAAACAGCGTGGGGAACACAAAGAATAAAAAGCAGACTAACTCCCCCATCAGACTATAGAAAAACCGTGCAATATGCTAGCTTCGCTGTAAAAATGAAACGAAGGCCGAAGCGCAAAATCCAAGCACCAACAAAAATCGCCAACCTAACGAATTTCCTGCGCGCAAACCGAATATCGGCACTAAAGGTTTGTTCACAGAGTGCCAACCGCTAAAAGAGCATTTAAACCGCAACATCCTTTGGTGGTGCATTCCAAAAATCCCTGAAAATGGTTTGGCCTATTTGTAAGACGATCGGATATGCCAAATTTCAACTTTATATCTGTAGTAGTTGGCTCGTTAAGGCAATCCTTAAAAAACAGATCTATCTCATTTAACGCTTTTAAGTAGATGCATTCTGCAAAACCCTGAAAATGGTTTGACATGAATTGTAAAACGAACTAATTGGCGAATTTCGACTTCCTACCTATATCTATCTCGTGACGATATTTAGGAAAAACACATCTATCCTGGATATTTTGCGGGTAGTCATCCTCTTGAAGGAATCATTTAAAACACCGCCGTGGTAATTGTAAATGCTTTATTTATTAGATACACATAGCGTCACGCTGGACGCTGTTGAGAGCTAGAATGCTACTGATGTTATTAACAACACATTGTCAGTTCGACTGTGCTCAAAGCACACGCACGGCGCAGTTGCCAAATCAACTCGATACTTAACATACCCTATTTAATCTCTTTGAGAGGATACATTTCGAAAAACCCTAGAAATCACTTAATTCGATGAGTAAAACGAACTACTGTGCCAAATAAGCTTGCTACCGTATTATGGCGATCTTTAGAAAAACACATCTGCCCCATTTAACCCTTTCGGGAGTTATATAAGCCCTCAATTGATTCGACCTAATTTGTAAAACGATCTAATATGCCGAATTTTAATTTCCGGCTAGTAGTAGATCATTTGTGGTTATTTTTAGAAACACACTTCTGGCTTATTTAACCAGTTTGAGGGAATGTATTTCGAAAAACCCTAAAAATGATTTCCGATTAGTATCGATCCAAAATGCCGAATTTCAACTTAATGCCTGTAGTAGTTTTCCCGTGTACATATTTTGATAAATAGATTTGTTTCATTTAACCCCTTTCGGGGATGAAGTCTCTAAAACCCTAAAAATGGGTTGACCCGATTTGAAAAATGTTCTAATATGCTCAATTTCAACTTTCTATACTTGTAGTAGTTTCCTTGTGGCGATATTTAGAAAAACAAATTTGTCCCATTTAACTTCTTTCGGGGATCAAATCTGCAAAACCTTGAAATTTACTTGATCTGATTTGTAAAACCAACTAATATGTCGAACTTCAGCTTCCCACCTGTAGCAGTTTCCTCGTTGTAGATCTTTAGAAAAACAGGTCTCACACAGTTAGCTCCTTTGGCTGAATGAATTGCGAAAAGCCCGGAAAATGATTTGACCCTATTTGTAAAAAGAACTAATATGGCGAATTGCAACTTTTTACTTTCCCCAGATTCTGTTATGTAATGATCTGTGAAGTAAAAGTCAATCCCGTCGAATAGAGGGTAAAAAAACTAAACTTTTTTGTAGACGATATTGTTTAGTATAGTATAGTTTTCTTTTCTGGTTTGAGCAAAACTAAATTTTTTGGAGAACTGACCCCTAAACAGTCTAGATAAAGTTGACCGAGAGAAAATGTCTTTCCTCAAGTCGACCTCAGCCTGATTCAGCGAATGTCCCTGCACCTTGTTGATCGTCATGGCGAAACAGGTTTTGACGGAAAATTTCAGTCTCTTAAATTGAAAAGAATAGTCTGAAAGAATAAAGGGTATTCGAGGAATGAAGACTGTCTCCCATTTTCCAAAAACCTATGAAAATTGTGGCCTCAGTGACGTTTCGATGCGGAGCTTCAAAGGCAGGCGATTTGGAAGAAGTCCGGGAGGGTCGAGAGTGTAGAGAAACTTAACGTGGTAGTGCACCGTGTCATCGGCCTCCACCACAGTGTTAATCGACTGATAGATCTTATCCTCCGAATGAAAGGCTTCGAGGTGTATGTTGTTGATTTCTAGTGCCCTATCATTCTTCAGAGCGATAATCGCCATTTTTCAAAGCCAGGACACAGGTTCTGCTGTTACGTTCTTGACGTCGGAATGTGAGGTTGGCGACATCGGCTTGACATAGGTTTTCGTTGCCGAGTTTCAAGAGAAGTTTGGAAAACTATTCGGCCTTGGAATATCCTCTCAGGTGAACCCTTATGTAAATTCGATGCAATATGTCCTTATTGTACTGATACTGCATTCTGAAACATCACTGTTATAACACTGTTTTGTCTTGAGAGCAACTGCCATGTAAATCATGACAGTAAATAAAAAAACCACCTATTGCAAAATATTTTGCAACTTATAACACTTCCTTGTAGACAATGTTTAACGTGTAGCACGATTCATTAGGTAAAATTTTAATTTTTAAGTTTTTAAAACAACGCACACGTGGCATTGCTACATATAATTGATTATGGCTACATACTGTTGTGGCAAATACATTCCTACTTTATCCAGAGTTTATTAATTGTCATCGCAAATGCTAGGCGTGCAGGAAACTGTCTTCTCCGAAAGCAAAAAAGTTATGTAATATCAGGTGTTAAATCTATACGCGTAATCTATACCAGTAGACACATCTAAATTTCTTAAGAAAATAACAATTGCCGCTATTTTTAGTGTTAAGCAATGTGGAAGTATTTCACTGAAATTTTACGAATCTAGAAATTCCGTAGGAAATTGTCAAATGTCATTATCTTCAATTGTAATCACACTCAAATATTTTTTTTTCATAACCAGAGATATCGCATCGCAATGTTCGTTTTTTGGTGCTAAAATTGAGAATTTTGAGATAGATACTAAGGGTGTTCTCAAAAGTTGACAAACTATTACCAAATATTTCTGTAGTGATGTCCTCTTTGGCAATTAGTTGAAATGGTATTTTAATTGTACCCTTTTCACCTGTAATCGTGGAATATTCTCCATTTCCAACTTGCAAGAGAATGGGCGATGTTTAGGTACATTCGACTAATAAAGAACTGACAGTCAAGATTCACTCACACACGCTACTTTTCGAAAGGAAAGATTGATTTTTTTTTTAAATTCGCTGTCACCTTGACGTTTCTCTAAGAATGTAGGAGACCGTATTTTACACAAACAAATTCGAGCAGTGGTCCATTGCAAAAATCACCAGAATATCGCGGGTCGACTTCGAGAGTTTACTTGTTCAACTGCTACGCGCTTTTGTGCACATCTACACGGTGCCGGTTTTCATTTAAAAAACGAATTATCGAAAGTCTGGGAAGTTTCAAAATAGATGTCGAAAGAAAACGCTTTACGTTTTAAATATATAGATAATAAACAAAATTGTGTTTCGCAGATCGTTTTAAAATTTGTTACTAAAAAGAGGGCTATTTAGTCAATGTTATTGGGCGAAGAAAAAATAGCGACCGCTACAGTTAATTTTACAACCACTACTTTGCTTAAAAATAATTGTGGTAAAATTTTAAATCTATAAAAATTAAAGATTGTCTTATATTACCACACCCCGAAACCATTTAAACTGTTTATAATTATTCTCTGAATGTAATTTTTTTGGCAGTGGTCTATTATGATATGCTTTATCGGACTTTTTCCACTGTCTAGGGTGTATATCACACAATGTTTCGGGAGTTTTGATCTACTCCCGTCTTCAGGTGTTCCTGATTAGTCCTGAGAAGGACTGTTATTGTACGCTTTTATTCGTAAACTCTTACCTCCCCCGGGGTTTGAACCCGGGACCGCTGATCGCTGTGATTACTAGTCTGTCACTCTTACCACTAGGCCACCAGCTCGGTCTATAATTAGTTTTCGTATTTCAAAAGTACTCTCGAGATAATTACAAATTTATTAATCCAAAAGAAAAATAATTAGTTCTACTAGTAGTAGTAGTATTAGTTGTGATGCAGAGTACCAGGTACCATAGTTCTACTTAGAATTTTGCCGAGACTAAGTAGTTTCAACCCCAGCAAGGGATGCTACACATCGTAGTAACATGGATCCCACGGCTTTACATCCCTTCCCAAATGATGGCACTCCGTAGAGGTTTTCATCCTCACCGGGATCGGGGATCGAACTCTCGACCCTTAGATCAGTAGCCAGAATGCTTAACCACTGAGCTATGGAACCCGGCTAGTTCTACTAAATTCATATTTAATCCCAGGTCGATTGTAAGAAAAAAATATTATCATGCTATTCTTTTGCTATTTCGCCACACTACAAAATGAAAAATAATAGAACATGAACGTTTCGGGAGACAATAGCTATTTAAGTCACAAGGAATGTAAGGACCTATTAACATTTGAGGTAGGCAAGTACAAGCCAAGACAAAGTCGCGGCTTGTTGCCTGCCGAAAATGTTAATAGGCGATACATTCCGAGTTATCTTATTATATTTTTCCCGCTGCTTATCGAAATTTTCCTAGATTTGTGAGAAAATCGTTTGGATTGTCACCTGTCACCAGGATTAATTTTCCTGAGTCGTGTTATCTATGATTGTCACATGTCACATAAACACTTGCAATTTAGAAACAAAACGTCTAAATCTGCATCTTCCTTTGCTAATTTTATTATCCTAGGAACTTAATAATAATATTAAGTTCCGTTGTCAAGAAAAAGCAGCAAACAAATATAATCACCGACTTACACGTTTTGTTACTAAGGCCTTATCGCTGGCTAACATGATCAGCAGCGGGAAAATATATTTTCATTTTCAACAGAGAACTAATTGAATTAGAGATTAACTTGTAGAACCTAGCTTATTTTATTGTAAAAGTAGCAGAGCTTGACACCGATTACTGGGGAGATTAGTTTACATGTATACCACTCGACAATCGAAAATTCTCGAGACTACGTATTGTCTAACGAAATACCATGAGACGTATAACGTGGTGATTCAATTAGTACGTCTTGTATAATCGATTATTTTCGGTTGTCTGGTTGTATAATAAATTAATACTACATTAATTAATAAAATGCAAAATAGACATATGCTTGGGCAGCACTTTATTTGTGAATATATCTAATATACAGTATCAATTTCCATAATTTGGTGTGCATATTGTAGCTTTGCTATCAAACTAGTATTTAAATCAGCTTAGTGCTAACCACTTTTACATACCATTCGAGAGTGCACAATTCTTGAGACAGATAGATAAATACCATGTCAATCTTGTATTGCCCCACAGGTATGTAGGGTGGAAACTTTGAAAAATCAGGGCCCCAGTTGCAAACGTGGAATGCTCCCTGAAAACTAATTTTGTACCAATTCCGAAATATAAGTTGCACTACCACTTACTTTATTAATGGGACAACCTTTAAAGTTTCCGCAGCTCCACATATTTTGCAAACCAAACTCGTTCTGCTTTAAAGCTGCACACAAGTTCCTCGAAAATGATAAGGGAAAATGACGGTACTCGTTGCTGAGAAACTTATTAGCTTGCACGTTTACCTAAAAGAAGTTACATAAGTTCATTAATATTAATAAAATTTAGCCGCTATACCTCAAGATCATTCCCGAAATCACGTTTTACGATCGCACTAAAATTCAATGCAGTGTACGTTCTGTTAAATTTGAAGAATTTAACTTGGGCTTCTAAATCCGTATTACAAGATGACACCAGGGCTCGTTCTGTAGTGACAATATAATCGCTTTGCTGATACTAAAATATTTACTAGACATCGGTACACATAAATTGTGTACAGTCTTATAACCACACCTACCATCAAAATTCTCTCAGCAAACAGTGGTATTATGCATACTTGGAAGATTCGGTTAGCACCCATAGCTGCTGTCGGTAGCTATTGAGCTGCTTCGAACTTCAAAATTTGGAGTATTTCTGGGGCTGCCTTCTGTATTTGGTTCTACACCTTTTTTTATGATTATGATCTGAAAGTATTATTAAGTATGGTCTATAATAATCGGTTTCTTATTTAGTTCTTTGGTACATTAGAAACAGTGGCATACACAAAAAGTATGACTAGACCTCATGGCCGTATCAACGTCGAAGTTCTTCAAAACCTCAGCAATACAATACTAGTAAGAAGACTCAAGTTAGTATAATGTGGCTGTATAAAGTATCAGTATCAAGTGATCATAGAAAAATAGAGTAAAATGTGTATTAGGAACACAAGAAAAGCTGTTTCCATATTATAATGGGTATGGTAAAATAAAATGTAATTAATTAAAAAATTTACACTTCATACCATTCCTATCATGAAACAAGGCGTTTGGTAACGCTTACGTCGAGATGTTAACTCGTAGATAGGAAAAATTAATATCTGCTAAAAGAAGAGGCTGGCTTGCAACTGTAGTGTTCTCTAGCTGACATTGACTTCAAACAATATGCAAAATAAATTTTGATCACACAAATAAACTAAGATATATTGTCCCTTTAAATACACATACAATAATAAATAAGTTTTGAATCAAAACTTAGAATGAATGACCACTACTAAACACCTTACTCCAGTATACAAATAAATTATTCACGCGCCATAACTCGTAGCGACACACATTTACATGCAAGCAATAGCGAAATAACTGTTGATTCAATTTATTTACATTACAAGAACATTACAATAACAACAATTGTCTTTTATACTCGAACATTAACCTGCATCAAATTTTGACGTAGCGTTTCAATGCATAAATACCTGTCACAATTCGCCTACGTATTTAATTGTTTATCAAGCGCATTCTTTTAAGGTCGCTCAATGACAAAACCTGAATAGAATACTTACCGCTAAAATTGCAATAATTTCCTGTATCACCTTACATTACATTCGTGGCCGGTGAACTGTGACGTAGCTCTCAGAATGGGTTGATTCGCCCACATTAAACGGTGCGATGCATGAAAACTTCACATGAAAACTGCTGGAAAGTCCCCGACTTTTACCCCTGGTTTCGCTCTGATGGCTAACTGCTAACTCCTTGGCTGCTGCGCAATTACGTACTTACTCTGTACACGATTAAAATTACACTTAGTTGAATTGCGAACGTTGGCTTGTAGCACACAAACGCTATAGGCAGTAACCTATTTACTGGGCGGCCTACAAGCCGCTTTGTTTAACTAGCCGTAGGGTGACTTAATTCGCCATAGGGTAATTTAACACTGTGAGTCGCAGGAACGTTCGCCTCCTCGAAAAGTTTAGTTCTCTTTAGTTTCTTTAATAAGATTGCATGGTTAAGAGGTTAAATTGTATAAGTATGCTACTATTGCTAATGTAGTAAGAAGCTTTAACAATGTTCCTTGATATATAGAATATTTCTATTTCACAAATATTTCTTTTTCAGGCGCAATGCCATAGTTGGTGAATCCGAAACGTTTTCACATTGTATTTTATGTTTAGCTTTCCATTCGGCTTTTTGATATGGTCCTCGTAGAGTAGTTTAGCAACTATATACTGACGAGTTAGAACAAATATGGGACGGGACTGACACCTCTTTGAACGCTGTAAGAAACTGTACGTTTCCGAATAATAAGCAAATTGTACTCTCATCTATACATAGCTAACTCCATGTCATGTCATAGCTTGTATTCTAGACTGTGCATGCGGTCAAACACATTAGTGTATGTATCATGTGGGACACACGGCAGACGTGGAAAACAGAAAGATCATCATATTTTTCAAACTGGGCAAACGACCACGTAGACATTTAAAATGTTAGCCACGGTGTGCGACTACGAAACCCTTCTCACACACTCATGGTTTTCCTGGTGTAGTGAAAGGGCAAAGCCAAAGCCACTGACCACAGGCTGACATTGAAGATGATGGGGCAGAAACTGACAATCAACCATGAAACAATTAGATTTGGGAAAATAAAGGTGTAATTCGTAACCTTCTCCCCACAAGCGCATCCAGTGGATACATCTTGTGACGGTATGCAACAGCCTGCAATGACCCAAATTTCCTGGATTTAATTGTCGGGTCGCTATGCTTGCAGTACGATTCAAAAAGCAAGGCATAAAGCATGTAATGACAATTTAAGACGTCTCCCAAAACAAAGAAATTCTGCCCCAAAAATTGACCATGTCGATCACTTTCTTCAACAGCCCTGGCATAATTTATTAAGAATTTATTTCGACGAGTGTCACCGTCATTGCCCTGTACTACAAGGCTGTCTTGTGCGGCCGCATTTGGCAGCCTGCGGCAAGTGGCTTTTTTATGCCTAAGCCTTCGATGGATATAACACAATCAGATATATAGCCCTTAGTATGGCTGGAGGTCTGGAGCTACAGCAGCAGTCAAAATAGTATCAAACTAAACAAATTCACAAAGAAAGGAGAAGAAGAGCTAGAAATAGTCAGGAAATAGATTAATCTGTTTCCCTATGAATACAGGAATGGATTTAATTGTGCAAAAAGAAATGACCCAATTTATTCAGTTTTTCAAAGCTATCTCGGATCTAGTAGTTTATATCCATATATAAACCTAGAAAACACCATTCCCTAAGATAATTTGGAGAGCACGCGTTCTGTGGAAAAAAACAAAAACATTTTTCGATTATCTGAAAACAGTAATTGAAGAAGAGCCAAAGATTGCCATGAGAGACTTCAGTGTTCAGATAACTGCAAAATAAGAACAAAATTAAACACAACTGGAAGACTATGGAATCGGAAAAGAAGAAAGAGAAGAAACTATGTTGATGTCTTTAAGTTAACAAAAATTGTACGCGATGAACTCATTTTTAAAGAAAAAGGGTAATGGGAAGTGAACCTGGATCAGTGAGAAGAGACACACTAAATATAAAATAAATTAGATTTTATCAAATCAAAATATTTTATACAAGATGTAACGGTATCACATTTATTTGATCTGCGAAGCGAGCATAAAAAAGGCAAATATTATTCAAAATTATATAAAGCATTACGACTTTGATTGATAATAATTGTCGTAAAGAAAAGTGTTAAAAACAACTAAACGTTTAGGAAAGTCCTAGAAAATAACTGGTGTTCCAAAACAAAAGTTTCAGACCATGCATTAAAAATTGAGAGATGAAGTTAATAAGTTAATAGAAAGGAATTAAATTTAAAAAAAACAGAAATAAGAGGAACCGACTATGTTGACCTTAGTCAATTAATGATAACAAATATAGAAGAAAGACAAATTACATACTGATAAATAAAACCATTGGAAACAATGAAAATGGCCAAGGTGGAATTTAGGGTGAACTCAAATGCATTGTTCGGTAGATTAACGTGGGAAACAAATAACCAATTGCAACCAAATATTAAAAGTGGTAGAAGAGTTCTATATTGATAATCTCTGAAACCTTGTTCTGGCGTGATATAATTCATGTTCGGTTTTGGGTATTTCGTCACTCTGAAAAATTAAAAATATTACATATCGAACGCTTCGAGGGACAATCTGCCCTCGTTATCAACGAAATACAATTAAAATTAAAAATGAACAAGGAAATTTAACTTTTGACTGGACTGAAAAACGACCGACTTCTGAATGTCAGTGTCAAGCTACTTTTAACCGCCCGTTTCATACAATCCATATAGATGTATTTCCAATAAAAGGAATTAAATATTTAACACTAACAGACGCTTTTTCCAAATTTGCCCAAGCTAGTTAATTATTATTTCCTTCAACGATAATGGAAGAATACAGACTCTTAGCAGACATGTTTGAATATAAGAATATACATTATTGTATAATGCTTGCAATCATACTATGCATTCAAATTTAAAATTATAACCTGTCGAAATGGTATTTGCACACAGAAAAGTCGTAGAGAAAAAATTAAAGAATTTAAAGAATGCACTTCTCTTCGACTTCACCTGGTAGTAGTTCAAATGGCCATAGAATGACGACCTTGGACTATACCCCTTTATTTACCAACTATCAAACTTCCAAGGAAAATCTCATACTTCAATTTCACTTTTAGAAAATAAAAACTAACCGATGAGTTATAAAAAGTTTTTAGTTTCAAGATATTTAATCAATCACAATAATAAGTTATTAATTCTTAAGCAGTACATTAATAAAACAGATCAGCTTCTATTTAATTATTTCCAGAAATGCAAAATACCAGGCAAAAGGAGGATTTAAAAATATACTTGGCATAACAATCAAACCCCATACATGTAATCCTTGAACGTTTACTTCTAATACATCGCAATTAATTACAGTTCACTAAGCAAATTATTTGACAATATAACAAATTGCGAATACATTTTAGAAGTTGCTTTAACATCAATCAATACACAAGAGTTGGTTAATAATCAAATAAAATTAACAAACCATGAGAATAAGTTAACAAACAACGATATCCACTTTGTACATAGATTGACATCAATTATACTAATTTTATTAATTACTATGCTCAAATCTATTATAAAGTAGTGAAAGTATTGCAAAAACCGTGAAGCTAAGCGATCAAACTAAATACTGTTTTAGCATATTTAAGATTCTCAGGCTGGAAGAGTTACATAGTTAGAACAGTTTCTCTAGCGTAAAGATACGAGTAAGTGGGCGTTCTGGGTAAATGCATGCTGTACATAGATATTGGCCATGGGAATGTAAGTCGCTCCCTTAGAGACTTTGCTTTCTTTCGTGATGAAGTTTAGTTTATCATTAACAAGCTATTTGTAAATAAATTCTATTCTAACGCTCAGGTTATTCTTTCCCGGCTCAAGTGTGATGAGCGGAACTTCGACGTATTTTATGTGTAAAGTGTTTGAGTATTTAACTAAATGCTTTTTAAAAACAGACGAGCAAAAGTACAATTAAATGGCAATAGAGCACAACCATTTAAGGGAATTAAACAAGGAGACAGTTTAAGCCCATATTTGTTTATAATAGTAACGGACAGACTAATTCAAAACACTAAACAAAGAACGGAGAAACTGCATATTACAGTGGGACATAGGAATATGATACCAATCAGAATAGATAGCGTGTTATACGCAGATGATTTAGTGCGTATATCAGATAGAAATAATAAAATGCAAAAGTTGGTAAATATATGGACAGAAGAAATAGAAAAACTGAAGCTGGAAGTAGAAAATTTTAAATTATGTATTAAATAAAAAAGAGCGCAGGAACAGAGTAGAATACTGTTTAAAAATCGATCAATAGAAGAAGTGACCACAGTGGAATACTTATGAGTTATTATGGAAAACGACGGGAAAATAGACCTTGAAATAAAATACAAAATTAAGAAGATGAACAATATATTCTACATAGTAAATAACACAATTTTCGGGAAAAGAGAAACAAGAGAAATGCGCCTGGATGAAATGCATTGAAAGGATAGGAAAGCAAGGGAGAAAACGATAGACAAAATAAAGAAAATGACAAAGGACCGCAAAGGATGGAATAAATGGGTAAAAGACACGGAAACCACAAATATCCAGCACCCGTGAAGTACATAATATAAATTGTTTGCGTATTAATAAGCATGTGGTATAATATATAATTATAATCGATGTATCATTATTAAAAAAAATAAGCGGTAAAAGTTCTGTTGAACTTGAAAACATTGACATAAACTAGTAGCATCGACTACAACCCATCATTTCTTACCGGCAAAGACTCCACTCCAAATATCAACCACACAAGGGATGTTTGCTTGGAGAGCACCGGTCGCACTATGAATCCTAACAGAAAACAGACTGATGTTTTCTCACTTAGATAGAAGTAATCACTCGCAAATTTTAAACAATAAAGATATATCAGATAAGGTAATGACTAATGACATTAGCTATAGCGATGTTTTTGTTAATGATATTATTATATTGTATGTCTATCATTTTGTGTATATAATTACATTTTAATGCTCCTTGTACCCCAATCTACCTTAAGGCGAGGATTTATCAACTTTTAAACATAAAGAAATTTACGAAATATCGCAAATCATTGTGTCGCGTTCTTCACGTTTAAAAAAATATAGGAATGTAGTTACGATTTCTGAGCGAATACAAGAATATAGCAAATTACAATTTACGCAACTTGTTAAATAAGAAAAATAATTTTCCCACTGTCCATTATGTAACTCAGTGATACACCCTTAGTGACAAAGCAGCGTGTAAGTCGGTGATAACATTTGTTTGCTGCTTTCCATTGACAACGGAACTTAATATTATTATTAAGTTGATAGGATAATATAATTAACAACGGAAGATGCAGACTTAAACGTTCTGTTTATAATTGCAAGTGTTTATGTGACACTCACAGGTAACACGACTCATGAAAGGGATTGCAATCAACATTAATCCTGGTGACAAGTGACAAACCAAACAATTTTTAAAAAAATCAAGGAAAATTTTTATAAGCAGCGGGAAAATATAATAATATGGCTAGGAATGTATCGCCTATTAAGGACAGGGTATACCCTAAAACCAGAGACCTAAAAAATTGCTCTATATCCTATAATTTAATTTATTTTTTGATTTCCTTTGGTAGTTATGGTTGAAATCAAGTTTTTTAACAAATTTGCAAAAAAATTTTTTTTATCAACTGATAGGAACAAAAATATATGTTTTGTGATTATCTGGATAAATAATAATTGATTTGATTTGAAATTTTAAAGGCTGATGTTATGAACTTCCATACGCAGTATGAAACAGAATGGTGTTTCTATAATCAATTTAAATGTGGTTATAAGCAAAAAATCGACCTATCTGATACAATTTTATGAAATAATAGAAATTAGGATGAGATTGCACCGTCCAAATAATTTGAAATTTTGTCATACCCTTCTTTGCGTGACGTTGAGTCATTTGGTTCAATCCGCCTCAATAAAATAATTACACAATATGTTAAAATCTCAAAAATCTATTGCCATTTTTAATAATTCACAAGATACACAAGATGGCTGCAGACCCACGGCTACTACTAATGACCGGCTTTAGATGCACGAGATAACGCAACTCAAATGGTACTGGATAAAGGCGCAGGTAAACGCATTTGCCCTGCGGCGTTATTACTCCTGTTGAGATTTCAGCAATTTTAAATTTTGAGGTTGCAGTATGGTCGGCCGTAACCGAGTTGCGCCACGAAAAGGACAGTAATAGCAGTATTTCTTAAGTAGGGATTATGATCGGTATTATAATAGCTTATCTGTTCACCTGTGGTGATACGGTCATTAGCATGACCCTTCCAACTTACCTACCTCATTTCGCTAACATGTCGGAAGGTGTTCCTGGTGTATAACAAAAGAAAGCACAGTGAAGAACATTAAACACATTTATTTTAGAAATCATACATTCATCAGATTATTACTTAGCACTTGCTAAGTAGTTATAGCTAATTTGTTTTACATAACTAAATCTAGAAATTGCATTACTATTATATTCTAACATTTTCTTTTTCGAACGAGCCTGCCTTTTTCTGACTTCATTTCTAACTGCTTTGATACCGTTGCCGGCACTTCTGATTTTTGCGAAGAGAAGCACGTTTTGCAGTAATTATTGAGTACAGAAATATTAATGATGCTATTGTAATGGCTAGGGCCAATCAGAAATTTATCAATTTGACATGTGTATGCGTTCAATCGCTAACAGGTGCTCAATAAAGGATTTAAAATCGACTCCAATGGTAATAGCCTGTGTAGTAGTATACATAGAGGCCATGTAAATATGTATCACTAAAATATATAAATTTTCTGCACCCAAAAAATTCAATTTCAATACTATAGCATTAAGGTACGTTAAAACGTTTGAAAAGCACGTTTTGCAGTAACTGTTGACTACAGAAATGATAATGATGCTACTGTAATTGCTAAAGCCGATCAGAAATTAATAAATTTGACATATGTATGCGTTCCATCGCTAACAGGTGTTCAATAACTGATTTAAAAGTGATTGAAGTGATAATAGCTCTTGTATTAGTATATATGGAGACCATGTAACCATATATCACTGCAATATCAAATTTTTCTGACTCCAAAAAATTCAATTTCAATAGTATAGCATTAAGGTACGTTAAAACGTTTGAAAAGCACGTTTTGCAGTAACTGTTGAGTACAGAAATGATAATGATGCTACTGTAATTGCTAAAGCCGATCAGAAATTAATAAATTTGACATATGTATGCGTTCCATCGCTAACAGGTGTTCAATAACTGATTTAAAAGCGATTGAAGTGATAATAGCTCTTGTAGTAGTATATATGGAGACCATGTAACCATATATCACTGCAATATCAAATTTTTCTGACTCCAAAAAATTCAATTTCAATAGTATGGCATTAAGGTACGTTAAAACGTTTGAAAAGCACGTTTTGCAGTAACTGTTGAGTACAGAAATGATAATCATGCTACTGTAATTGCTAGGGCCGATCAGAAACTAATAAATTTGACATGTGTATGCATTCCATCGCTAACAGGTGCTCAATAACTGATTTAAAATCGATTGGAGTGATAATAGCTCTTGTAGTAGCATATATGAAGACCAATATAACCATATATCACTAAAATATCAAATTTTTCTGTACCCAAAAAATTCAATATTAATAGCATAGCATTAAGGTACGTTAAAACGTCTGAAAACCACGTTTTGCAGTAACTGTTGACTACAGAAATATTAATGATGCTACTGTAATGGCTAGGGCCAATCAGAAATTAATTTATTTCACATGTCTATGCGTTCCATCGCCAACAGGTGCTCAATAACAGATTTAAAATCGATTGCAGTGGTAATAGCTTGTGTAGTAGTATACATCGAGACCATGTAACCATGTATCACTAAAATATCAAATTTTTCAGAAGCCAAAAATTCAATTTAAATACTATAGCATCAAGGAACGTTAAAACGTCTGAGAAGCACGTTTTGCAGTAACTATTGACTACAGAAATGTTAATGATGCTATTGTAATGGCTAGGGCCAATCAGAAATTAATCAATTTGACATGTGTATGCGTTCAATCGCTAACAGGTGCTCAATAACGGATTTAAAATCGATTCCAATGGTAATAGCCTGTGTAGTAGTATACATAGAGGCCATGTAACCATGTATCACTAAAATATAAAAATTTTCTGCACCGAAAAAATTCAATTTTAAAACTATAGCATTAAGGTACGTTAAAACGTTTGAAAAGCACGTTTTGCAGTAACTGTTGACTACAGAAATGATAATGATGCTACTGTAATTGCTAGGGCCGATCAGAAATTAATAAATTTGACTTGTGTATGCGTTCCATCGCTAACAGGTGCTCAATAACTGATTTAAAATCGATTGGAGTGATAATAGCTCTTGTAGTAGCATATATGAAGACCAATATAACCATATATCACTAAAATATCAAATTTTTCTGTACCCAAAAAATTCAATTTCAATAGCATAGCATTAAGGTACGTTAAAACGTCTGAAAAGCACGTTTTGCAGTAACTGTTGACTACAGAAATATTAATGATGCTACTGTAATGGCTAGGGCCAATCAGAAATGAATTTATTTCACATGTCTATGCGTTCCATCGCTAACACGTGCTCAATAACAGATTTAAAATCGATTGCAGTGGTAATAGCTTGTGTAGTAGTATACATCGAGACCATGTAACCATGTATCACTAAAATATCAAATTTTTCAGCAGCCAAAAATTCAATTTCAATACTATAGCATCAAGGAACGTTAAAACGTCTGAGAAGCACGTTTTGCAGTAACTATTGACTACAGAAATTAATGATGCTACTGTAATGGCTAGGGCCAATCAGAAATTAATTTATTTCACATGTCTATGCGTTCCATCGCTAACACGTGCTCAATAACAGATTTAAAATCGATTGCAGTATTAATAGCTTGTGTAGTAGTATACATCGAGACCATGTAACCATGTATCACTAAAATATCAAATTTTTCAGCAGCCAAAAATTCAATTTCAATACTATAGCATCAAGGAACGTTAAAACGTCTGAGAAGCACGTTTTGCAGTAACTATTGACTACAGAAATATTAATGATGCTATTGTAATGGCTAGGGCCAATCAGAAATTAATCAACTTGACATGTTTATGCGTTCCATCTCTAACAGGTGTTCAATAACTGATTTAAAATCGATTGGAGTGATAATGGCTCTTGTAGTAGTATATATGGAGACCATGTAACCATATATCACTACAATATCAAATTTTTCTGTCTTCAAAAAATTCAATTTTAATAGTATAGCATTAAGGTACGTTAAACCGTCTGAAGAGCACGTTTTGCAGTAACTGTTGACTACAGAAATATTAATGATGCTACTGTAATTGCTAGGGCCGATCAGAAATGAATAAATTTGACATGTGTATGAGTTCCATTGCTTACAGGTGCTCAATAACGGATTTAAAATCGACTGCAGTGGTAATAGTCTGTGTAGTAGTATACATAGAGACCATATAACCATGTATCACTAAAATATAAAATTTTTCTGCACCCAAAAGATTCAATTTCAATACTATAGCATTAAGGTACGCTAAAACGTCTGAAAAGCACGTTTTGCAGTAATTATTGAGTACAGAAATATTAATGATGCTATTGTAATGGCTAGGGCCAATCAGAAATTAATAAATTTGACATGTGTATGCGTTCAATCGCTAATAGGTGCTCAATAACGGATTTAAAATCGATTCCAATGGTAATAGCCTGTGTAGTAGTATACATAGAGGCCATGTAACCATGTATCACTAAAATATCAAATTTTTCTGCACCCGAAGAATTCAATTTCAATAGTACAGCATTAAGGTACGTTAAAACGTCTGAAAAGCACGTGTTGCAGTAACTGTTAACTACAGAAAATGCTACTGTAATGGGTAGGGCAATTCAGAAATTAATCAATTTGACATGTGTATGCGTTCCATCGCTAACAGGTGCTCAATAACGGATTTAAAATGGATTCCAGTGGTAATAGCTTGTGTAGTAGTATACATAGAGGCCATGTAACCATGTATCACTAAAATATCAAATTTTTCTGCACCCGAAGAATTCAATTTCAATAGTACAGCATTGAGGTACGTTAAAACGTCTGAAAAGCACGTTTTGCAGTAAATATTAGCTACAGAAAATATTATTCTATCACTGTAATGAATAGGGCCATCAGAATTTAATAAATTTGAACAGAATATGCGTGCCGTTACTAACAGGTGCTCAATAACAAGCTTAAAATCGTTTACAGTTGTAATAACCGTTGGAGTAGTATATATGGAGACCATTTAACCATATATAACGATTATATCACATTTTTCCGCATCAAAAAAACTCAATTTTAATACTAAATTATTCAGATACGTTAAAACGTCAGAAAAGCACGTTTTGCAGTAACTATTGACTACAGAAATATTAATGATGCTACTGTAATTGCTAGGGCCGATCAGAAATTAAGTAATTTGACATGTGTATGCGCTCCATCGCTAACAGGTGTTCAATAACGGATTTAAAATCGATTGCAGTGGTAATAGCCTGTGTAGTAGTATACATAGAGACCATGTAACCATTTATCACTAAAGTATCAAATTTTTCAGCACCCAAAAAATTCAATTTCAATACTATATCATTAAGGTACTTTCAAACGTCTGAAAATCACGTTTTGCAGTAACTATTGACTACAGAAATGTTAATGATGCTACTGTAATTGCTAGGGCCGATCAGAAATTAATAAATTTGACATGTGTATGCGTTCCATCGCTAACAGGTGCTCAATAACGGATTTAAAATCGTTTGCAGTGGTAATAGCCTGTGTAGTAGTATATATAGAGACCATATAACCATGTATCACTAAAATATAAAATTTTTCTGCCTCCAAAAAATTCAATTTCAATAGCATAGCATTAAGGTACGTTAAAACGTCTGAAAAGCACGTTTTTCAGTAACGGTTGACTACAGAAACATTAATGATGCTACTGTAATTGCTAGGGCCGATCAGAAATTAATAAATTTGACATGTGTATGCGTTTTATAGCTAACAGGTGCTCAATAACGGATTTAAAATCGATTGCAGTGGTAATAGCCTGTGTAGAGTAGTATACATAGAGACCATGTAACCATGTATCACTAAAATATCAAATTTTTCTGCACCCAAAAAATTAAATTTCAATAGCATAGCATTAAGGTACGTTAAGACGTCTGAAAAGTACGTTTTGCAGTAAATATTAACTCCATAAAATAATATTCTGCCACTGTAATGACTAGGGCCGATCAGAATTTAATAAATTTGAAGAGAATATGCGTGCCGTTACCAACAGGTGCTCAATAACAGGCTTAAAATCGTTTGCAGTTGTAATAACCGTTGTAGTAGTATATATGGAGACCATTTAAACATATATAACGATTATATCACATTTTTCGGTATCAAGAAAACTTACTTTTAATAGTAAATTATTCAGATACGTTAAAACGTCTGAAAAGCACGTTTTGCAGTAAATAATAGGTCAGAAAATATTGGTCTAGCACTGTAAAGACTAGAGCCGATTAGAGTTTAATAAATTTGGCCAGAATATACTTGCCGTCCCTAACAGGTGGTCAAAAGCTGGCTCAAAATTGATTACAGTGGTAATAACCGTTGTAGTAGTATATATGCGACCATTTAACCATATTACAACTACTATATAAAATTTTTCTGCATAAAAAAAATTAAATTTTAATAGAATATTATTCAGATACATTAAAACGTCTGAAAAGCACGTTTGCAGTAATTATTAACTAAATCAAATATTATTTTGCTACTGCAATGAGTAGGACCGATCTGAATTTAATAAATTTGGCCGGACAATGATTACCGTCACTAACAGGTTCTCAATAACTGGCTTAGCATCGATTACAGTGTTAATAACCGTTGTAGTGGTATATATGGAGACCATTTAACCATCAGTCTGTTAAACAAAAAAGGTCTAGTTACTTTATTATTTATTTTAGACCCAATAAACCTTATATCAAATCAAATGGCACAAAAAACCTACATTTTAACACTACCAAAAAATTTTCATCTTTAATGGTTTCAGAGTGGTGACGTAACATGCAATTTTTTTAAATGACATTGTATATAGTTTTTTACATTTTCTGGTAGAGGTTTTTTTTCTCTTTTCAACAATATAAAAAATATTTTATTCCCTTACATAAGAAAATTTTCGAGAAAAATTAAAAAACTTTTTTATGGGTGGGAGGCCACGATACACAACTATAAACAAAAATGTAACTCAGAAAAAGGTCACTAACAGGTGCTCAATAACTTGCTTAAAATCGATTTCAGTGGTAATATTGGTTGTAGTAGTATAAATGAAGACCTGTTACCATATATAACTTCTATATCAAATTTTTCTGCATCCAAAAAATTTAATTCTCGTAGTATTCAGATACGTTAAAACGTCTGAAAAGCACGTTTTGCAGTAAATATTAAATTTAGAAAATATTATTCTGCCACTGTAATGACTTGGGCCGATCAGAAATTAATAAATTTGGCTAGAATATGATTGCCGTCACTAACAGGTGCTTAATAACTAGCTCAAAATTGATTACAGTGGTAATTCCGTTGTAGTAGTGTATATTGAGACCATTTAACCATATATAACTACTATATCACATTTTTCTGAATGCAAAAAATTTAAATTTAATAGTATTATATTCAGATACGTTAAAACGCCTGAAAAACACGTTTTGCAGTAAATATTAGCTCTAGAAAATATTATTCTGCCACTGTAATGACTAGGGCTGGTCAGAATTTAACAAATTTTGCCAGAATACGCGTGTCGTCACTAACAGGTACTCAATAAGTGACGCAAAATCAATTACGGTAGTAATAACCGTTGTAGTAGTATATATGGAGACCATTTAACCATATATAACTACTACATCAAATTTTTCTTCATTTTAAAAGTTCAGTTTTAATAGTATAGGACTCAGATACATTAAAACGTCTGAAAAGCATGTTTTTCAGTAAATATTAACTCCAGAAAATATTATTCTGCCAATGCAATGACTAGCGCCAATCAGAATTTAATAAATTTGGCCAGCATATGCGTGCCGTCACTAACAGGTGCTCAATAACTATCTCAAAATCGATTACAGTGATAATAACCGTTGTAGTAGTGTATGTGGAGACCATGTAATCATATATAACTACTATAGCACATTTTTCTGCACCCAAAATATTAAAATTTAAAAGTATATTATTCAGATACGTTAAAACGTCTGAAAAGCACGTTTTGCAGTAAATATTAAATCCAGAAAATATTATTCTCTCACTGTAATGACTAAGGCAGAGCAGAATTTAATAAGAACACACCCATTCCACAGGAATCAGCACGCATACAGACGTGGAAGATCGACCGAAACTGCACTCCACGCTGTCGTGCATAAGGTCGAAAGGGCACTACACTATAAGGAAGTGGCCCTTGCAGTACTTTTTGACATTGAAGGCGCATTTGACAAGGCAAGAACGGCTACAATATGTCAAGCCTTACAGGCCAGGGAAACCCCTCCCGTTCTGGTCAGTTGGGTGAGAACAGCACTGGAGCAAAGAACCGTGACGGCAAACCTAGGGGACTGTTCAGTGAGGGCCAGGGTGACGGGAGGTTGCCCGCAAGGCAGTTGCCTCTCACCTCACGTGTGGTGTCTTATAATGGACGGTCTACTGGGATGCCTAACGGAAGAGGGCTTCTATGCACAAGCATACGCAGACGATGGACTGGTACTTGTTACTGGCAGGTTCCTAAACATCATTTGCGATAGAATGCAGGTAGCTTGCAGGATTATTGAAAGATGGTGCAAGGAGAAAGGTCTGTCGGTAAACCCACTAAAGACTGAGATCATTCTCTTCACAAAAAGACGAAAACTTCATGGTCTGAGGATACCCATTATGTACGGAAGACCACTTGCATTAGTGCTAGAGGTCAAGTACCTGGGGGTAATCCTCGACAGCAAATTAAGTTGGAGGTCGCATGTCGACAGGACGGTGAAGTAGTCGACAACGACCTTATGGCAGTTGCGCAGAGTTATAGGCAAGAACTGGGGGATAAACCCCAAGATTATGCACTGGCTCTACACATTGGTAGTAAGGCCAAGAGTTCAGTACGGCTCAGTGGTCTGGTGGCCTAGTGTAGAGCGCCCCAGTATTTCCGTAAGATTGGCAAGGGTCCAACGACTAGCCTGTCTCGGAATTACAGGGGCAATGAGGACAACCCCAACAGCTGCACTGGAGGTAATATTGGGACTCCCGGGCCTCGACACTTGGATAAAGAGAGAGGCCATGGCTACCCACCTCAGAATGCGGGATACGGGGCTATGGAATGACCAGGGAGTTCGCACGGGCCATGCTAGGATCGCCGACATGGCTGCTAGAGAAATACCTCTATCAGCCTACAGGGTAACCGAAGCAGAGGACCGGCTAAGGTTAGAAAAAGGATTCTCTCTCACTATCCCAACAAGGGAACAGTGGGAGTAAAAAAGGGTTAAGTTCCAGTCGAATGCCTTGATTTGCTACACGAATGGTTCTCGAGTGGCGGAAAGGCAATCCTCTGGAGCAGGAATTTATATGGAAGGCCGGGGGGTGCAAGAAAGCTATGCTTTAGGAAGATTCACCACGGAATTCCAAGCAGAAGTTTATGCCATCCTATCGGTGGCAACAAGGAACGAGGTTAGGATATCCCCAGAGCAAAAAATTTATATTTGCTCTGACAGCCAAGCCGCACTAAAAGCAATCTTCTCGGCCAAGACAAGATCAGCTCTTGTCCAGGAATGTGGAGATGCTTTAGCCGAATTGGCAAGGGAAAAGGACGTCGAGCTCATCTGGGTCCCGGGACACACGGGGGTCCAAGGCAACGAGAAGGCTGACGAACTAGCCAAACTCGGAGCCGGGGAAACTTGTTTTGGACCGGAACCTTTTTTGGGTATAACAAGGCAGCAGGTCTCAGCAGCCCTAACCGGGTGGGCCTACAAGACCAGCGAGGAAAAGTGGAAAGGATGCAGGGGCTGTCGTCAGGCAAAGTACCACATAGCGGGATTTGATTCAAAGAAATCGGTCTGGCTAATGGGAAGAAGCTGAAGAACCACAAATCTTTTGATAGGGATCTAGACAGGCCACTGTAAACTAAAGAGACACCTAACATTGATAGGAGTAGAGGAAGATCCCATCTGCCCAAGATGTGGGAGGGACGAGGAAACGTCCTTTCACTACTTGGGAGAATGCGAAGCGTACCAGCGACTGAGGTATAGAACCTTTGGAGCACCTACGCTTCGAATGGAAGAGTTGAACTCTCTATCCTAAGCCGAAATTCTGATCTTCATTAGAAAATCAGGAAGGTTTAAGCAGGGAGAAGAGCCCATCGAAGAGGACGATAATGAAGGCGGTTGAGGGGATGGCATGGGGTTGGCAAAAAGGGCCTATGGTGGCCTACATGCTAGACTTCGGTCTCCCCACAACTACTACTACTACTATATCACATTTTTCTGCACCTAAAATATTAAAATTTAAAAGTATATTATTCAGATACGTTAAAACGTCTGAAAAGCACGTTTTGCAGTAAATATTAAATCCAGAAAATATTATTCTCTCACTGTAATGACTAAGGCAGAGCAGAATTTAATAAATTTGGCCACAATATGCGCGCCCTCACTTACAGGTGCTCAATAACTGGCTCAAAATCGATTACAGTGGTAATAACCGTTGTAATAGTGTATGTGGAGACGATTTAACCATATGTAGCAACTATGTAAAATTTTTCTGCACCCAAAAAATTTAATTTGAATAGTATATTATTCAAATATGTTAAAGCGTCTGAAAAGCACGTTTTGCAGTAAATATTAACTCTAGAAAATATTATTCTGCCACTATAATGACTAGGGCCGATCGGAATTTAATAAATTTGGCTAGAATATGCGTGCCGTCACTAAGAGGTGTGCAATAACTGGCTCAAACGCGATTACAGTGGTAATAACCGTTGTAGTAGTATATATGGAGACCATTTAACCATATATAGCAACTATATCAAATTTTTCTGCATCCAGAAAATTTTATTTTAATAGTATATTATTCAGATAGGTTAAAACGTTTGAAAAGCACGTTTTGCAGTAAATATTAACTGCGGAAAATGTTATTCTGCACTGTAATGACAAGGGCCGATCATAATTTAATAAATTTGGCAAGAATTGCGTGCCTTCACTAACAAGTGCTTAATAACTAGCTCAAAATCGATTACAGTGGTAATATTCGTTGTAGTAGTGTATATGGAGACCATTTAACCATATATAACTACTAATATAACATTATTCTGCATCCAAAAAATTAAAATTTAATAGTATATTATTCAGATACGTTAAAACGTCCTGAAAAGCACGATTTTCATTAACATTAACTCCAGAAAATATTATTCTGCCACTGTAATGACTAGGGACGATCAGAAGTTAATAAATGTGGATAGAATATGTGTGCCGTCACTAACAAGTGCACAATAACTGGCTCAAAATCGTTTACAGTAGTAATAACCCGTTGTAGTAGTATGTATGGAGACCATATAACCATATATAGCAACTATATCAAACTTTGCCTGCATCCAAAAAATTTAATTTTGGTTATATATCTTAAGGATTCGTTAAAACGTCTGAAAAGCACGTTTTGCAGTAAATATTACCTCCAGAAAATATTATTCTGCCACTGTAATGACGAGGGCCCATCAGAATTTAATAAATTTGGCCAGAATATGCGTGCCGTCACTAACAGGTGCTCAATAACTGGCTCAAATCGATTACAGTGGTAATAACCCGTTGTAGTAGTATATATGGAGACCATTTAACCATATATAATTACTATATCAAATTTCTCCGAATCCAAAAAATTTAATTTTAATAGTATATTATTCAGACACATTAACTCCAGACAATATTATTCTGCCACTGTAATGACTAGGGCCGATTAGAATTTAATACGTTTGGACAGAATGTGGGTGCCGTCACTAACAGGTGCTCAGTAACTAGGCTCAAAATCTATTACAGTGGTAATATCCGTTGTAGTAGTGTATATGGAAACTATTTAACCATATATAGTTACTATATCACATTTGTCTGCATCCAAAAAATTTAAATTTGATAGTATATTATTCAGATACGTTAAAATGTCTGAAACGCTCGATTTTCAGTAAATATTAACTCCAGACAATATTATTCTGCCACTGTAATGACTAGGGCCGATCAGAATTTAATAAATTTTGACAGAATATGCGTGCCGTCACTAACAGGTGCTCAGTAACTAGCTCAAAATCGACTACAGTGGTAATATCCGTTGTAGTAGTGTATATGGAGACTATTTAACCATGGATAACTACTATATCACATTTTTCTGGATCCAAAAAAGTTTAAATTTAATAGTATATTATTCAGATACGTTAAAACGTCTGAAAAGCACGTTTTGCTGTAAATATTAACTCCAGAAATATTATTCTGCCACTGTAACGAGTAGGGCCGATCAGAATATAATAAATTTGACCAAAATACTCGTGCCGTAACTAATAGGTGCTCAATCACAAGCTCAAAATCGATTACTGTTGTAATATTCGTTGTAGTAGTGTATATGGAGACCATCTAACCATATATAGCTTCTGTATCACATTTTTCTGCATCCAAAAAATTTAAATTTGATAGTATATTATTCAGATACGTTAGAATATCTGGAAAGCTTGATTTTCAGTAAATATTAACTCCAGAAAAAATTATTCTGCCACGGTAATGACTAGGGCCGATCAGAAATTAATAAATTTGGCCAGCATATGAGTGCCGTCACTAACAGGTGCTCAATAACTAGCTCAAAAACCGACTACAGTGGTAATATCCGTTGTAGTAGTATATATGGAGAACATTTAACCATATATAGCAACTATATCACATTTTAATGCATCCAAATAATTTAAATTTAATAGTATATTATTCAGATACGTTAAAACGTCTGAAAAGCATGTTTTGCAGTAAATATTAACTCCAGAAAATATTATTCAGACACTGTAATGACTAGGGCCGATCAGAATTTAATAAATTTTGACAGAATATGCGTGCCGTCACTAACAGGAGCCGAATAACTGGCTCAAAATCGATTAGAGTGGTAATAACCACTGTAGATGTATACATGAAGACCATTTAAACATATATAAACACTATATTAATTTTTTCTGCATCCACTTAGTTTAATTTTAATAGTGTATTATTCAGATACATTAAGCTGTCTAAAAAGCACGTTTTGCCGTAAATATTAATTCCATAAAATATTATTCTGCCACTGTAACCAGGGCCAATCAGAATTTAATAAATTTGTCCAAAATATGCGTGCCGTTAATAACAGGTGTTTAATAACTGTCTTCAGTTTGTAATAACCGTTGTAGTAGTATATATTATTATGATACAGAAAGATCAATCATAGTAAAAAAAAATAATTAAAAGAAATAAAGTCGGTATGTTGATACAATAAAATTAAGAAAATTAAAAAAGATTTGTCGGCTGAATTGAATTTCGTAATGCAGATAAATAAATGGTAATTTTATCTTGAAAAGTATTTCGTATTAGTGATGGAAGAAAAGACAATGTTAGTATGAGACCAATATGCTTGCTCTGTAATAATATAATTGTAGTATGTATCGATCAGATTAGGTATTTTTAAAAGTGGGCATCAATAATCGTAACTATATAAGATGAAATTTTGTTTAAAAACATGATTCAATAACAAATTAAATTATGTACAGACGTTTTTGAAAAAAGCTATTTAGAACTAATAAAAATCTTTGAAATTATGCCTTTATTTGTATAAAATTTGGTTATATGCAAATGAAATGGGTTATTAACAAATTTACGAGGTGAATAAGCGAAAATATAAACTAGAGTTGATGATGAGTATACAATTGGTGAAGAGATTGTGGTAAACAGTTTAATTAGCTACAAAGAAGAAGAAGACAACAACATCTGGATAGATTTGGATTTATTAGTGCATTGCAAGGTATAATTGACATTCGTTGTTGGAGTTGGGGATTCTGCAAAGAACTGGAAGCGGTTTGCTAAGGATTACTGGTGTGATTGAGTTGCTACAGGATAGGAGCTGTGGGACAAAGGAAATTAGTTTGGGAATTATCTGTTAGTTGAAGTTTACCAGAGGCTTGAGGTCGACTGTCGCATACTAGGAGTTCAAGGAGTGAAGTTGGATCTACAGGAGCCTGAAGTTTTGACCTTTGGGAAGTTCCTTAGTTAATTGAGGGGTACATTGAGGATAGGATGACATTGACTGTAGCTGAGAATCGTCAGGATCATTGGCGGTTGAGGTGAGTAGTTGAAAAAGTGAAAATAAGTCAGGTTTGTGATAGTTAGTTCTAATAAGGAATGTGAAAAAACAATTAGTTGGGTAAAATAACTTAATAACAATACTTACTTTGGTGAGGTGATCATTGATTTGTGAAAGAGGAAGGATATTTGTCAATTTTGATAGTCCTTTTGCTGTTATACTGGTTAAAAGTCAAACTGACATTTAATAACAGTCATTGAATTAACAATTCTTATAGAAATTTTGAATGTCTAAAAATAGATAACTTGATTGATGTATCTTGCCCTAATGAGAGTCTCAAATGTATTACATAAATTTAAAAGTACAAAGGTATATTCATTGTAGTTTTAAATAGCACAAAAGGTGTTTGCCTGTCATCTCAAGTTGTTGGAAGATCTAACATTAATATAGCTATTCCAACGTGGTGCTAGCCATCAATTACAATATGTAGACCATTTAACAATATATATCTACTGTATAAAATTTTTCTGTATCCAAAAAATTCAAATATAGTATAGAATTCAGATACGTGAAAACGTCTGAAAAGCACGTTTTTCAGTAAATATTAACTCCAGCAAATATTATTGTGCCACTGTAATGACTAGGGCCGATCAGAATTTAATAAATTTGGCCAGAATATGCGTGCCCTCAATAACAGGTGCTCAATAAATGCCTTAAAATCGATTGCAGTGGTAATAACCATTGTGGTAGTATATATAGAGACCATTTAACAATATATAACTACTATATCAAATTTTTCTGCATCCAAAAGATTAAATTTTAATAGTATAGTATTCAGATACGTTAGAACGTCTGAAAAGCACGTTTAACTCTTCAGATATCTTTAATACTATACACGTAGTATTTATCTAGTTTTTCGATAGGTAGGTACATAATTTACACTTTTTTGCAGGGTTCAATACTGGCGTGTACTGTTTATATGACACTGGCACTTCCCAGTATCAACTGCACTGTGAGATACATAATGGGAGATTTGCAGTTAGGTATACAGGGTGTGTATATATTGGCGAAAAATCTACACGTAGCGATATTCTTCGTACAATTCCGAGTCAAAAATCTTAACACTAAACTACTGTACCATAATTTCTGCATTTGCACGATTTTAGTTGAAGGAAAACGTTGCAATTTAAAATAAAGGACATCTATTAAGATTATTTTTCTATGATCATTGTCTTTCTACATCAAAAGTTTGTTTTAACAAATCTTCTTTAACTTATTTTTATAAAAAATACATATGACAACATTGTAAAGCAATAAATACTCTCCTCATGTCAATGTCAAATTTTAATAGTTGCTTCTTCTAATATTATGTCATCCCTGATTTTTTACTAATTATTTATATAGTTCTTATTAGTTATTGTATTTTTTCCTTTTCATTATAACTCATAAAGGATCTTAAGTGCAGTGAGTATGCCGATATGTATATGGTATATCGTTTCTGTAATGCTAAAATGGCAGAACGGGAATATCGTGTACGTCTTCCAAATCCGGCATCCGAGAAGAAATGTTGTATTGTTATAAAAATGAGAAATAAAAATTAATTTTAAAATTTGATTAAGGGTTTACAATAGTTAAATATAGTCATGATCAATATCAATATGAATTGGGAATATGAACAATTAGTATGCAATTAGAAAAAGAAATAGAATTTATAATTGAATAAAATATGCCTAATTGAAAAGCAGATGGATTCAAATATAATGTAATATTAAAAAAATAAGGTTTGAAGGTAATGACAAATACTTAATCTAAATAAATTATTATAAATAGTAGGTAGAAATCAAAAATAGGAATATAGAGCGTTAAAAGTAGAAGTTGATATCGTTAAGGACTCTTTGTTTTGATTATTGGGATAAAAAAAATTAAAAATGTGGCTGTAATTAATTTGGTGTAATAGAAAAGTATAAAATAAACCTTATTTGAAAAATAATATGTTTGAAGATTAAGAAGCGTTATTTGTAAGACTAAATTTGCGAGGTGATATGGAAATGACATTTAATTGAAGAAGAAGAAGAAATATAAATCTCAGGAAGCTTGCAAGTATGTCGTGAGGAACTAAACGAAACGCAGAAGTAAGGTGTGTGGTCAATTTATCGAAAGCAATTTATCGAATAGCAATTGACCGAATGCAATTTATCGAAAAACAATTTACCGAAAAAGCCATTTATCGAATAAGCAATTTATCGAATGACAATTGACCTAATGGTAAATTTATCGAAATAAATGCAATTCGTATGAGTTGTGAATGTTTTGAAGTTGGCCTATAATTTTAACGAAAAATTAGAGGAAGAAATGCACATTCTTCAAGAATTAGAAAGCTATTATTGTGAATCTCCGCAACTGTAATAGTCATCGTTTGTCGCTAATGGGGTGGCTAAACTAAACATTCTTGGTGGAATAATTGTATTTAATCTTAGAAAATTCCAAATTTCCAAACCTAATTGCTAATCGCTATTGGCTGACTTATTATTGCTTTGGGTATATAAAAGCCTTACACCTTACGAATATTATTTACTTGCAATTGTTACTTTGAGTGAAGCCCAACAAAAATATAAAAAATGCCGTTACTGTTTATAAATAGTGAAAAGGGCAAGAAAAAATTATACGTGGATGGTCAATTATATTATCAAGATCGAAAAGTTGATACCACAATTTACTGGAGATGTGAAAACTACAAAAAAACAAAATGTGGTGGACGTGTTATCACAGTCGAAGATCAAGTGACTAAAACAGTGATAATCATAATCATGCTGCCGATGCAGCACATGTAGAAGCAAGTAAAGTTATGAATAACATCCGTGGCAGTGCTAGAAATACTCAAGACGCACCTCACTATATTTTGTGTCCAATGCTACTACAACAGTTACTCAAGAGGGTGTAGCTCAACTTCCAAAGGTAGATGTTACCTACTCAACGTAGTGCTATTATTTTTCCTGAAGAATTTACCAACACCAAACGTGCGGATCCGTTTCTTTTATTTGATTCCAGTCCCGCAGAAGATCGCATTTTAATATTTAGTACGAGACGAAATTTTCAACTCCTAGCACAGTCGGATCATTGGTATGCCAACGGTACTTTTAAAACTATGCCACATCTTTTTTGCCAATTGTTTACCATCCATGGATTAAATCAAAATAATGCTACACCATTGATCTATGCACTTCTATCAGACAAAAGAGAAGAAAGATACTATCGATTATTAAGGGAAGTGAAGGAATTGCAACCCTTACTAGGACCATCAACCATTATGACGGATTTTGAGCCTGCATTCCCCCAATCTGTGTTTATCTCCAAATCCAATCACATGGTCTGAAAACAAGATACGAAACAGATGCAGATTTTGCTTTGAAAGTGAGATTACTTTCTGCCATAGCATTTATTCCTAAAAAATATGTGGTAGAAGCTTTTGAAATGTTATGCGATGACGATATTCTGCCACCAGAGTTACAACCAATTGTCGATTATTTCGAAGTTAAGTGGATAGGGCGTCCACAGCGACGTCACCGTCGCCGAGAGCCTCTTATTTCACATATTTTTTGGAATTGCTTTGATGCAGCAGTTCAAGGTCTGCCAAATACCAACAATTCAGTAGAAGGTTGGCATCGAGGTTTTGAACAACAAATTTCTGCAGATCATCCAAATATCTGGAAATTTATTGAAGCAATCCAGAGAGAACAAGGGCTTCACGAATTGCGAATCGAACAATATGTAGGCGGACAAGAAGCAACTAGTATTCGTAAAAAGTACAGAGACTCTGCTCAGAAAATCAAATAACTTGCTGAAAACTTTGACATCAATAAATGACTATCTGCGTGGCATCGCACATAATACTGCTTATTAAAATAGCTAGTTAATTAACATATTAAAATAGATTTCATAGAAGAAAAAGTTATAAATGCAAAAATATAAAAAAAAACTAAAACAAAGTAAGAAAAAAGAGGGAAACTAGTAAACCGACCTCCACGTGGTGTTTCCTGGGTAACTCTAACACGCTTTATAGTAGTATTTTAATATTTTTGGAAATACGTTTTAAAAGCCAGTTTCAAAGTAATAGCTTTCTAATTCTTGAAGACTGTGCATTTCTTCCTCTAATTTTTCGTTAGAATTATAGATCAACTTCAAAGCATTACCAATTGCCTTTATTTCGATAAACGATAAATTTACCATTCGGTCAATTGTCATTCGATAAATTGCTTATTCGATAAATTGATTTTTCGGTAAATTGTTTTTTGATAAATTGCATTTGGTCAATTGCCATTCGATAAACTGCTTTCGATAAATTCACCTAGACCCAATCTACAAAGGAGAATACATAGAGAAAAGTACTAAGTGAAGTTTATTGGAGAATTACGTTTGACATTGTATATCAATTGATTTGGATTACGTCGAGCTGTTAGTGCTAGGAGAGAATTCCAAGTGAGGACCATTGGTAGAGAAACTACGTTTGATTGATTTGGTGGATGCAGTGTTGGAGTTTTGTGGCTGCAGCCGTATTTGGTTCCATGCTGTAGAAGAGCTTGTGTCCCTGATTCTGGCCAGTTTGGACATCTTGTCTGTCATTGGAGCTATTTGCTGTGTTTGGGGACTGACGCGGTTGTGGTAGTAGGCAGAGTGGAGCAGCTTGGGTGACATCCAGGACATTGATAAGTTCGAGTGGAAGGTGGGTCAGTATAGGTATTTGGGGAAGCACTAAAAAAAGTAAAGACTTAAAAAGTGAATTTATTATTAAAGAATTACTTACTGATTGATATTGTTGTGTGACTAATGAAACGATCTGGTATTTGTTATTTAATTTTCAAATTTGTTTGACGTTTCATTTGACAGAAGCTATTTTTGACTTATAATAAAACTAAAATCAGAACATCAGATTTCAGAATAACCAATCTAGATAAAAGAAATGTACTCCTGATGAGGAGCTAGCACAAAGAGTAATTATTAATATTCAAATAATAAACAGGGCAATTTAAATTGATAAAAAAAATCATAAACATATTATGGTAGATGTCAAGAAGTAAGAACACGAATCAGTACAGATTTATGGCGCGATACGTAAAGTCGTAGCAATGTATTACAAAGACTAAACCAATCAACCATTATCACAAGCTCAACGGTGGGACAGAAAGGCCAAAGAAAAGAAATGTATTCCACAATAGCGTTTTGGAAAGTTATAATACTCATAGGGGGGAGCGGACCAAATTAATTGGGATGCTGCTAATGTGCATTACAAATAGGAGCCAAAAAATGGTATTGGGTAGTATTTAGCCGAACGATAGACGTTGCCACCGTACATGGATTTCGACGTGCTATTCGTTGCGTCTATGAAATTAGGAGTGAAGGTTTGTCTTGGGACATTCAACAATGTCATAACTTTCCAGAGTTTTTAATGACGTTCATCTAAGCATACATTGTAATCTTATAGAAGCTAGGGAAAAGCTATGAAGATGCCTAGGAAAAGATTGCAACTTGCAGCCTTTAGTTTTTTGAGTGAAACGTCCAATACCCCATTGCAAATGTTTTATACCTTATCACTCAAAATTATCAAATTGGTTTGGAATACCTTCTATATAAATATAGTATATTGTATACCTAGGCGGTAAAGTGGTTATTTTCCAGGACGAAATAATATATATAGACAGGCTCGGCTGCGCCTCGTCTGGCCACTTCTCGAGACCTGGAAAACCACATCACCGTCATGGTTTACCTATTATTTTGTATCCTACGCTATCAGAAAGCTAAATATGTTCAAGATAATAATAACAATAAGTAATACAGACACATAAATACACATGGGGCGGCTGTGGAAATTCAAACACATGAATAATATGTGGCATTGAAAGTCTATGTCAAATTCGAGGTTAGAAGGTTAGGCTTTGCGACAGTCTGTGTCAAAACTGACGCAAAACTTAACCTGCTAACCTCGAATTTGACATAGACTTACAAACATTGGTAAAATGTGACATTATACTGCTTGATTGATGATGGTAAACTGTCATATCATGGTCATGACAGCTAAACACTTTATCTGCAGCTCGTTAGCGGCAGGTAAATTTATTATCTCCGCTGACGACTTTACCTGTCGTACGGAGTGATATTTGAGTGCAGTTCGATGGTGCATTATCGCATTATGCAGGTGTGGTTCGGCAATGGTTTAACCACCCTGACAAACACCACGACGGTGGTCGAAGAGCTTGGTCAGGGACAAGTCCGTATTCAATACCTTTGCACTTTTCTTGTGGGGGCACTTGAACAATTAGGTTTGTGTTACGCCTGTCCAAACGCGAGAAGACCTTACCGATTGAATTCATGAAGCAGCCACCACCATTAATCCTAAAATGTTGCACATGCGGAAGATGCAATTATTATGCGTACACGCAAGTGCTGCGAAGCTAATGGAGTGGGGGGGGGGGGTGTCACTTTGAAAACTTGTTACAATAATGTATTGTATTTTGAGCGCAAAAATTGATTGAGAATTATTTTTGCTTATTATTTAATTTTATAAATAAAAATTTGACTTTCCGCATTATTTTTCGAAATACTTAAAAAAAAAATGTAACCACAAACTGGAAAACGCAATTTTGCGCATGTGTACCAAAAAAATTTCACCCTAACATAGCCTGCTGGGAAGAAGAGACATTGTGAATGGATTATATACGGTGTGTTACTACACGGTTTCATAAAAGTGAGTGAATATTTCTTGAATTTTGCATGGAACCATAGTTTTACATTCTGAACAACTTTTCTTAAAAACACTTTGATGCATTTAAAACAAAAAAGTTACTTTAAATGAAAAGAACATGTTTCTTATCTACTGCTCGTTAAGACTCACGAAGACTAGTCCCATATTTTAGTATTAAGATTTTCTACTCAGAATTTTATGCCACCTGAAGTTTTTCCGCCATTTTGTATACAACCTATACAAGGAATTTATTTTAATAGTTAACATAAGCGTTTTGTTTCTATGCCACCATTTAATCATACAGGTCATTTCCATAGTTACAAATGAGACCAATAGATTAGAGCGTGTATTTTAAGAGTTAACATAGGAATTATTACTTGTCAAAAAGACAATTAGAAGTTATCTTAATGTATACCACTGAAGAAAAGATACAACACAGAAGTTGTTCCTACGTATCTACTTTTTAGTTGCATACCTACATTCTGGTAACAAAATTAAAGTTTCTTATTAGCAAGTACCTAATTCAAATTCGTATGGTAACTCTTATAAGAGACGCTCTAATCTATTGATTTCATTGGTAACTATGGAAGTGACCTGTATGATTAAATGCTGGCATAGAAACAAAACTGCTATGTTAACCATTAAAATAAATTCACTGTATATACTGTTATGATACAAGCTTAATATGGTTTGAATGAAAAAATTTTAAAATTGGGATATTACAATGTGATGAAAATGGTTCGGATTTATTTGGGAATAAGGTAAATTTGTGACTGAAACATAGCTATTTGAAAATTACAGGTGGAATACAGTTTGAAAATCAATGACAAATGTTAATTTTGAAATAATGTAATATTTAGTAGGTTTAAATCAAAATAGATAAGACTAGAAGGCATAAATAAAAAATGTAGTAGTTTTGTTTCCGTTTATTGAAAATAACAAACTAAAAAGTATGTAGAAAAACGATTTTGGTCTAACTAAAATATTGAATATAACCCTGTTTCATTAAGAAAATGTTTGGCTAATATAAAAAGGGTAAAATATAAATCTACGTAGTAAATAAAAATGAAATATTAACAAATAATTAAGAGAAGCGAAGAATTAACTAAATAAAATAATTGGTATGTGGTAAAACTCAAAGGATATGAGAATTGTAATACAGGGTGTCCAAAAAATGGCTGAAAAATATGAAAAAAATTCCCTGGGCCGTATTTTTCGAAATATTTCTGGTCAAAGGTGGGTAATGAAATCCATTTATTTAAATAACTAGTGTATAATTATAGTGTCAAATATATCTGGGACTTATTAAAATATCTGTTTTTTTAATATTCTTGGGATTTAACTCAATTGTTTTCAATATTTAAGTATTTTAAAGAACTGATTTCCTGTTGAGTTTGTCAATTACTAAATATGACAAACAGGCTTTGTACAATAATAATATACGAAATCAAGCTTGGCATTGAAATATTTGTTGTATGAATAATATGTTGGTGGCACTGTAAGTTCATGTCAAATTCGATGTTAGCAGGTTAGGTTTTGCGACAGTTTGTGTCAAAACTGACGCAAAACCTAACCAACTAACCTCGAATTTGACATAGACTTACAGTGTCACCAACATATTAACAACTTACTATGGATACATTTTTGATTGAGAAATTGTTGCATTATCAATTTTGCCAGATTTATTTTTATTAATTTCGAAATATTTCGAAAAATATGGCCCAGGGTTTTTTTTTCATATTTTTCCAGGGTTCATAAGGCATCCCTCAGTAACGCACCGTAGAGTTAATCCGCCATTTTTTGGACACCCTGTATACAATTGAATAATTGAGGAGTCATATTGGGACACCTTTATTTAGGAGAATACATTTGACATATAACATAAATCAAAATGGGATTACGTCAATTTGTTTGTTGTTGAGTGGAGCTTCCAAAAAGGGTGTCATCGGAGAGAGAAGGTGCGTTTCAGGAAGTGGCTACTGTGGCAGGTAGACGTCTAGGTTTATTCTGTTGGCTGGTTGCTGTCAAGAATTGGTAATTTGCTAATATTGGACGACGATTGGGACTGGTGGTCTGTTTGTGAGCAGTGCATTGCAGGAAGCTACTTAAAAAGGTCGAGTTTCAGATCAAAAATAGGTTGCTGTCTTGAACGTTGTGTGAGGAAAATAATGAAGGTGGGTGATTTCTTATCAAATCCTAACTAGAAAACAAATAAAGACATTAAAAAGGTGAAATTAGTTAAGAGACAAGAACTTACAGAGTTATTTAATATTATTGTGTACCTTTCAAAAGATTGGGCATTTGTCATTAGAATTTTAAAACTGTTTTGACATTTGGTTGACATACGTTGTGACGTATGAGACAAATCACATTGGAAATATTAGAAAATCAATTTTTCAGAAACAAGTAACTATATAAAAGAACCCACCCCTGTAAAGTTGTCAGTAGCTATTTCAAATAAATTATTGACATTATTATACAAAAGAGGGCCATTCGTAATTAAAATACCTAATTAAAATTAATATTTGAAAGTTCTGCACATTTAAAGATACAGCCGTAGTGTAGCTAGTGCAATACTTATCCACTGTGGCTCATTCACCATATATGATCACTGGAATACACCTTCCACGTCGGTATGTAATATGCTATTCATTAGTAATTAATTACCTACTTTTCTAAACAGTAATGAAAGTTAGAACTAAAATACATCCAGTGTGGTCATTACTATTTTCTTTAAATTACAAATCTGCGCTACGATATAGGTACGTATCCAAAAATGTCTTAATGATGGCCAAAAAAAGGCTCAAAACGTAATCAAACCGTAATGTGGGGTTCATTGTTAAATTCAGAATAAAACTGTCTTCTAAAATTTAAGATCAGGAAAACAGGATCGTATTTAAAAAAATGAAGTTGATCATAGAAGGCAAACGTCGGATAAAAAAAATGATAACGTACTCTATAAGTAAATTAAAGTTGCTATAAAGAAGTTCTGTCAGTTTTTCTCAAACTGCAATATTAACGCCAGAAAAAAGATGGAGTCGAAAATTCATTTTTGTTCAAGTTAAGATAACTCAAGGGTTACTGAGATAATGAGGCAAAAGTATTTATTTAGAGTACTAGATCTAGTTATCATTGAAAACGTATGCCCAGGGATCGGGTTCAATTGCCGGTTCATTCTCCAGATCTTATTTATGGGGCTGTTTAAAGGAAAAAATGTATTCCGTTGTAATCGAGAGTTAGCAGAACATAATAAATAGAATTCAAGAAGCTGCAAAAGAAATGTTTCAAAGGCTGGAACAACTATATAATGCTCAAAAAGCTCTTTAATTGAAGGATGGCAGAAAATGTTAGTCAATATTATGATTTAGTTAATTTTGTATGTAATTTGATATTAATCCTAAATATGTACGGTGTAGATTATTATGTATATTCATTGTGTAATGTTCTTGTAAGTTACGGTTACCAATCTGATGACCACCGTCAGATAAGACACTTCTCGCGCGATTAGCACCAATAGAGATTATAACTACATCTGTTTTAGCTAGTTATCTTGTCTTTTTGTACGCTTGCTGCTTGCGATAAAGCCCACGTGCGATTTCTGAAATAGTTTTATTTATTAAAATCGAATTTCGGTGGCCCAGACCAAATTTAGCACAGCTAAGTCACTGTTGTTCTTATAATCAGTTATGCAGTTATGTGTCACACTCATACAATGCAAGTTATGCAAATTAGTTATGTAATGCATCGGCGCACAAGGGTTGTAATTTTTATCTAGTCAGTTTCGAATCTGCCTTCGCGTCGTAAAGTTAGTCTGCGAGTAGAACCCGTAATGTTACATGTGTGCATATTTTAAAACTTCTAAGGGTGTGGTCGGATGTGTAAATTATATCCATATTTCTTAGTTTGAAGGGTAAGTGTTATTGTATTAATTAATTAATATTGTATTAATAATATAATGTTCGAAAATTAGTAGTATAATTCTATTTGTGGAAATAGCTACCTATTTCAGAAACTTTGTGAAAACGTTGTAGTTCTAAACGTTATCTATTGGTTCCACGAATAAAAACTGTTCACGAATTTTCTGTTTTAATAATTTTCGGTTAGTATAGGTATACATATATGATCTGTATACGGTGTGACCTCCTATTGAATTTGGATTAATGTGCGAGTTAATATTTTCTTAACTATATCAATTTCCAGTTGAATTTTTGTGATAGAAATGTGTGCCTGTGACCCCTCGATAAACGTGTCTTGACGTGTAGGCAGAGCTGGGCAAATTACTTTTAAAAAAGTAATTAATTATTAATTACCAATTACCGCCCAATGAAGTAATTGAATTACCAGAGATTTCAATTACTCACATGAAATAGTAATTCAATTACTAGTTACTTAGAAATTGTAATTGTACAACATCAATTACTTTTTCAATTACTTTCAATAGAAATTATTGTCATATAGTTGTATTTAGTAGACTTTGTTGCAAGTTGCAACTATCATTAGTGTCGTGTCAATTGATAATCGTAATCTACATATGCTTAATTTTTATGTTTTGTTAACTAGGAGTATAGTACTTTATCATTTTGAAGGTTTATTGATAATTAAATCTTGTAGCTACATGCACCGTTAACCAAAAGCAAAAGTTTTTAGTTTGTTTTGATGTAAGATGTAAGTAAATAAATAAAGTCAAGGATAACAATTATACAAGGAGTCCCAGAAAGAATGGGACACCGATTGGTCATAGACTTCTTAAGTTATAATAAACCGATTAAATCTAATATACACAGTGGGCCAAAAAAACGGTACAAAGTGTAAATACTTATATTTCCAATAATTATTAGCGAATTCAAATATTTTTTAAAAAAGCTAAATGCTTACACTTTGGAGATTGAAAATATGTTGTATTTGCAATAATACAACGGTTCAGTTCGATTTTATTTCACTTTAATGAAGGCGATGCGAAAACGGGAGCTTTTAATAATGTGAAATAAAATATTGAACAAATTTAGTAGGTAATGACTTTCGTTTTATTTGTTTCGTTGTTTGGTTGCTGTGATTTTAGTTTTCGTTTTTGATTAATCGAAGTCCTGAAGAAAATGGTAGGTAAGCATAATTGAGTATTGGATTGAGCTATCTGAGAAGCAAGTAGCTTCTGCACTTCAGCTTGGGCACTTGCAAAGATAATTGCATGTGATTGTTGATAAAAGTTGTGGGAATATTGAATCATTGTTTTAGATAGCATATTTAATAATTATTTAAATAATGTTTGTTATTACCGTTAAATACAACAATATTTCGTAAAGTTCTAAACAATAATTTAATTAAAAACAGCATTTTTTGCATGGCTTTATTTAACCACGAACTGCTTTATTTCCATCTATAAAGATTGAGCTTTTCGATGGTATAGTAATCATACAAAGATATTAGGGGCTACAAAATCTGTACCGTTTTTTTGCCCACTGTGTATTTTAGTACAAAGTAAGAAGGTATAGGGACAATTTTAATTTTTTTATTTATATGTTAATTTCCACATAGGTTATCACTGAAGTTGAGCTTTTTATCACGAATGTGGGTTTAGTCGCAGAGGCTCGTAGGGCTAAAGCAACTAAGCCATATGAGGGATAAAAAGAAACTTCCAGTGCCGAGGGGTACATTGTTTTTTTAAAACGAGAAATCGCTAAATTACATCATTTTAACCAACTTCTGTAGGTTATGTTAACGTCGGTTGACGTTTACGGCCTACAAAGAGTCGGAACACAATGGATTACTTCACTGCTGATTTCTCGTATTTTAATGACTGTCCATTTAAAATAATATATATTTTTTCGAATATGAAGAAATGTCGAATTTTATTTTGGCTAGATTTTGTAATTATATTAGAAAAAATAGCACGCTGAATATGTTATAAAAATGATTTTTCCAAGTTCGTGATAAATTAATCCACTCGGTTTGCATTGTTCGCTCTTGAATTAAATGTTGAAAAGCTCTCACTTTTCTTAACTTGTAGAACAATCTAAGACAAAGGTTATGATCAATGTGGATGAACCGAACATAATTTCTGTAGAGAATAAGAACTTAGAAAGGGTCAACGAATATATATATCTGGGGCAAAAATTATTAATCAATAAAGAAAACCAAACAGCGGATATATGTAGAAGAACACGTCTAGAATGGGCAGCTTTTGGAAGAACTTCAACGATCTTGAAAAACCAGAAAATACCACTCAACTTACGGAAAAGAGTATTTCATCAATACGTACTCCCTGTCCTCACTTATCACAGCCAGACATGGACGCTTACTAAGGCAAATATGGACAAAATTGCTAAGACGCAGAGAAGCATAAAACGTCAAATGCTGAATATAAAGCTGAGCGATCGACAAAGGAACGAATGGGTGCGTCAGAGAACTCAAGTCATAGATGCTATAGAGCATGTTGCCTCACTTAAATGGAGATTCTGTGGACACACGATGAGGCAAAGCGACAACTGCTGGAATAAAAAAATCCAGACCTGGAGGCCATGGACAGCAAAGCGTTCGAGAGGAAGACCACAGCTTCGATGGGCCGATGACATAAAGAAAACGACAGGGTTAAATTGGAGAAACATAACGCAGGATAGAGACGTCTGGAAGAGATATGGGGAGGCCTTTGTCCAACAATGGGCGAATGAGGGCTGAAAAAGAAAGAAAGAAAGAACAATCTACTATTAAATACGCCTAACATGAGGCTGAATGACGAAAACATATAACTTACCTAAGTATACAAGGTGCAGCATTGGATTTCTTAATGGTTTGAAAGCAAAATTCTATTTAGATTTCATAAAGTCAGTTTCCAATGGCAGTGGGAAGGAATATATTACATTGACTCCCGTTGCCATTAGAGACGAGAGGCAATGTGATTAATAATAAAACAACTAGCCTCTTGATTTTCATATTTAGATATTTTTGAATGCAGCTGAATACAAGACATAGTCTCATCATAAAATGTAAAAGTGGCATATGTATAACTCTGGACTAAAATGTCATTTCCTTCCTTGTATGATTACAATTGATTAGGTAGGTACTGTTTTCGCTAACGCTGGAGAATTAAACTACATCCGCAGTAGCCATATGCATAGCTATAAAAAAAATGTGTTAGGTAACTTTTGAAATTTTAAAACAAAATAGCAAGTTGGTGTTGATCACGGACTGTTGAAAGTTGCCAGGTGACTGGTAAACCTAGTTGAAAACTACTGATTGAAATATGAATTCGTTCATCAGATACAAAGACAAATGACATTTGCTCATGCACGTAACAATGAAGTCATTATTACATTCAAGAGACCTTTATACCATGTATTCAAAAAGAAATTAAATAAGGGCTGGCCATGGAAAATAAAACTAATGTCAACAGCAAGCTTTAGAGACAGCAATCTTTAGAATTTTCAATCACAGCTTGCTGTTGACATTAATTTTATATTCCATGGCTAATCCTTATGTAATTTCTTTTTGAACATACCGTATAAGAAACGGGAAAAGATACGTATTTCATAAAATTACTGTAAACGTTGGACAAATACATTGCTTGGGTTGCTTTCATATTTTTACTTCAAATTTCAAAGTTTTATCAACGTCTTTAATAATACCTATTAATTTTATCAAAATATTTAATTGATTTTAAGTTTAGGGCAATAAAATACCTGAAATTACATAAATTGGGTCAATATGCACTGTTCTTTTAAAAAAAAACTAAATGAAATTTTGTGTAAAATCATTAAGAAGCCAATATTTGAATGCCTCGTAATTATAATGGGGGTTTTGTATGTTTCGCCCGTCAACGCAGCACCCTGTATAACGTAAAGAAGTAATGTTGGATGAAGTGAGCGAAATTATAAGAAACTCAATATTTTTATAAGACACAATTCCAGATTTTTAATAATAATCCAAGCTGAATTGCTGCAGCAGTCCGTAAACAATTCTTCATAGCCGCAAAATTATGCACTAGTTACCAGTATACAAATCAGCACATGAGCATTACAAGGCAAGAAAGCAACAAAGAATGGATAATTTACAAAATGTTCAATGCAAGGATACGGTAAACTTATGCGGAGTTTTTAAGTTTAGTAGTACCATGTACCATACCCCATATTGCATTTTTGAATCAACCGGGCATGGAATTTTGCAATTAGGTACATTTTATTTATGTGTTGTACTTTGTTTAAAAGTTGTTATTAGATTTTGGCCGTTTAGTTCAATTCCTAACTCAAAAACGTAATATTCTGAATTTAACGCATTTTACACTTGCACGGCAGTATACCCTTATGCTAGTACAACATTTAAAACAAGCAAATTGAAATGAATAAGTAACTGTTATAAACCCATATCATCTAATGGAGCTATTGTAACTTACATTTTTACCGTAAGTATTGTAATCTGTAATATACTTACCGCAAATATAGTTTTAGCGTCCTACACAATAAATATTAGCTTCACTATTACAACTTACATATTACATCTATAGTATACACGCATCAATGCACTCTTTGCTCGTTCGTGCACGAGTCGTACAAAATCCGCATGTTGCACAAAAGTTGCTGTTATTCGACTCGCCAGAGAAAATCATAAATTATCGTATTTTTTGCGTTCTAGAGATTTAGCACCCAATCGAGGTCAACAATTCAGTAATTGAATTACCATGAAGTAATTCAAATACCGCGAGTAATTCAATTACCACAGGTAATTGAAGTACTTATAAAGTAATTTAAATACTTTAGAGTAATTTCACTATACAAAAGTAATTAAGTAATTGAATGTAGTAATTAATTACCTTCAAAGAGTAATTGTAAAGTAATTTTTATCAAAAGTAGCAATTCGCAATTACAATTACCGCATTTTGAAAAGTAATTCAATTCCAAGGCAAATAAATAAAGAGGAATTTAATTAGTAATTGAATTACAAAGTAATTAATTACTGCCCAGCTTTGCGTGTAGGTTTATAATTTAGTTTTATCGAACACAGATTTATATTTTATATAAAATTTAACAGCGTTTTTAATATTTTCAGGGGCTTGAAATTGGTTAACTGCTATTAGCGAGGCCGATTGTAAATTGTTCGATAGTTATATCTATTTATTCGAACAACAGTTTTACTGAAATCGCACCGGTGCCCTCACCGAGGGGGAGTAGATAATCGAGGTATTTCGGTTAGCCAAGGTTTCAACCCTTGCACAAGTGCCGTTAAAGATCGTTTGCGTAGAGTGTTGCTGATTTTGCTAAAAACTTGTTCTGAAGCTATATACTTACCTTTTGTTCGTTGATTCTGAACGGCTTGATGTCTGACATCGTTGATCGGTTGGATTTGTGGACTTTGTGTAATGAAGTATATTAATATGTATCAAAGCTATCTTTCAGTTTTTAAAGTTTCAAAATAGTTCTAAAACTTTTCTAGGTGCTAGTGAACCGTTGCTGACCTATTTGGATTGACCTGTTGCGTATATATTTGGTGAGCACATTGTCTTTTGAATTTTCCATTTTTTAGTATCCACTTACCATGCGTTATTGTATAATCTACCAGTTAAAAGAACGGGTTATTCCTAGAGCTTAACAAAATGTGTCAGGCAGTCCTTTTAAGTGTAGTGCTCGGTCCACAGCCACAATCAACACCATTTTGCTTCGACAGCTACTCTCATCTCTCGACGACCACATTGTTTCTAAGTCACTTGATATTTATTTTTAGAGCACCCAGGAATATTAAAAGTAAGCTTTTGTCATCTTCTAGAAGCTGTGGCAGCTCGTTATAGTTGTATTTGGGAGGTTCTTAATTTTTAACAATTACTAAGCAAAAAATAACAACCTACATTCCGCCAATGTTGTAATTCAAATATAGCATTTACCTTTAATTTTAATAATAATCCAAAAGGAATATGCACAGAATAAAAAGTATTCAAAACTCAACACAAAATGTACGTAAGTGTTCAAAGACGAAATACGATCATTTATTTAATGAAAAGTAGACCATGTGTTAGATCCACAGGTCCATTTGTTTTTCTTCTAAATTTCCACAGAAAATTAATTTCTAAATTGCGAGTTCTAACCCTATTTTGTAGGTTGAAATTTAATCCAATGTTTTTTATTTTAAACTTTTCAGCCAGCGGTAGGCTTTTAAAGTTAATTTTGAGTATACTTAGTTATGCTATTATCCGCTATTTTTGCAGAAAACTAAGTGAAACAACCGAAATAACCCAAAACAAATAAACAGGCTGTAACTGCAATCGACATTATGTCTAACGGCCCGGAAGAATTCAAGAATTGATAAGACCGTCAGTTGCCTTTATGCTCCAATCGTATTACATTTTGAGGGCACAGTGTTTATAAATAAGATGATAACCGAGGAATTAAGCACTTCTTTGGCTACAACGTTGTTTAGCTTCTCTCCGTCACATTGAAACTGTGATAGTTTTATCTGCAACGTCAGAATTTTCGGTCGTAATTGCCATATAAGTTTGACCCAATTTTGAATCGCCCCAAACAGCTCCTAGCGGCTCACTGCATTGATAACAGCGAGTGTGTTGACACATAATTCATGTTATGTTGACATACTTCTTTCATGTTTTAAGCGGTATGAAATTACCTTCGAATCTCGTTACTTTCTCGGCTAGCTAAACATCACCTTCTTACCTAGAAAATGTCAATGTCATTTGGTAATTTTTTTATTTAGTTTTATAGTGCCTCAACAACTAAGGTCTTTGGCACTAATTAAAGTTTACAATTTATTTCCTATGTTAGTTAAAATAATTAGTATTCTAATAATTTTAAGTTCAGGTTAAGTGGAAGAGCAGCAAACAACCTTATGTTGTCTGGCTGAACTTCGCTTGTGAATATTACATTCAACGGTTGTATTCCTTATCTAATTTTTTTCTGGTTGAATAAAGGCATATTATTATTATTATTATTATTATTTTAAGAACACGATCAGTTTTTTTATTTCATTATTGTCTATTCCCAATATTGATTTTAAATCTTCGCTGAGTTGAACTACATTTCTTTCTCTTGAATATTTGTTACAATATAGGATAATATGTGAAACAGTTAGGTTGGTTTGACAAACGTCATTACGTTGTAAAAGGTAGTCGCGAGTAATTCTCGGGTATGCTATCCGCAGTCTTGGTAGACCCAATTCCAGTTTTCGACTCGGGGATGGGGAGGACCAGGCCTGGGTGTTGTCTTTAATCATCCGGAGTTTATTATCCGTTCGTGACATACAATAGTTGTTCAATTTAAGTGGAAGATGGCTTTTATTTAGGAATTTCATATCTGGAGCACTAACTGTCGGATCATCTAGTGCTATGTTTGTGGTAGCTTCTTTCGCCTTTGTATCAGCCATTTGATTCCCAATTATGCCTATATGTGAGGATATCCAGATGAACTTTACATATTTTTTTTTTGTATCTCGAACAGCACGTCGTGTATTATTTGTATATATGGATTACTAGAATATAGTTATTTCAGGGATAGCACTGCACTTAAAGAATCGGATAGTATTACGAACTTTAGTTGGTCATTGTTTTTTATCAAATCAAGTGCCTTGTTAATCGCGTATAGTTCTGTACTAAACACTGTCGAGTAGTTGTAAGTTTAAGGGTTTTTTTTTAAGTTCGCACACACAATTGCACACCCAATACCGGTATCTGTTTTTGATCCGTCTGTATATATCGGACGATAATCGGGAAATCGTGACAGTATCTCAGCTAACAATGTCTTATATTCTATTCTAGGTGTGTTGTGTTTAGGGAATTTGGCTAGGTCCAAACATATGTCGGGGGTCGGGATTGTCCAAGGGGTTCTTAACTGTTGGTTTCAATAAAGATTCACGTTTTGGTGGATATTATCTAGGGACTTCTATGCACGGAAATTAAAGGGAGAATAAATTTAGGTTTTTTTATTGTAAGCATTCTGGTATTGCGGGTTGATCGTTATTTGGTAGTTTAAATGGTGCTTATTTGCCAAAACTGATGTAACATGGTTGAATAGTTGTTGGTCTCTTATTATGTCGGGAGGAGCATGGCATCGAACATCTTCAGGAGAACATCCTGATTTCCACCCCAGTTATTACAAGAAACCGTTTTCATAAGATCCAATGATTTTCTACATCTGTTTCTAAGATCTTGAATATGCGATACCCAATTTAACTTCCTATCAAAGATAATTCCTAGGTAATGGAATTCTTCTGTATACTGCAGTTGTTGGCCATTTAGTTGCAGATCCGGCTTTTCTGGTGTTCGCTTATTCGAAAATTGAAGACATCTTGTTTTTTGGGTTGAAAATTTAAAGCCATTCATTTCACTCCATTTCTGTAGTCGGCTTAGTGCTATCTGTAGCTGTTGTTGTATATCTTTAATGTCTTGGTCTGTACAGTATATGACTAAATCATATGCATACTGGAGACATCTCACAGGAGATTTTACATTGACGGTAATGTCGTTTATAGCAATAGCAAATAGAAGTACACTAAGCACGGACCCCTGAGGAATGCCATTTTTCTGTTATTTTATTACAGAGTCTTTACTACCTATCTTAACGAAAAATTTTCTACCTGCAAGAAAGTTCAATATAAAGTGAACTATTTCTCCTCGTAATCTCCAATTAAGAAGAGCTAAAACGATCTTTCTTGTCCATACAGTGTCATAGGCTTTGTGAATGTTCAAGAATATTGCAACAGTGTCTTCTTTAATGACCAATTTATTCTTTATGTCGACTTCCAAGCGTGCAATATTGTCTGAGGTTGATCTACCTTGTCGGAATCCGCTCTGGAGGGGTGATCTGCGTTTAGGGGTACCACCCTAAACGGTTGCTTACCATGCCTTCTAATATTTTACATACGGTACTTGTTAGGGAAATAGGACGGTAGCTTTCAGGAAGAAGTTTATCTTTACCTTGTTTCAACAGTGGAAACACAATGGATAGTTTCCAGGAATGAGGAAATTGTTTAGATACCCATATATGGTTATAAAAGCTCAACAGGATGACTTTGGATGGATTAGGCAAGTGTTGTAGCATTTTCTAATGAATTGTATCGGGTCCGGGACTGCTATCGTTGCACTGGGCTAGTGTATGATCCAATTCCTTTATGCTAAACTTTATGTTATATGATTCGTTGTCACCAGGTGGGATAGTAATGCCTTGAGCTTCGAGTTGCTGTTTATATTCTTGAAAACTATCCTTGTAATTTGATGTACTTGGAATATTAGCGAATGTGTCACATAAGTGATTTACTATCTGATGGTGTTCGGTACTTATGCTATTACCAATGTTTAGTGCAGGTATTCTGAAGCTATTTTCTTTTCCTGAGATTTTTTAAATTGTTTCCGACATTTCTTTGTTGGTTGTGGAAGTGCTTATAGAATCTATGTAATGTTTCCATGATTCTGTTTTGCTATTTCTGACGGTTTTCCTGGCTATGGCTCTCAATTTTTGCAATTGTATTAAGTTGTCTATATTAGGTTCTCGGCGATATTGTTAAAAGTTTTTTTTTAAATTTCTTATAGCTACCTTGCAAGCATTATTCCACCATGGCACCTTCCTCCCTGAAGAATTTATATTCTGTTTAACAGGTATAGATACCTTTGCGGCGTTTATTATCGAAGCTGTGATATCATTCGTTGATAAATCGATGCTCGTGTTTTTAGAAAAAGTTAAGCCGTGTGTTAGAAGGTATTCTTCGAAATGGTTCCACTTCGCCTTTTACATGTTCCATTTCTCAGGATAAGTAACAAAGTTAGGAGTATAAGCAGTACTTACAACAACTGGGAAGTGATCACTTCCATGTAGGTCCTTCCCACTGAAGATCTGGTTGTAGTCTTGGATGGCAAATGGATAAATCAATAGCTGAGAAACTGTTGGATCTGCTACACCAATGCGTATAACTACCATCGTTTAGTAAGGAAACTGTGTCTATATCCAGCATCTTCCCAAGGATTCTTCTCCTTCGGTCAGTGCTTTTACTTCCCCAGATAGTATTGTGAGCGTTAAAATCGCCACCTAAAATATATAATTCAGGCAGCTGCGCTAGTAGATCTTCTTACTCTTTTAATTCTATCTGGTGGTAGGTAACCGTTGCAAGTTGTTATTTTTTTCGGTAGAAACACTTGTACTGCGATTGCTTCTAAAGTTGTGTTTATGGGAAAGTTTTGTGAATGGACATCTTCTTTAACATCGATAGTTACTCCACCACTGGCATGGTGATAGTGTTGTCTACATTTACTATAAGTGTTGGAACCTTTTAATGTCCCCAAAATTGTTGGTTTGAAATGCGTCTCTTGTAAACATATTATATTAGGTTGATAAGGTTGATAATTAGATATAAGTAACTGAATTACTGGTAAGCAGGTATAAAACCCGTTGCAATTGAATTTGATTATTTTAGTCATGTATCTTAGTCTGTAATGTCAGGATCTTCTTTGCATGAGGAAGTCGATGTGCTGGTCATGTAATCGTCGGGAAAGTTTTCTTCATATTGTATCTTTCTGATGTTTGATATAATTCTAGTAAACCTGTACTTTGCCCTGCGGTGTCTAAGAAGACTATATAAATCTTTCAGTTACAAGATTGTCGACGTCATCTGAAAATGTTTTAGCGGTTTCCAGTGGATTTTCAGATTTGCTTAATTTATTAAAAAAATTGAATTTATCGTAATTAAACTTATACTGAGTGGGTTCATTCAGTAGCTTCTGTTGGATTGGTTGTAACATATCTTTCCAGGTTAGTTGATTTTCTTCTTCCGTCTTTGTTTTTTCGATTTTTTCTGCTTAACGGGGATATTAATAGTGACTGGCTCTACCCGCGTGTGTATTTGATTTTGAAAGTCGTTACTCTGCGCCATAGGAGTGGTTTCGTTGTTGTTATCTTGCGTGATAGGTGTTGATTCGGCACTTGTACTTTGCAGAGCACGGTTGTTTGCATTACTTGCCATTATGCTTAGTTGCAACGGTGACTTACAGTTTAGCGAGTTATGTCCGATCTGCTGACATTTGAAACATTTCATTTCATCTATTTGTAAAAAGATACGATATTCATCTCCATCGAAGTTGATCAATAATGAATTAGGAATGGGATTATTTTCTTTAGGTATTTATATAAACAAACCTGCGGAAACTCAAAATGTGCGATTATTCTGTATCAGTTAACCCTGGTCTTATGAAGTAGGTACATGGGTCAAACTATTTTGATTCCTTTATCTCTGAGCAGATTTTCCAAGTATTCGTTAGTTATTGATGGGCAAATATTAGAGATGATTAATTTTTTAGTTGGGGTTATTAGTTTTCTGCATCCTACATCCTGTATCTAATATTTTTAATGTAAGAGGATTATCTATAAAATCGTCTGCAAGTTCTTTAGAATTCAAATAAACACAAATGCGCCCGTTAGATAACCTTGAGGCTGATAGAATATTTTTTGGTTGTACTAGTTTTCCAACCGTGTAAATGTAATCTTTAAGCTGTATGCCATTTATTGCTTTCAAAACTATTGCCTGATCTTTGCAAGGGTAAGTTATTGTAAAATAACTACCTTCAAATCTCGTTACTTTCCCGGCTAGCTAAACATCGATTTCTTACCTGGAAAATGTCAATGTCATTTGGTAAATTAAATTTCAATAAAAGTGTTGCTAATGGAAAATCCTTTATTAATTGGACAGCTAAATAATATATACGTATTTTTCTACAAAATATGCGACCAAACAGAAAGTAATTAAAAAGGAACACATCAGAACTATACCTATCAAAAGTATCCTACTCGTTTTTAGGATATGAATTGTAAATATTAACAGTCACATTCGACTGTTCAATTAATCAATAAATTGTGAGAGTCGGTTCATGTTGTTCAAAATTATATTGTGCTGTTGCTGTTTTAGGTAAAAGAATCATAACTCGTGTTTCTTGATTTTGGACATCAGTAATTTGAGACAACATATTACCAATTTTTAATTTTCAGTTTATAGTATATTACATACCGAGGTGGAAAGCACTCCATCCCTGTTGAGAGAACTATAGTTTAGCGAGATGCGTAGCCTCGAGGTGAACTAGTTCTCCAGACACAGGAATGGTACTTTTGCCAAGGTTTGTATACTATTTTATTCAAAATCATTTACTAAAACAAGCAGAATTATAATAATAAAAAGAACCAACCTCCATAATATTATCGTTTGTTTGCATTTACTCAGTTTATTTAACAAACAAAATGTCCGATAGTGAAATAGAGTATACTCCCCCAGAATTGGTGGAATCTGCACAAAAATTAACACTGAATCTCTTACCTGAGGAAAGCAAACTACGATACAAAAAAACGTATAGAGATTTTCGCGACTGGTGCTTTAAAAAAGAGGTTCAAAAGTACACTTCTGAGAGCGTTATACTCGCTTATTTCGGCGTCGTGGCTAAGATTAAAAAACCATCCACCATGTGGTCTCATTATTCCATGTTAAAGAGTACTGTCAACTTTAAAGACAATGTTGATATTTCGAAATATGCAGTTTTAAATATTCTAGGCTGCTTTGGTTATTGGTATCTCAGGTGTATGCCGAAGTGAGGAACTATACAAAATGAAGACCGGTGATGTAGATCTACAACAACAAAGAGCAGTTATTGTGATTCCAAACACAAAAACTTACCAGCCAAGATCGTTTGTCGTAGCTGATATCGAATAGGTAGAAATTTTGAAATGTTACGTTAATCTACGCAAGAATGTTGAGTGTGACCGATTCTTCTTGCAGTTAAGACATGGCAAGTTGACAAAACAACCATACGGTCATAATTCAATTTCCCTATTTTCTAAAAAAATCGCAAGCTATTTACAATTAAGCAAAGTAAATACAAACACTGGCCATTGCTTTCGGCGCACAGCAGCAACATTGCTTGCAAACAGTGGTGGAAACATCCTTAATTTAAAAAAAACTGGAAGGATTGAAGTCGAGTACGGTCGCAGAAGGTTATGTGGGTAATTCCTTAGATTTCTAAATATTGGATTAATAATAAGTTCATATATTATAAAACCCAGTAACCTATATAAAAAAGTAATCTTTCTAACAAACGCTCTAGAACAGATACAAATTTTTCATTCTTTCCTGATGGTGCCTTTCTGCATCCTCTGTAAATTTTGTAAACCAAGTAGGCTCCTCTTCTGATTTTCTTTTTACAGACTTCCCTTGTTTTGGCGTGATGCTTGGTGGTTCATCGGGAACAGGGGTAGAAGCACCACTAGCAGTAGAAACTGGCGATTGTGGTCCGCTGAACGACTCCACAGACCTAGGTTAGAATAAGAATTTATTGTACATCAATTTTAATAATTTATATTGTTACTTACCATCTCTATACTGCTGCATTCTGCAACTGGATGTATTTCAGGATTTTTGCAAAGTAGTGAATCCATAATGTCAAATGATTTAAAAGACATTTTTCCTCTGCCCGTCTTTGAATTGTTATCAACAACCATTTTATATGCTTTTTTAAATTTCTTAAATTTATTGTTGCACTGCTACCACGTCACAGTACTACCAGTTTTTTTAAATTTTAATGCAAATTTTAACAGATGCTTTTATTGGTTAACTTTTTTCCGTCGAAATCTTGTCTAAAAGTTCATATATAAAAAAAATTACAATTTAATTTCAGAATCACTCCAATGATGGGTATTGGTACTTTCGTCGACATCCATATCTGTTGTACTACTACTTGACTCAACTTTTCTACCACCGAATCTTCGTTGATGTCATTATTGCTGGCAATATTCTTCCCTTCATGTACAAGTTTAACGTGTTGTTTCACTGTACTTTCGTATGAAATATAATCGCAGTGGCCACATCTGGCCAAATTTTCAGGTTGCCCATTCATATTTGCAATTATAAAGCTCATATTACATTTCCAACGCTTCGTTATCTTATATAACTACCTTCCATTATAATAATAATAATAATAATACCTTTATTGGCCCAACAGGTGCACCCCAATTACAGGACAAATTGCATAAATTTAATTTAAATAGTGTACTTACAGCTGTAGTCTAATGTAACAATATATAATATCTATTTTAGATCTTGACAGAATAAGCGACGTAATAACTAAACCAAAATTTAAATTAAAATTAAATGAAGATTAAAAACTAAAAACTAAGTCTAGCCCATTTTATAATATGATGGTGATTTAAGCAACACATTTGTGTTAGCTTTTGCACAGTAAAATGTATAAGCATAACGTGATTGCATTCTAGGTATATGGAAATTAAGTTCAGATAGAATTGCAGGAACATCAATTTTATTATTTATTAATGTATAAAGAAATACTAAAAAAGAACAAATTCGTCGAAATTCCAGACTATCAAAACCAACGGGTTGCAATAGATGATAATTATCAATACCCCTTTCAGGATAATGACCTGTTAACTTGAAATGTACAAATTTTAAGAATTTTCTCTGAACCTGCTCTAGATTGTTTATATGTATTTGGTAGTAAGGACTCGTAATGGCTCGGTAATGGCGAAATAAAACTAGAACGGGGAAAATCGCTGATATATTCTGGAAAAACAGATGAGGGTTCTATACATGAATATGGAGTAGCGATCATGTTGAGTCAAGAAGCTAGAAAATCACTAATAGAGTGGCAAAGTATTTCTGAAAGAATAATTATGGCTAGATTCCGTGCTAAATTCTTTAATATCATAATACTAAATATATATGCCCCGACAAATATTGAGTCACATGAAAATAAAGAAGAGTTTTATGAACAACTACAGAAAATATATGACAGCAATCGGAACAAACATAAAAGAGACATAATAATAATGTTAGGAGACATGAACGCCAAGATCGGTAAAGATAACACAGGTAGGGAAGAGATAATGGGAAAAGAAGGTATAGGTGTGATAAATGAAAACGGTAAGATGTTTCTAGATTTTTGCGCAACAAATAATTTAGTAATAGGTGGAAGCATTTTCCCACATAAACCAAATCATAAATTAACATGGACAGCACCCGGTGGGAAATTTCAAAACCAAATAGACCATGTAACAATAGATAAGCAACACAGAAAATGTTTGATGGACGTTAGAGCTATGTGGGGCGCAGATGTAGGCTCGGACCACGCCCTAGTGAGGGCAAAATTCAGAGTTAAATTAAAAGCGATAAATAAACACAAACAATGGAAAATTAAATACAATACGCACCGTTTGAAAGATGAAGAAATACAAAAACAATTCCAGGCGCAACTGGCAAATAGGCTAGATCAAAGCTATAATATAGAGGAGAAATCGATAGAGCAATTATGGTCAGAATACAAAGAAGCCATGATAGAAACGGCAGAAGAATTACTAGGCAGGAGAAGAAAAAATGAAAAGACGTGGATGACAAACAACACATGGAAATTAATCGAAGAAAGAAATAAGATCAAATTAAAAATATTAAGTGAATTATCGCAGGAGAGGAAAAAACAATTAGAACAATTATATTGGCTTAAAGACAAACAAATAAAAAAGAGTGCAAGAAAAGACCGAAGAAAGCAACAAGAGGAACTAATGGAGGAAGCAGAGAAAGCAGCCAGAATGCATGATATGAACACTTTATATAATGTAACACGAAAAATGGCAGGACAGACAAGCTATATGACAACGCACATAAGAGACAAGGATGGTAATGTACTTAAATCAGAACAAGAGATAGTTGAGAGATGGCTGGAACATTTCAAAGAAATCTACTCTAAACAGGAAGAAAGAAACCTAGAAACTAACAATGAAGAGGTTGATGAGCAAATGGGTGAAATTAATCTAAACTTGGGTGATATCTCAAAGGATGAAATACGAAAGGCCATAAAAAACCTGAAAAAAGACAAGGCAGCAGGTTTGGACAACATACCGAGTGAACTAATTAAAGCAGGAGCGGAAACAAGTGTGAATATATTACACTGCTTAATTAATAAGATTTGGATAGATGAAAAACTACCGGAAGAATGGACTGTAGGATTAATTATTAAACTACCAAAAAAGGGTGACCGGACAAAATGTGACAACTGGCGAGCTATAACAATATTAAACACCACTAGTAAAATTTTAACGAAGGTCATACTAGAAAGGCTAAAAGACGAAGTAGAAAAACTACTTAGAACCAATCAAGGAGGCTTTAGAGCAAGAAGATCTTGCACAGATTTAATAGGCACACTAAGGATAATATTAGAAGAAGGTAACGAGTGGCAAAAAGAAATCCATCTAGGTTTCGTCGATTTTAAAAAGGCCTTTGATAAAATTGATAGAACAAAAATGTGGCATATACTGAAAGAATATGGCCTACCCAGAAAATACATTAATCTAATTAAATTATTGTATGAAAATTACAGTGCATGTATACAACACAATGACACGAGAACAGAAACTTTTGCTATAGAAACCGGAGTTCGACAGGGATGCATTCTGTCACCCCTGCTATTTCTTATTGTAATCGACTGGGTGATGAAGCAAATGACGGACAATAAGAAAGGTTTAGACTGGAGATTTGGGTGTAAACTGGCAGACTTAGAATTTGCCGATGATGTTTGCCTAATACATGAAAAAAGAAGTCACATGCAAGAGAGACTAAAATTACTGAATACTATAGCAAGCACAGTCGGCTTGGAAATTAATATCGATAAAACAAAATCTTTAAGAATAAACACAGAAGATACAAAAGAAATAATGATAGAGAGTTGTAAAATACAAAATGTTAAAAAGTTTACATATTTAGGAAGCATCGTTGACGAACACGGAGGGAGTCACGCCGATGTAAAATCAAGAATCTGTAAAGCACAAAACGCATTTAATATACTACGGAAAACATGGGCTTCAAATAAATTATCCAAGAAAACAAAACTACGAATCTTTAAAACCAATGTACAAAGTGTACTTCTGTATGGATCAGAGACATGGGCCTTGAACAAGAAGCAAACAAAGGAAGTTCAAATATTTATTAATAAATGTTTAAGAAGAATACTTAAAATATATTGGCCGGATAAAATCTCCAACGCTGAGCTGTGGGAAAAAGCCGAACTAGAGCCTGTGGAAATTATTATAAAAAGGCGACGATGGAAATGGATCGGACACACGCTAAGGAAACCGATTACGGACATAACCCGGCAAGCGATGGAATATAACATTAAAGGAAAAAGAAAACAGGGCAGACCAACTTTGACATGGAGAAGAAGTGTTAACAATGAAATTACAGTGCGTAAAATATCCTGGAACCAAGTGAAAGTGCTAGCAAAAAACAAAACTGCTTGGAAAGACTTCGTAGAATCACTTTGTGGCTGTGTGGATAGTTAACTCAACTCAAACTCAAGCGGAGTAAAAAGTAAAAAAAAGTGAAGTGTATTGAGACATAGTGTAAGACTGACGACCTTATGCTATGTAGTAAAAACTGTCATTGAAACGCCCATGGGCGCCCTATGATCCCGGGGGGATCAACAGGACCGAAGAAGAAGAAGAGGTAGTAAGGACTCCAGATAATAGCCCCATATTCTAGCTTTGACCTAAAGTATGAGTAATACAATAACTTTATTGCATTCGTATTTGTAAATAATTTACAGTTTCTTAGTATAAACCCTAACATCCTAATTGCTTCTTTAATTTTGATCGATATGTGTTCGATAAAGTTTAATTCAGCATCAAAATATATTCCCAAATCTTTAATTGTAGTCTGAGGTTCCAATATTTTACCATCTATAGAGTAATCATAAATACAACTATTTTGTTTCCTTGTGTACGAAACAACTTTACATTTACCAATATTGAGGTTTAACTTATTACTCGAACACCATTGATGAACTTTATTTAATTCATTTTGAAGCAACTCACAATCCTCTCTGGTATGAATGCTTTTAAAGATTTTTAAGTCATCTGCATATATTAGTTTGTCACAATTTATTACCTGGCATAAGTCATTAATAACAAACAAAAACATTAGGGGTCCAAGATTACTGCCTTGCGGCACTCCCGATAATGACTCATATGTTGATGACTCAAAACCGTTATAAAAACAAATTGGCATCTAGACGTCAAATATTATTTGAAAAACAATAACAATCGTGTGTTAAATCCAAAATTCGCTAATTTAACTAAGAGCAGGTTATGATCAACACTGTCAAACGCTTTTGACATGTCTGTATATAAGACATCAACTTGACCATGGTCATCTAAAGTCTTGGCAACGTGCTGAGTAAAAACTACCAGGTTGGTTACAGTTGACCTATTTACCATAAATCCATGTTGATATTGCGATATAAGTGATTTAGTAGACACAGATATGCGATTGTACAAGACTATTTCAAAAACTTTTGCAAAGTTACTTAAAATAGAAATTTGTCGATAGTTAGATACCACAGAAGGATCTCCTGCTTTAAAAACTGGACATGCTTTAGCCATTTTCCAACGATTCGGAAAAGTCACTGTTTTCAGTGAGAGATTGAAAAATATGTATAATGGAAGTAAAAATATATAACCACAATCTTTAACTAAAAAGGATGGTATCACATATGGCCCAGCTGTCATTTTGCTTCCCAATGACTTTATTGCATCTTCTATTTCCGCTACTGTGATGTTTAAACTTGATTTAAACACACATAAATTTTATTTTCTAAAATTTACGAAATCCAGTTGCATGCTTTTAAATGCAATTCCCATTTATTAGCAAGAACTGTTTAATGTTGCAATCACCAGTCTTTGCCTCATAATTACTAAATTTAATATGTTTAAATTAGATTAAAAACTATATATTTCAGTTCAAATTTATGAAACATTATTCGTAATTTAAAAGCCAGTATTATTACACAATCATACGAGTTAAAGACCAGGAAAATGCAATTCTGCACTCCTTGCATAATATCGACCTACAGTAGTAAGTTCAACGGGCGACCTTCGCTCTATCAGGAAATAAAAACTGCACAAATTGCTTATCTGCTGTTTTGTAATTTAAACACTTTGTCCTATTAAACTGTATATATGAACTTTGATATTGTTACTGCGTTAAGCATTTTTTGTTTTGTATAAATACTAGTCTATTTTCATAATAAAAATCAATCTGCATTTAATGTTTGATTCATTCACTACCCTTTCTAAGGCATAATATTTATGGGGCATGAGGCTGTGCTCCAAGGGTGGTTTTTTACTGTCGTCTGTTCAAGTACCATTGACTACATTGGTTTAAAACGTAAACACAGTCTTGTTTACGTGCTTGACGGATAGAATCAGCGCAAAGTAACGGAATCCTGAAGCAGCCTCTCAGGCATTTCTGTTCAGTGATATTTGTAATGTTTACGTTTTCATAATTGTTGTTCGCTTCATGTACCATTGTACTAATATTGTCGTTATTTTTATTAATAGCGTATACCGAACAAACAATTTTTTTAAATGCTTCCAGAATACCTTTGGGGCTTTCATAAGATTTGTTTTGAGTAAATAAATACAATTCACCAGCACCTTTTTGCATGTGTTTACAAATGAAATAACCTAAAAAAGCAGGTAAAGACGCCAAACACGAAAACGTAATAACCCGATTCTTGTTCGTAAAATGTGCGGTTACCAGATTAACCCGACTAACCTGCTGACTTCATTTGCATTACCGGGTAGACTACCCACGTTGCATTTCCGAAAACGCCTAAAATTTAATTTGACATTTATTATAGTTTAAATCGACAGTAACGCCCCCACAGGTCGGGAATGGTTTCATTTCTGACCGATTACGTCTCATTACTGACTCCTTTTTTTTACTATTTCTGACCGGTTGAAGTGTCCCCGTAGAATCGCTTACTTTCCAACCTTTACGGGGTTCGAAAAGCTGTATGTTACTAACTGATTGTGGATAATAGTATATTACATACCGAGGTGGAAAGTGTTTCATTCCTGTTGAGCGATTAAGTAGTTAACCTAGACGCGTAGCTTCGAGGTCAACTTTATCTCGAGACAGGTATGAAAATTTTCACCGTGGTATGTATACTATTTTATTCGCAACCACTTTATTCTAAACAATTGGAAAATTTATTATATTATGATACGACAGGTTGTGACGCGCATGAATGGATGAACGAGATTCCCAGTGTCCCTACTTACACAGCGGTAGGGAATGGATTCATTACCAACCGCTGCGACGGCAATCACTTTTCCGACCGGTTGGAAAGTTACAAGTTGGAAATAGCTTATTTTCCAACTTTTTAAAAGTCGGTAATGATCTTATTACATATACGGTTGCGAATAATAGTATATTACATACCGAGGTGGGAAGTGTTTCATTACTGTCGAGAGATTAGGTAGTTTACCAAGACGCGTAGCGTCGAGGTTAACTTTATCTCGAGACAGGGATGAAACTTTCCACCGTGGTATGTATACTATTTTATTTGCAATCATCTAATTTTAAAAATAACTACAATTGAATTCTGAATAATAGATATCTTGATGTAGCTAATATTTTTGTTACCATGAAAACAACCCACTCAATGTTTTGTTACCATGGAAACACCCCACTCTTCAGGTATGTAATATTTTTCGGGGTATGTAATAATTTCCTGGCTAGTTTCAAGTAATCATCTAGTTCCCAGCTGTTGTCATGTCATGAAATTGACACATTACAATGTGATTGCGAATAAAATTGTTTACAGTCTGTTGTATGTTAGCTTCGATTATTATAAAAAATCTGGAATAGTGTTTGATCAAAATCGTGATTTTCTTATAATTCCGGTCGCCTCATCCAACATTACTTCTTTACGTTATACAGAGTGCTGCGTTGACGAACGGAACATACAAAAACCCCATGCTAATTAGGAGGTATTTAAATATTGGTTTCTCTGATAATTTTACACAAAATTTCATTTAGATTTTTTAAAAAACCGTGCATAGTGGCCCAATATAATAGATATTATTAAATATTTTGATAAAATTAATCGGTATTATTAAAGATGTTGATAAGATTTTTAAATTTCAAGTAAAAACAGGAAAGCAATCTCAGCAATTTATTGTCAAACCTTGACAGCAATTTTCATACATTACGTACTTTTACCAGTTTCTTATCTAAAGGTTTCTTGAATGTAAAAATGACTTCGTTGTTGCCTGCTTGATCAAATGCCGTTTTTCTACTCACTATATAGAAAGTCGGCTTTTGCGCCCTAGTTTTCGGAAACCAAACTGTCAATTTCCAACCAGCGGGAGCCAATTTTTATTAACTCCCTCCTTCACGTGGATGTAGTTTAATTGCCCAGCATTAGCCAGAACAGTAATCAATTATAATCGTGCAAGGGAGGGAATGCCATTTTAGTTATACATATTGACACATTTATATTTACATTCAGCTGGATTCAAAAATTTTTAAATATAAAAAAGAGGAGGCTAGTTGATTTAATATTAATCACTTTTCCTCCCGTCTCTAATGGCAACGGGAGTCAATATATTATATTCCCTCCCGCTGCCATTGGAAACCGACCAGGGAACCAAACGTATATTTTCGGGAATCTCCTAATTGGCGACAGAAAATGTCACTTTCGGATAAAGGGGTAAAAAAGTATTTTCGCACTAAGCCAACAAAAAAATGCTCAAGTTGCATCAATTGAATATCATGTAGTGTTCTTTATAAAATCTAAATCGAATTTTGCTGTCAAACAATTAAGAAAGCAAATGCTGCACCCTGTATACTTAGGTAAGTTAAATATTTTCGCCATTCAGCCTCACATGAGGGAGTCAGGCATATTTTATGGTAGTATGTGCCATAAGTTAAAAAAAATTGAGAGTTTTACAACATTTAATTTACGAGCAGTAAAGCGAGCAGATTAATTTTACACGAACATTGAAGAAACACTTTTCCAAGATATTCAACGTGCTATTTTTTCGAATATCATTACAAAAACTAGCCAAAATGAAATTCGACATTTCTTCATGTTCGAAACAATATTTTTTTAGACGACCACGTATGAAAGTAACATTATCGCGACAGCAGCCTACTACAGAAAGTTGACAATTTCATACACTAGCACGATATTATATCGTGCTAGTCATATCGTAACGGCACAAAGTTATTCACATCACGGCCTGCTTAATTGTGTGACAAACGTCACTTTGACGTTTGTCACACAATTCAGCAGACCGTGATTCAAATAATCCAGACGCTTTTGCTTTATTCGCTGCTCTGCTTCCAACAAGCTTTAATTTTTTATAATTGCACCAATAATAATATAACTATAAATTTTGCAAACAAAATAAAAACAATTCTTAAAAGTAGAATTTACTTTGAGTGGTCGTCTAAAAAATAGTGTTCATAACTCGCCCGAAAGTGCAAATATCTGTTCTCCTGTTTTAGATCCACTTCGCTTCGCTACGCCCTCGTTTGTCTAATCAACACTCGCACGATATTTGCTACTTTCGATGCTTGTCATGAAAATAACTATTCCACGATCGGGAGTAGAAATCAGTTTCGAGGTTTCAAAAATTGTGTTTAATGTAACATCAGATTGTTGAAACCGTGTTTTAAGTTTATGAAGTTCATCTAGTACAAGAATCATTTATAAGCAAATTTATAAACAAATCGCGTACTTCTGCATGACTGCGTCTATCACAGTATCCTATCATGATCAAGATTTCTATACGTTCTTTTTCTGTAAGATGCTCCATAATATAGCACTTCGGGCACAGTTTTAAGCTTTTGACGTTCGTTAAACAACATAAACTAACCATTGTTTTCAGCGCTCACTAAATCTTCAGTTAAATATCTAGTTAATACCTACTTCCAATCTTTAACTTACAATAGCAAAGTTATCTTTAGAGATAACTATGGCAAGCGGCATGTCGCTGAATTCTACTTGAAAATACCTTTCAAACGTTATGCGATTTGACCCCGCTTTCTATTTAAAAAACATCAAGTTGGCTGTACAGCTCCCGACCTGGACAATTAAAAAAATAACAAAACTGTGAAAATAATAGAAGGCTTTGTAAACAGCATGCATATTTAATTTTATCGATTTAGCTTGAATAGTTTTGTTGAAATAGCAAGGCCGGTTCCATGCATTTGGTACGCAATGTATAATTCCTCTGTACGTGTGGGTGTGACTGAACTCCTCCTAAACGGCTGGACCGATTTTGATGAAATTTTGTGTGTGTGTTTAAGTGAGTCCCTGGATGGTTTATATTCACAATGGGATCCGGTAGGTGGCGCTGCAATCGGGTTCTAGGAATTTCCTTTTAAAATTTTTTGATAAATTTTTTTATTTTGTTAAAGATTTCTCGCATATCAGAACATATAAAATTTCACCCCCCCATCATTCCCTAATATTTTTTAAAATGAAAAAAATCGAAAATTTTAATATCGAAAAAACGTTTGCTGAACCCGCTAATAGCAGGCAGCGGGTAGGACAAATCTGTCGGGTCCGCTAGTAGTTAATAAAATATCAAAATTAAGCATTTTTAGATTGCGATTACGAATCGACACGTCACTAATGATAGTTGCATCTTGCAAGAAAGTTCTACTAAACACAACTATATATGACAATTTCTATTGAAAGTAATTGATGTTGTACAATTACAATTACCAAGTAATTGGTAATTGAATTACTATTTCATTTGAGTAATTGAATCTCTGGTAATTAAATTACTTCATTGGGCGGTAATTGGTAATTAGTAATTAATTTTCATTGTTTCATTTTCCATTTAATGGATTGTATGTTGTATATGTGCCAACATAAGAACCGTTTATAAAATTTAAAACTAATGGAGTTTCTACGTTTAATGAGCACTCATTTCCCAAAATAGAGGAAGTTGAATTTTACAGAGGAGAATAACTAGATCCAGATCGATTAATATACAATCAATAAGATATGAATCAAATTTCCAACATTATCATGCAGCAACTAAAAAGTAAGTTTAAGATTGCACAATGCCATCGTTTGGAGGAACTCCAGAAAGAAACAGAACTAGTTGTAACTGAAATTAAACACATTTATTACAGAAACAAAAATCGTTATATTTTACAGTTCGAAAATATAGAATTTCTGTATGTAACCAACTTCTGGCTCGAAAAAGAAATGGAGAAATCTTATATAGACTTAAATTACAAGATAAAAATTAAGTTATATAGTATTAAAACAACTCCGACTAAAAATAAAGAAAGGAAGTTGTAGGATGATGTACATATGTCAGAGTAACTCATTAGATAACAGAAACTACTAAATTTAAATTTACCGCTTGCATCTAGTGTTCATGTTTTCACCAGATAGATAGTGAATTTTCAAATCGACGGATCATTGCTATTAACACACCCATATCTAACAGTTTATATAAATCTAGAGGATTTTTAGGCTAATGACATACCCGAGTATTCATTTATTTAAACCTAGGAACTTTTTCCAGTTATATGCACTTCCCGCAGACGCAGACGAGCCCTAATCTAGTAACTTTTTTAAATCTAGGGAGTTTCTCTAGTTACATGCACTTTCTTACGAAACACCTGTATGTTGGTAGCCCTGTTGTGTAGACAGGGATAGTTATATGCCTTTACAGAGAGAAAACTTACGAAATTATTTACTTTAAAAATTCATAAAAAAAAATTTGGATATAACTGGATATTATACGATTTCTGCATTTACCGTAAATAATAGTGGGTATAATAATTACGGGAAATATCCATATGTCGAAGTACTTGGAGAAAAAATGAGTGTAAAAGCCAAATTTCCAACATTAGCATGCAGCAACTAAAAGATAAGATTAAGATTGCACAATGACATCGTTTGAAGGAACTCCAGGAAGGAACAGAACTAGTTGTAACTAGAATTAAACACATTTATTACAAGAAACAAAAATCGTTACATGTTACAGTTCGAAAATGTAGAAGCGTTGTATGTAACCAACTTCTGACTCGAAAAAGAAATAGAAAACTTACATATAGACTTAAATTTACAAGATAAAAGTTAAGTTATATAGTATTAAAACAACTCCGACTGAAAATAAAAGAAAGGTTGTATTCTTTGTGTAAAGCATGTATATAAATAAATTGTCTGTTTCTTACCAGAATGTTGTGATTTATTACTCGTTATCTACCTTCTCCACTCCTACAAAGTATAACTCCTTCTTAATGTATTTACATAATATTTTTTCGTTTAAACCAAATTTACAATAAATAGCGCTTTGTCGCTAACACAAATGCATCGACATCAAAATGTTATAAAATTTAAGAAAAACTATTTTAAAATTAAAACTGTTAGAGGGAAATGTTTTTTCAAAGTATCCACAAATACAAAAATTAGGGCATGTATGATTTTAACCTTTCATCGGTGTCGAGCAAATTTTGTATCTCTGCAGCAACGTAAATTTTAAGTTTGAACATAGTTGTCATAACTAAAAACATGTAGTATAAGAATTTTTTTTTATAATTTCTTACATAACATTTCTTTAAATTATATGTACCACTTATAATCTTAAAAACTAATAATCACTGTTGTACATAACTAATTACTGTTTCAAAAAAGGAATACAAAAGATTTACATTACAGAATAAAAAATGTTAAAATAAATTTTAAAATCGTTTGCTGTATAGAATAGTTCAAACACGTTTGAAACCAATTGGGTTCACAAATAGCCTTTTGTAATTACATACGTAAGTTTGAAAATTACTATATTATTCATTTCTAAGAATATATTAAAATCAGACAAGATTTCATAAGAGGATTGGTAGACAACCATTTAAACAGCCGTTCATAGAGGTGAACATAGAAAATCATTCCATTAACAAGTCTCCGTAGACTAGAGGCAAGCGTGGGGGACTAGCAATACAAAGGCATCAGGTTCCAACCCTGCTTGAACCAGAAAAGTTTTTTAACTAAATACGACTTTAGAATGTGCAAGACAGAGAGAACACAAACCTTCCAGTTAGTACGATAAAGATAAAAAGGCGCTTTCAACGAATGCAAGAGAGATAGCATGATTGTGAGCAAGAAAGTGTGTGGACAAGGATAGGCGTGATAAATACAGAGCATCACGTGACGAAATCAAAATCCAAAATGGCAGCCGTTTCAATTATAACAAAATGCCGCCCAAAGTGCCTCTTTGCTCCAGTCAATTTAAATGGCGCGATTAATTTAATTAGAGGTTTAATTATGCCCTCAGGGCTTAATCAATTAAAAGGAGTGGGGGTAAATGTCTTTATTCTACTAAAATATACGAAAAAGTCAAAGGAGCTGAGACAAGACTACGAGACAAACGGCTAAAGAAAACTCCCTACCTCTGGAAGGCTTAGCATATCTACCTTACGTTAAAGGCTCGACTGATAAGATAGAACGTGTACTGAAACGATGCAACATCAAAACTGTGTTCATGAGCAATGAAACTTTGGGTAACAGCTTTAGATCGCTAAAAGACAAAATTGCAAGTTAAAAAACCTTTGGCGTATATCGCAATCCTTGTTCTTGCGGATCGAGTTACATTGGACAGATTAGTCGTTCCGTTGATTTAAGACTTCAATGCTATTAAAAACAAAAACAAATTACAAAATCAGCCATAGCTGAGCATACGTTTACAAATGGTCACAGCTTAGAATTTGAGCAAGCCATAGTAAAACGTTGTGTGTTTATACTCTAGACAGTGAAAAAAGTCCGAAAAGCATATCACGCCATAGTACTTGCCAGAATACCTCACTACTTCCCGCGAGTGATACGGGAAGCCATATAAATTGAAAAAAACATAAAAATTATATAAAGAGGGAAGATGGTTTTTAGTTTAGTAAAACGTGGACTCCTGTGATACAAGATCTAAAGCATTACAACCACTGTGCGTCATACGGCCACGCCCCACGGATTACGTGGCACTCGAATGACCAATCAGCGTTACGTCAATCCGCGCGCCTGGCACAGAGGACTATAAATAGCTGCACACCGACCTTCAGTTCTTAGTGCGACTTTCACTCACAAAATAAAATGCGCCATTCACAAGGGTTCGTGGAAGAGGTTAAACTTGTTGCAAGTCAAAATCTATGAGAAAGTGGCGGAGTTTGATTGGGCTGGTTCATAAAATGCCTTGGCCTTTCTTTTACGTATTCTGTAATTTTTTTCAGCATGAGTTTATTTTTTGATAGTATATTGTAATCTGGTACATAACACGCAGCAGTCTGCAGCTGCTGGTGGTGGTAAAAATTTACGAGGATTCTTCAATCGAAGTACGTTTGCATCACATAGGCATGACTTTGTCATCATGGCACATACATGAGGTTATTGAAATTGTTTATCGGCATATTAGTGAGGTGTCTGAAAATTTCTTTGCAATTGTGCCTTTGTCGCCCTTTTTATAGAGCTAGAAAATGGCGTTTACTGTAAAAAATCTGTCCAAAGATAGTGTGCATACTACTTAAATTTTTAGCCGCCGATGGACGCCAACCACTAGAAGTCCATGAGAGAATGAAAACTACCGGTGGTGACTATAATTATTCTCTCATAGTAGTGGTTTAGCACTGCAGAAAATTTCAACAAGGAAGAGAGTTGACTAAAGTCTTTGCTCATCCAGGACATGTCCGAGTTGCACCTTTTGATGAAAATGTAAAGCGTTTGAAATCACTTTAGAATTTGAGCACGCTAGACTACTTGCCAAAATACCTCACTACTTCCCATGAGTGATACTTAAACCCATAGAAATAGAAAAACATCCAAATAATATCAACAGGGAAGATGCTTTAAGCTTAGTAAAACGTGGACTCCTGTGATACACGATCTAAAGCATTACAACCATTGTGCGTCATACGGCCACGCCCCATGGATTACGTTGCACTGGCACAGAGGACTATAAATAGCTGCACACCGACCTTCAGTTCTTAGTGCGACTTTCACTCTGATGATGCTTAAGTATCCTCGTTCTCAAGATACTCAAACGAGCCACCAAAGAGCATGGCCACCGCGCGGGTTTTTGCTCAAGTTCAGAACGTGCAAGGCACATTAAGCCAGAGAATGGTGGGTATTCATACACAAATACTACGCGGTCTAAGCAGAAATTTTATGTTAAAAAGAATAATTCGAGTAACTGCAAAAGCCTCAAACAGTATAGGATAAATATCGCAAGTGGGACAGAATAGCATTGTGTCTTTATAACGCAACAGAAACTCACACAGTTCTAGCATTGCCTTAGCTCACTTGTGCAAGCGGCTACAAGCGGGGAAACCTAAACGGTAGACTAGAAACTAGGCTTGAAATATTCGCCTGGGAGCGGTGAGTTTGAATCCCAGCAGATTACACTCACATTTTTTTGCAAATTGATCTAATTCAAGCGAAGGAAATTTCTTGTAAACCCCTTAACAAATATTTTTCATATGAAAATGTAAAGGAAAACCATAAACAACAAGCATTGTCACTACATTGCATTGTGTTGGTATATAAACTTCTGGTTATTATGTTTTGCAATAAAGTTAGGTTTTATGTTCTCTGGTTGACACTGTAGTTATTTTAAATTATAGTTCTTGCTATTGTAAAATTGTCCTTAGTGCAATACCTACCTCACTAGTTAAAACCAAATTATAAACTTACATTTCAAGTTTATAATAGCCAAAGCCACAATTTAAAATAATTAAATGTTAACCTGTCGACATGAAACCTAACCTCACCACAAAAATAATAAGTTTATGTACTAACATAAGGCAGCCTAGTGACTGACAATGCTTGTTGTCAATGATTTCGCTAGCATTTCGGCATTTGCATTTCCATATGAAAGAAAAATAGACTGGATGGAATACTCCACTGTTGACCTAAAAATAAAGAAGTGTGTAACAAATTCTTCTTTTTAGCTTTTGCACCACCTACAATAGAAAATTTGCCCCCCCCCCCCCCGTATTTTCTATGAGTGGACAATCGCCCCCCTTGCCCCCCTTGTTGCTGCGCTTCTGATGGTCACACTTGCTTAAAATTTGTGTTCCCTTTGTAAGTTGTATGCTTTGTGCAACTTTGCAATTTTTAAATCATCTGGTAAATAAATACGTTTTGATTTGCTACGGTTGTAATGCCTTTCCCTTCCTTTAAGATTACCAATAAATTCTCTTATTTTTCTTTTTTGGCTTCTGTCTTATTTGAAATTTTCTCTCTCACCTCCTCTGTATTCTTTTGGAACTTGACCTTCCTGTATGACTTTACTTAACAGGACGTTTCCTCTGTGATGCAACAAAATAAATCATATAGCACAGTTTAATTTCTTAGTCTATTTTACTTGCCGTTTCTTAGTAACGTCTTCTTCACCTAACGTGACCCCATTGCACACGTAAGTTTTCACAGCATGACTGCAAGGTCTGGCAAATGTTTTGATATTTTGAGTTGGATTCACATATCTAATAAAAAAATAAAGCAATTAGCTTTTTTACAGTATAAATAACCCTACCTTTTATCTTTCGCCAATTCACGTTTTGTTGGATTCGATTTTCTAACTCTACCTCCAGCGCTACCATCTTTTACCGATATATCCATATCACCCACATCTACTAATTACTCAACCGCTAATCCGATTTAGTTAATGAAATACTAAAAACTGAAATGAAAAAATACACTATTTACTATACTAAACCTCCATAACCTAATTCGTACGTATGAATAAAATCACAGAACCCGCGTCATCGTAGGTGCTAAAGTTGTAAGCATCGAAATCGGTAACTCGGGACGTGTGCTAATGCAGTCGCGGTCAGATTGCTTGAGCCGAACGTGAAAAGGCCTCGATTCAACGCTAAGCAGCATATATGTAAACTTAACGTCTCTCGCCTCTCTCCGCCCGTTGCTGCCCAGAAACTGTCGAAAAGCTGGGGCCCTTCGATCTGGCCCCTATAATGCGCCCGTGAAAGCAAGCAGGCGGTTATAATTCAGTTTTAATTCATGAAATAAAAATTGATTGTTCTTTGTTTAAGCTTTGAAATGGAAATGATGTCGAAGAATAAGTACAAGACAATTTTTCCTTATGAATAAAAACCTCTTGTTATGGTCTGACCATGACTCCTTGGCTCCTTATAGCGAGCCGCCACTGGTACGGATTATATTCTAGAACAAAATAGCTGTTAGAAAACAGATGTAATCTAGTTGTCCTTAATCTGAGATACATACAAAGTCCGAAAAGACAATTTGATACGACGTAGTTATTAGTAACAGGTAGTTAGATTAATACATTTACAATAATTGCTCAATCACCATTTTCTGCACACAAAGGTCAATTCTGCGCGAAAATATTCACTGCCCAGTTGTTTTTAATTGAGAAAGAATTGCTAGCGCAATTAATAATTGGTTTTTAGGATTTTTTCCTGGGCATACAGGACTTAATCTAATTACACCTGTTGCGAAGATAACATTGCTAAGTACAGTAATGTGGATCAACGAATGTTTCTTCCTGGGAAAAGAATAAGGAGTTTATATCTTTGTCATTAAATAGTTACTCTCTTTTCTATGACGTGACAGCCATGTTCTAGTCACTAGTAGTTCGTCAATAATAACGGAGATGATATGAAAAGATTACTTATATCTAGTCAAAGCGAATTGTATCCAAATGTATTAAAGCTTTATATTGTTATAAATAATAAACTGTTAAGTAGAATGCTGGCTTAACGAAACAATTTAGGGGATAAATAAGTTGCGGTTAATTGTCGTATTTTGTGCTCAGACACCTGCGGTTGATCAATTTCCACATATTTTAGGGACACCCTGTAAAATGTGGGAAATGTAGGGATTTTAGGTTTTTAAACCAAAATGACATCCTTGTGTTATCATAACATCGTAAACTATTATCAACCACAGTTCGTAGTTTGTAAAAACAACAAGATAGACTTCCGGAAGTGAACCACCTTGACTGATTGGACATTGCAAACCGGCACAAACCGTGGATTACATCAGTCAGTCAGATTATTTTGTCCAGTCCAGAGCTCTAAAGATGTGGTTCCTAATACTAGCCGCCATTTTGGCTACCTTGGTTTATTATAAAGTTACTAACGCGTACAAGTATTGGCAAGTTAAGGGTGTGCCTTATGTGAAACCGTTTCTAATTTTTGGAAATTTGGCTCCCAATCTTTTTAGACGACGGGCATTTGCAAATTTATTGGAAGATATGTACAATTCACATCCGAATGAGAGGTAAGAATATAATCACTTTATGTACTTATTTGTTTAATATAAGATATCAAATTATTCGATGGATATGTTTATTATCATTAAAGAGAATAGATTTAAATTAGGATGCACTAGTTACGCAAGAGTAACATTTCTCAGATTATAATTTAACTTTTATGGAAATTTATAAATATGAATGCCATATTGTTAGTTGAAAATTATTTTATAGGTTCAATAATAACAATGAAAGATATCCAGTACGTCTAAAAAGTCATCCCATTTTATATGAAAATCAATTTATCTTATTTGCATAGGCCGTACCACTGCAAATATTTATTAACTATTATTTAAGTCGGATGTGTATTGTTCAAAGATAAGCTGCCGTGCTTTTAAAACTGATGCCATTAATTAAAATAAATACATCAAAGCAGTAAAGCGGTCTTCGCAATGGTTTACTAATAAATTTGCTAATTTTAATGTACAACGTAGAGTGATATCTACTCTCATCCAACTTCAACGTTAAATGCCAGTTATGTTAATTTTTCGCAGTGGACTTTTTATATTAATTCTAATTTTTAACGCCACATATCGTGGTCTTTGTAGTTTTTGATCATTTTGAACATAATCCGTCCCTGTCTGTTTGCTCAACCAGAATTGAGAGAGTAATGCTGGGTTAACAATGTTAATGGACGGATAGAATCCGCCAGACAATTGACAATGCGTAGGATTCTTTTTTCTACCTTCACTTGACGAGGGAATTAACTAAGCCGGAAATCTGCACATTTTATCTTTGGTCTGCAGTCGGGTTTTATTATTACGGCGCGCATGTAACGCTACTGACTCCCTAATGTGCCGCGAAGTACCTTGGCAATTTATCGAAATTCTGCAGGAGGTGTTTGACTGTGTTGGAATGTATATTTCCGGAGGTGGTAACGTTGTTGTGATTTGTGGCAGCTTAACATAATCGGCCGTGAGACACTTAATTTAGTTTGGATTGATTCAGTTTGGCTGTGCATAAATAAATATTTGGGGTTAGCGTGCTTACCGTCGGTGCCCCTAAAAGTCCTCGCAGCTAACCATTTCCTGCTGCATCTCGCGTCCTAGGTATCTTTTTGCTACCTAGGCAATCTCTCTCTAACCTGTCGCCTCTTCCTGGACTACTACATATATTCTGGATTACTGAACACTCCCTTTTCCGTCTATAGCTTGAGGTATTGTAACGAATTCTGCATTTTCGCTACATTAAAATTTATTTGAGTTACTTTCGTATGATGTGTAACTTTAGTGTTTCGTGTCGCCAATTTACCGTCGTTTTTGAAGTATTTGTATGCTTAGATTTCGGTTTATGTTTCACGTGTTATCACCTAAATGTGAGTATTATTGTATTCACTATTGAGTTTTCTCCAGTAACAGACATTATTTTGATGGATCTATTTAATTAAAAACACCTATCAGTGTTTTCGGAATTAAAACCTAGTTTTAGGTCTAATAACCAAATGAAATGGCAAATGAAAATCTAATCTAAGGCGTTACCCTTTGGAGTTTTTAAGTCTCTAACATTATGAAATAAACATATTTCTTTGTGTAACACTGCACTAGTTCTATTTTTCACTGTCGATTACACTATTTTCAAGGGTTTACCCAATTTGGGTCTTCCACTATCTCGGTGTTGTCCAGAAACTCGACGTCACCATTTTGATGGAACTTGTCTTCATGACTTAGAAAGTCTTTTAATTTTCAGGATATGAAGGGTGTTCGTGGCTGAGTCTATCGTAGTCCGCTCAAGCAGTCGAACTGCCATTTCATTCCAGGTCCGTGTATAGTGGTTTGTAGATCTCCCAGGACCAGCTTAACATGATAAATACAGTACAAAACTAATTTTAGTCTGACGTGAGTAAACTCTACAGACTAATAGAAACTTTATATGTAATGTGTTTAATTATCACATTTTTATCCAAAATTATTTGTTTCTTAAACTTTATTAGAAACACTTTAACTGTTTTTTTTCCGAAACGTAAACGTTTTTTTATAAGACATTATTGGGCCAATCATGTTATTTTACTGTGCTCTTTTACCAGTTAAAGCGCAGAGCTCGACACAAACTGCCAAGTATCATTTTCAAATTTGTTCGTCCTCACAGGAAACATGTTTGATTCATCTGCAATTTATTTAGACCCTACAGAGAAAACTTTTCGCACTAGTATGGGAACACATTTTGTGGGTTTAAATCTTCTATTTAATTCGTGCCTGCGCAATGGAATTTTAGAGAGCAGATATAACTTAATTCTGTAGTTTTCAAAAGAGACGCAACGTCGAAAACTTGGATTGGCTTTCACTTCCTTTCTGTTAGCCGGCTGTGGGGCTCTTTTTTAGGGATGCGCTTTCTATTTATTTTTCCAAAGTCATCGAATGCCTGGAAGTGTTTCCGGTTTACTATAGGGGTGGTGCCGTTATTTTCCTCCAAGATGCAGACCGTGCGATTCTAATTTTTTACTGCACGTGGTCATGGCGATTCGCTGCTAGGCCCGTTAGAAAACGCTAGGAGCCGCTAAGTCTGTTTTGCTACATTCGTGGTTCACATGGAAACTATTTCTCTGAAGCTGAAGCATTAGTATTTCTTCCAGCGCCTGAAAGGCTGCATGTCAAGTAAAATGAGTTTTCTCTGACTGATACCTGTGCAGTTCCAGGGTTCAAACTAATGTTTGCCCATGAAATAAACAATTTCAGGAAGTTTTACGGAGATTAATTAAAACGCAAAACTAGCTCATAATATCTAACATTTAAACTATAATTTTGCAACTCGTAACGTTGGTGTTATATCATTAAGTCAAATTGCAATATATTGTTTACGAGCCAGGAGTTTTCGCAGGCGTTTTTGTTTTGCACTTACGTCAAATTTCTAGGTCGCATAGCAGCAGAAACACGACATAAATAATCTGTACATAAGCTGCGTACTGTAGTTTGATTTCTAATACATTCTCTATCATTGAGATGCATTCATTTGTAAATTGACACAAGTTTCAGTTGTCGTAAGGGGTAGTTAGGCCTGGCTTGTCCATTCGCATCTTACCCTATAACCTTTCATTCCTCCATAAAGGTTTAACTGCTTCAGTAACATAACCTAGTCCTATAACTCTAAAATTAGATTTCTGAAGTGCTTCCACAAAAAGTACAAAAAATGAATAAGACTTCATAGCTTTGGGTGCGCTTAATACCATAACGAAGCTAAAAGAATTGAATGAATTCTACAAGTCACAGGTTGCACACATTCACGGCAGGGGCTTCACACATCTAGTAGTTATGACCCTGATACTATTTGTTAAAGGCGCAATTAACTAAATTCCAATAACTTATTTTCAATACAAGTTGGTTCATCGTATTTATTTATTGTGCCTAACGTAGGTACCGAATAATTGAGTAACATACAACTTTGTGCATTTCATGGTCCATTTTAAAATTTTTGTGTCAACTTTAAACTCATTGCATCAAGTATGCTCAGGCGCTTTGCACTGAAGGGCGTGGTTGAATGTTTAGCTTTATTGGTGGTATTATTCATTATTCAAACAGTTTAAATATTAAAGCCTTACTATTAGTGCCTACTACTGGTTTTTTTGTTTTATTGGACTCAATCGATACCTGCTAATTTTTTAGCGACTCAGTTAGTGTAGGCTAGAATTCGAACATGATTTTTAATTAGACTGTGAGTTAGACTGGCTTTTTGTCGTCGTGGTAGACGACTGGCGCCTTTCTTACTATGCTCTACTTTGTTTTATTGAATAACCCTAAGAATCATTGCATAAGCATTACCCATGACAACAAATCGCCTAGAGCTTGAGCTAGTTTGGGTTGCGATCGTCTTGTGTTAAAGGGCACTACAAGCGATAGACGACAATGCAACATTTACTCTTTAGCGTATAATTGCTGAGTTTCCTTCTACTATCATATATAGTGATGTATTTTTCAGCAGTCTAAGAAGCTCGGGCTTCTGACGCAAAAAAGGATAACAAAATGAAATACATAACGAAACAAATTGTGTAATTTTTCTCATAAAATACTAATTTCCAGGCATATGCGTACTGGAAATTGCAACCTATTTAACAGAGCGCGGGGTTTAGGACGTCATATAATGCTTTAAAGTAGAGTAAGACTTCTTGTACGACTTAATATTTGAATAATTATTTGCACTTTATGTTTACCTTGCTAGCTCAGTGAATACAAAGCTCCGAAATATCTAAGTTTGTAGATAGAAACTGTCAATATCTGCCAAAACAGAAAACTGGTCTGCATCTGTCGTGTAGTCTAGTTGAAATTGACGTCATACAATGTACAGGAAAGCCCAATTTCTTTGCACAAGTTACTGAATTAAAAACACATATAAAAGCAGAAATCGAATAAAAAACTAGAATTTACTCCTAGAAAAAGCTGCCTGCCAGATAGTTGGATCTACTTGCATATAAGTACATAACATACATAAAACATAAAAACAATATTGAAAATAACTATAAACAATAATTATCGCTTTTAAACTTAAAATATTTTACCTGGAAGTAGGTCCGAACGCATTGTGTTGCATGCGGTTTTGGTCTTGAATTGCGCCATTCAAACTTTACTGACGTAAGGTACGTAAATTAATCACACTGGAATTCGGCGGAAAAGTCCCGGATTCATGCAAAGCGACGTTTGGTCTTCAAACGTCACGAAATACATGTTGTGTCACAATACGCGTTTTTTTGTACACGGTGAAGAAGGCGTCTGCTCCAGCAAACGTTGTCTTATTGCCTTGCACCAGAAAATGGGGACGTACGTACTGGGGCATGCTGATTATTGTTTCTTTGTCAAATATCTTTACTTAAAACTCCCATCATTCTACAGACAAACTCTAGATTCGCATTTAACGCTACACACGCAAATTAACAGCAATAAGTTTGCTGCACAGGGCAGCTACACACACTTTTATTATTCAAGAATGCACTACTTAAAGCTAATTTACAATAATAAAACGTCCCCTACAATGACTACAGCAAAGTTTGGAACACTTACTAAAATATGGGCTAAACATTTTAAGAGGCTTCTGGTGGCAACAATAATTAATACGCCATTGATCATACGAAGCGTTATCACATCCACCCAGCCCAATTAGATTTCGGAAAATAGACAGTCCGCATCGAATTTAATTTCGTACATCTAGACTCTGGCATTCTTAAAGACACCTGCATTTTTAACACTATTATTCGTGGGAAGCGAAGCAAGTAGTACACATTTTTTATAGTTTATTTAGTCAGATGAAAACCTCAAGCTATTTTAACACATTATCTAAGAATATACTATTAGAGAGGAGTAGCAGCGCATTTATATAGGTGTGGATATAAAAATACGTGAGTTTCACAGAAAAATAACTGAGAAGATGTGGTTAGGTATACAATATACAGGTTTAATAATTTTAATAACGATACTAAAATAATAGTAGTTTACGTAACACGTTCGAAAATAGTATCTTTACAGGACCCGTAGGCACTGTCTTCGGTATCAGCTTGAAAGCCTACAAGTCCGGTTAAGGGCGTTTGCGGACGAGTTACGTACAACATTTCCCCCACTTCGGTTTTGCATTCTGCCAGGCATTGAATCTGATATTTGAAGATAATTTCTGAGCGAAGTAATCATAATTATAATAGTTATTATTACTTTCAGATTCAGAATTGCTAATTATTTATGCATTTAAGTAAATATACAGCTCATTATCACTTCTTGTATGTAAATAAATAAGCTTCAGCTACTCTTCTACAAGTAATTAGGGTATTTCATCTTAGGTCATTTAAAAATCAGTATGTAGAGGCGCAAAGATAAATCGCCTTGCCAAGAACACACAAAATGTAAGGACCATTCGTCAAAATTAGTACGTTCCTGTATTTTCCGCATAAGTCAAGCCCTAAATTTGTAGTGTAGTGGTGAAGACCCAAATCTTTACTTTATAGGAACCTTCTTTCCATTTATTTAAATATTAACGCTTTGCAGTGCATTCATATTCCTCGAAAATCAATATTCCTACGTTGGTTTTATGAATTCAAGCTTTGTTATCACATGCGAAGCGTTCGTTGTATGTGCCTCATTGCATTCCCAGAATTTGGTCATTTATACAGGCCAAAACTTTCCGCGAGGGCACAACCATTCGCTTCGTCAAGATTTTATTAGCTCAACTTTTTTCGCAAGGTCTCTATAAGCCAGAAAAACAACGATCTTAAGCGGACCGGAGCCTACTCAGCGTCCGGCCTTCCACTCGTTCAGAGGTGTTGGGCGTTGTGTCCCCGAGCCGGCGTCGAATGGCCGGTCCCGCGTAAGTTGAAATTGTTGCAAGTTGTGAAACTTCATTGTTGCCGTCTTCGAGCTAGTACGTCGTAGTGATAATGCTTATCCAGCATGTCCGTGTTGTAAAGCTAGCATCTTCTGTACCGCCCTAGCCGGATTTTAAGTTGATACCTCCACCGTGTGCTAAACCTGCCAGTGTAATGGAGCCCCGAGTCGTCATAATTAACCTGCTTATCTTAAAGGTTCTTTATTTGTACCAGAATGTAGATGTAACGCAGCCATTTCGCTCGATTATCGCTCCTTTATGTGGTTTTCCAGTAATTCCTGTTAGCATTTCGTGGCAATAGCTTGAGATGCGATCTGCACCTGGACAAGAACAACTTAATTCATTACATCTGACTTTCTATCAGGTATTTTAGTTATTTACCGTTGTACCGCCTACACATTAGTGAACTGATTGTTCAAGTGATTTATTTTAGTCTTATCGTCAAGATTTAACGCCTATGTGCGTGTGTTTTGCATTGTAAGTTCAAGTAAACATTCTTGTAGTGTTACTATTTGAGCAATTGCTGATAATATTGGTCATGTAGCGTAGTTCTCTTGTACCAAATTTAAAGTTACTACTGCTTGAAATGTAGCTGTGTCGTTTAATTATCATTGTACCGCTGTGTTTAGTTTAAACGTCGCACTTTAACGTACTAACTCCTTTTGACCGTTATTTTAACTGTAACCAGTAAACATTTCCATGTTCATTGTTATTCACATACTTTATTACTTTAATATAGTTTATTGTTTGTTACTGATGTTTTTCTTTGGCGTTTGCATGCACATTTGTGTTTTGCACAGGAAATCAGATGGATTGTAAGCAAGTGTAACGAAAAGTACGTTTAATTCAGCTGTGCAGTCGCCGCCTCAAGCTGTGCCAAGGTAGAAGTAGAGAGGTGATTTACTCGCTTCCACATTCAGAATGCGTTTACGTATGTTGTTGATTTTGTTTCTCCCGATTTAGCCTGAATGTGGTGGCGCATCAATATTTAACATCTTTTACTTTGCGTACTAGATCACCTCCCTAATCCAAGGTATTAAAGAATCCCCCTTCTCCACTGCAGTTTAGCCGGCAAACCTTTTGTTACAGTTCATCGTAACGGGGTTCGGACAGCGGATCTGCGTAATCTTTCCCGATTTTGCAGTCGTGTTCATGCTGTAACAAAAAGCTATAATAAGAAGTTAAACTCGGTGTAGCAGCTGTTCTATCTTAATCAGTGGGCGTTCGGTTTAAAATGTAACGCAATGTAGAGCAGAATTTCTAACGTTAAAAGGTGAGTTGTGTGCTTCGCGCCTACAGCACGAGTTGACGAACTATTTCTTCACTTTCACTATGTGTCATACGCATTCCAACAATATCTCTGAAACTGCGGGCATTTCGAAGCGCTGCGGCAGGAGAGTGTGTAACTGTTAAGAACAGAAAAGGCAGCACACTCAAGAAGCGGTATAATTACGTTAGCTGCGAGATACAATAAATCCAGCTCAATGGCACGCAGATGCACATAAACTTTTTAGATAACAAACGCGGGTCTGAGTTCCAGCATACTCCAAAGTGGCCATCCACGAGTCGTCAATAACAACAGAACTTACGGATATTAAGCTTCTAGACGCAGGACAATATATCCATTGTACCTCATGAATGCTTCGGGTTCCTTCAGGCAGCCGTTAAATCATAAACCTCCCCCACTTGCGTTAGCGGGGGCTGTACCATTATGTATTCATGCATTGAGTATTGAAGAACTTGATCAAATTCCGCTTTATTTACCAGATTATTTTTGGCACTCTGCACTTATGCTTTCAAACTCGTGAGCTGATCTTAGAATTTTTACGTAATTAGTAAAGTGTCGAATAAGTACTCTATCTAAGTAATTGTTACATATTTGTGTATGTAGATTTATTCTTGTTCTCAAGTAAAAATATGTGTTATTGTTGTCTATACTGTTTATCATTTGGTATTGCCCACAGTAAGGCAACCGTCATAGTTCAACGTAACCTTTTTAGTTAGATTTTTCAAATTCTAACAAGAGCACCTGCCCTTAAAGTGCCACTGATAACACAACATCAATTAAAGTGCACTTGATTTGCTCTACTTACAGTGGAAATTCTAAAAGAAAGGCAGTAGTAGTAACAGTAAATATAAGAATATTTTTCCGACACACTTTAGGTATATTATTCAATAAGGTAGACTAGAAATCGAGATTGCCATTGATTGATAGTTTAATAATTCTTATTATTTCAGTAGATTTTTTTTTCTTTGATAATTAGAACGCGATTTTAATAAGTAATAATAAATCACATGAGTCTATTATTTCAGGTATATTGGAATTTTCCAATTTCTGCAACCAATTCTTATGATACGCGATCCCAATTTAATAAAACAAATAGCTGTACAAGAGTTCGATGTTTTTCCCGACCACAATCTGTTTGCGACCGGAGAAGCAGATCCGTTATTCGACAAAAATCTGTTTTCAATGAAAAGCAAGTTACTGGAAAAATTGACTATATTTGACGAATTTAAATTTCCCTTTGAAATGCTTATTTTTTACAGGTGAAGATGGCTGGCATGAAATGCGGGCTACACTTAGTCCTTTTTTCACCAGCAGCAAAATGAAAACCATGTTCGCATTAATCCAACAGCGTTCGTCACAGTTTGTGAATTACTTTAAGAACCAGAAGGGTGTTACAACGTTAGAACTAAAAGACGCTTTTACAAGATTTACAAATGATGTTTTCGCAACCATCGCCTTTGGAGTCAATTGTGACTCGCTGAAAGACAGGGATAATGAGTTTTATTTGATGGGGAAAGATGCTTCTGATTTCTCTGGAGTGAGGCTTGTAAAGATTTTCTGCTATGCTGTCATTCCATCCGTAATGAAGGTAAAATAAATTATAATGTTACAATTCAAATTTAAATGCACCTTATTTTAGCTATTCAAGATCAAATTTATCAGCGCGGATGTAAGGTTATTCTTCACAAACCTCATCAAAGAAACAGTAAGAATTAGAGAAGAAAAAAATATTGTTAGGCCCGATATGATTCATTTGTTAATGGAAGCTAGAAAAGACCAACTAAAGCAGGAGAACCGAAACAGCACTTTAGATTCAGGTTTTACTGTTGCTCAAGAATCTCAACTATCAAAAACCCGTAAAGGGAAAAACATTGAAATAACTGATGAGGTTTTAGTAGCACAGGCATTGGTATTTTTCATAGCAGGATTTGAAACAGCCTCTACTTTGATGTGTTATACCGCTTATGAACTGGCTATTAATCCTGACGTTCAAGAAAAGCTTCATCAGGAAATGAAAAAAGCTCTTGATCAGTGTAACGGCGAAATAACTTACGAAAATTTATTAGGAATGAAATATCTTGATAAAGTAATTACCGGTAATAATAGTTAAGGTAGTTGTGCATTTCGAATACGTGGTATATTAATTTTTAGAATCACTGAGACGGCATCCGGTTTCTCAACTAACTGATAGAATCTCTGTAAAGCCTTATACAATACTACCTCAGCAGCCAGGGGAGAAACCGCTGCACTTAGACAAAGGCTCTTTAATTTGGATTCCCACATACGCTATTCATTTAGATCCTAACAATTACCCCGATCCTGAAATATTTGACCCTGAGAGATTTAGCGATGAAAACAAACACAGGGTTAAGCCATTTACTTTCATCCCATTTGGAGCAGGACCAAGAAATTGCATTGGTAGGTCCCAAAAGTGTTTCTCTCCTATGTTCTAGTGAACTGCTATGTGCATTTTTAGGATATCGTTTGGCCTTGCTGGAAAGCAAGCTAATCATCTTAGAGCTTCTTCGCCATTTTGAATTTGTGCGTGTGGAAAAAACACAGGCTCATCTACAACTGAGTAAATCTAACCCATCCCCTTTACCCGAGGAGGGACTGTGGATCGGTTTAAAGCCGAGATGAATTAATATTCCTTGGCGATGTTTATTCAGTTATTTGTGCCCAATTAAGGGTAGTTTGAGTAACTCACAGCAGTCATTAAGCCACCTAATATCTAAAATTGTTAAATTTATTTACTTGAACTAGCAAACCAATTTTTAATGAGGGGTGCTGTTTGAATAGAATATTTTTAAAATTATCAGAAGGATATTGTTGTGTTATGGTGTGAGTTAGTCAAGTTTTACACTATCTATAGCTAACTTGTTCTCTAATTTTAAACAGTTTTAGAATGTAAGAGAAAATAATTTGTATGATCTAAAATAGAAAATACTTCTAACAATGATAGGCTGTTGCGCAATGCGTTATACAGGTAAAAAATCGAGAAGAAGAAAGCTTAGTTGGTATACTGGATTTTACGTTGATTTTGAAGTTAGTATATATTTTTGTTTATTTATTAACTTTAATCCTAGTGCTCTACGTCTCCCTAGTTGTTACTAAGAGCTACTTAATTGTCAGGTAAATTTAAAAGCATACGTATAGGTGGTTCTATCTGCCACCTTTAACATTCTGTTGTAGATGCAGTCATACGGTTGGTTTGGATTTCTAGCATCCCTCCTTCTCCAGTTATGTCTTTTGGTGTTGTTAGTCCCTCTGAAAATTATATTTTGATTAAATAGCTATGGCAATTTACGTACTTACCTGTTTGATAAACGAAGTGTTTACTTTGACATTTAGAAGATTAATGCCGTGCCGTTGGTGATTTCCTTAAATTATTAAGTTTGTAAGCATGCAGATTGTATGGAGGTTGTGTCTCGTGTCCTGCGAGTGTGAGTGTAGTTGAGACTTTTTCTCGTTATTTCATTGTTTGGCGTATTCAAGTCTGCGCGTGATATCGTGTACAATCTTGGTTTATCAGGCATGGTCTGTTGGGTTTTGACGTATTTCCTACTCTGATACTCTCAATTATGCGTTCTATTCTCGTCAGTTTTAGCACAGTTGCTTAGTAACTTCCATTTGCGATTAGGTGTTTTTGGATACCTTTGCCCCACGGTGGTGCTGAAAGCAATGTCGGTGACATTGATGGCTCTGTAAACAATATCCTTGTAAATTATTTGGGGCGACAGCTTTCTACAACTAGATTATCATATAGGAATATAAAGCGACAAAAACTATCCACTGAACCAGGAAAAAGTGTAGTATCTATCACTAAATAATGAAGACTCTAGTAATTCAGACATAAATGTACCCATAACCAATGACAACTCCCATGAAGACCCCATGGAAACTGAACCAGATGTGCAGGCAGAAACAGATTATTTTGCACCACAAATCAATGATGTCCTACCTGGAAAATTAGTTTTAATTAGAGTTAATAGAGGATCAAGAAAAAGAAACAATATATCGTTACACAGCAATAGTACAGAAAGTTACACAACATATTAGCTATTTTAACGAATGCAAGATTCCAGTGGTTCCGTTATTTATTATTTTTTTGAAAAAGCGATTGACATATTTAAAATGAAGTAAAGCCATGTTTTTTAGTTTTTATTGTATTCGTTTTTAGTTAGGTACTGTGCTTTTTACAGGGTTTATTTAAAGTTATTATTTTCTATGCATTGTATCTTCATTGTTTATCATTAAAGCGCTCGAAAAGGTTTTTTTGACTTAAAAAAGTGGTTATAATAAATATAAGCTACTGATCAGTCTCACTCTTGTTGAACAATCTCACATCATATTTAAAATGCTGTAATTTGAAAAGTATTTGCTGCAGAGCTACAGAGGTGGGATTGATCACTTGGGACTATGCTGGCTTGCAGCCCGTGCAATTTGAATGGTGTGAAGAATCTTACCCCATAACAAGTATGAGATTGTTCATTACTTTTTTCATCTCATTGTAATTTGCAATATTATTCGTATTAACATCCTGTATGTGGCTGGGCCATTTTTTTAGTTACGAAAGATATGGATCAAAATATTTATTTTTTGAGCAATTTCACCCTAAATTACGGTACCGATTTTGATCTTCCGCTGGTGATTGCTGAAATGCATTTTTATAGCTTTCATTTGTGAAGCGACGAATTTTCTTGCAGTAAACATTTCAGAAAGGTGCTACCTAGGTAAGGCATATTTGGAGTTCAGCACGCACCTTTCTCATCGCCGAAAGAAAGATTCTCCTGGTAGGGATCTTCCCCAGAACAACACCCGCAGACAAAACGCCAAACGGCGTATGTTTTCATGCACAATGGTTTTGACTATCGACAGCAAACCGCTTATATTTTAGTCTAACTCTTTTTGTCTTCCGCGAAGCAATTGGGCCCGTTTAAGAGTGTCACCTGTTATAAACAGGGTTTCGTGTAATACTTTTTTTTGTAAAAACCAGAAACGCAGTTTTTAATTTCACTGCGATATTCTTAAATTGAAAACATTATTTTTCTTACATAATTTAACAGGTAATTCTTCTAAACGTAGTGGTCTATTATCTTATTGATGGTTTCATTTCTTCTCTGCTTCGTTCAATCCGCTAATAGCGTGTAGCATACTCTTTTCCTTTATAATTGTTATAATTATAACTCAGGTTGTTTTATTAGGCCTTGTACTTCATCTGTGGTACACAATCAAGATGCAATAAATGCAATTTATGTTAAGTCTCTTTATGCCTGAAAGACAGCCAATATAATTGTGTTACCTGGCAAATAAATAATATTCCAATTTTATTTAGACTAAAATTGGTAGAACAGAAAATCTCCCGAAATATTATTTTCTTCCTGAAGAACAAGTAGAAATCCTACTAGCAGTCCTTTCTTTCTATTGTAAGGACGATTCCTAAAAAAATAAAAGTAAAAACTTTTTTAAGCTTTTGTTGTAACCTAATAAGAAAAGTTACACAATTCTACTACTACTACTAAAACTAAAATTTAAAAAATCCAAACGTAATTCCCATTGGGAATACTACAAATCGTTGAGGAATCTAACAAATGCTAGTATAGTAAATGAAAAAAAGGCATATTTTTCGCATAAGTCAAAATATTGTTCATCAAAGCAACTGTGGAAAGATCTTAAGTCTTTAAATATAAAAAACTCAACCCATTTTCAAATTCCGTCAGAGTTATCTGATCCTAATAACATTAACAATTTCTTTATAGATAGTATACCTAAATTAACTGTTGATGTAAATATAAAACAAAAGTATGCACATACTACTAATAATACCACATTTTCTTTTGTCCCAGTATCAATAGAGGAGGTGGCAAACTGCATTAGAGATATTAAAAGTAATGCGACGGGATCTGATGGCCTAAATATTAAAATGATAACATTGTGCTGTCCATTTATTCATAATTATTTAACGCATATCATTAATTGTTGTTTAACGGAGAATATTTTTCCGAACAGTTGGAAACACGCTGTTATAACTCCAATTCCGAAAATTTGTAAACCAGTTGTATACTCAGACCTAAGACCAATCAGCATTTTACCTACCTTTTCAAAAATTCTTGAAAAAATTATGAGCAGCCAAATAATGAATTATCTAAATAAACATGAACTGCTTCCTGATGTACAATCGGGTTTTAGACCTTTCTACAGTTGTACCACTGCGTTGATGAATATAACAGATGACATAATTGAGGCAACGGATACTGGAAAATTAACAATTCTTGCACTCCTGGATTACAGTAAAGCGTTCGACTCCATTAATCACGAGTTATTATTTTCAATTCTCCACTCTATCGGCTTTTCTTCAAATGCGTTAGAATTATTTAAAAGTTATTTCAATGGACGGACTCAAAAAGTAAAAGTTGATGGCAACCTGTCCTTGTCACGGTTAATTTCACAAGGAGTGCCTCAAGGTTCGATTTTGGGTCCGCTATTATACACGTTATATACTTCAAAATTTTATCAATTCGTCAAATATAGTAAACTTCATATGTATGCTGACGATACGCAGGTTTATTATTCTTTTCAGCCCAAGTGTTTTGACCGAGCATTGGAGGAAATAACAATTGATTTGAATAACTTGTTTGGAATGTCAACCAAACATGCATTACAGCTGAATCCTTCTAAATCTTGTGTACTTCTTTTTGGTAGAAATTCTGATTGTGAGAGTGTAAAACCATTAATACAATTATCAATTAACGGGTCGAGCATATTGTTGAAAGACAGTGCTAAAAATTTAGGCATGGTCCTAGATAATAGTTTTAGATACAGAACTTATGTAACTAAATGTATCCAAAAAGCTTATCTGAATCTAAAGCTATTATATCCACACAGAAGGTATCTAAGTGAAGCACACAAAAAAATGTTGTGCGATGTTTTGGTACTTTCGCAATTTTCATATTGCTCAGAAATATATGCTCCATGTTTAGATTATGATTCTTCTATGCGAATACAAAGAGTTCAAAATTCTTGCTTAAGGTTTATTTATGGCATTCGAAAATTCGACCATATCTCACATAAATTAGTAGAAGCCAATTGGCTAAATATGGAGAACAGGCGTTTATTACACACAGCTTCCTTATATCACAAAATAATAATTTACAAAAAGCCGCCATACCTATATAACAAAATAGAATTTCGAACTGATGTGCATAATCTAAATTTAAGATTCAAGGGTCTAATTACACCTCCTCAGCACAAATCTTCTCTCTTTGAACGATCGTTTCGGTATAATATTAGCAAAGTTTACAATAATTTACCAAATTTTTTGAAAAATACATCTTGTACAGCTTTCCGAAAACATTATCTCAAATATCTTTTATCGGAATAGCCTTAAGTGTGCCAAGACAAGTTTCTAATTAATGGCAGTTAGTTTCTTGTGTTCATATGAATCTGCTACCATCAGGTTAATTTTTGAATTTAATTTAAGTCATTTATTGCTTTTATTTAGGGTTTAGGAATTACATTTTAAATTATATTTTCAATATCCTCAAGGTCCAGTTGAAAAACGGTATATCTGAACTGCGCCTTGTGATTTTCGATGTAAACTGTGTACTTAATTTTAAGTTTGATTTATGTTTATTGTAATATGTTTTATACATCGAAAATAAAGCCATTATTATTATTATTATTATTATTATACTCTGTAAAAGGGTAAAACTGATGCTGTAGGGAAGCAATATGGAACTTAATTATCTTTTGAAAAATATTGTGTTTTCACATCCCAATAGGAGCTGAAACTTCTTCTAAAGTCTTTTTTTTAGAAATTTGAAAATCGAAATGACTTTTCATGTTTACAAGGTGGAATCAAAATACATTTTAATATTATATTTTTACATAATTATGGTAATCCTGTTAGTGGATTGCTATTTTAAAACAAGTAACGTAAAAACAATCCAATTGTTGAAACGGCCCGGTTCGTGTCAGCGCAGCTAATAATCACCTCTATATTTTACCATTATTCTGCTAGGAATAGAACTAAACTGTATTTCTTATAATGTATCAATTAGCTTCAAACATATGAGTTTCAAGAGAGACATTGTGCGCGTATAACAGAAAATACAGTGTTGCGTGCGTTTATTAATAGAGCACAGCAACTAGTGCGCAAACAGCGACGCGGGGAGCAGTCGCATGCCAACAAGCGAGCTGCGCCTGTCGCCCCAAAACCTGCGTTTAAAGCAGTCGACGCCTCGTGACTCTCGAGCTGAAATACGGCCTTGACTGGCCACTACCTGGGGATCAATACCGAGGAAGCAATAATTCTTCAGCGCCAAAAGCCGCCCTGTTACTTTCAAAGCAACAATCGATTTTGTAAATGTACGAGATCATATGGAGCAACTATAACGCCAGGTTAGTCTTATAAATAACTATACTAGCGGATTATGACGGGATTACAACGGATTGTGTAATAACTTCAACAGGAAAATTACGCGTCAGAAAGCAGCGGCAACCTGCTGAGTAAGAGCGTTATAACAAGGAGTTGCATCGTTCTGTGGAAGTATAGCGTCAGCTAATCTAGAACTGCAACGAGTCAGGACCGCATTCAGCGAACTTGTGTGCGGCATTTGAACATTGCGTGTAGAGTAAGCCTCGAGCTCGTGGACTAAATTGTGCTAATATTAATAGCGCATATAGCTCTTGTCGATTATTCTTTTTATGTACCTACTTCCATGCATATGTGTTCCTTTTACAGGTTATATATAGTTTCATGTAACATTTCTGGCAGTTTTTGCATGTATAATTACAGCATTATAGGTGAGCACTAGCAGGCCGGCAAAAGCAATATTGACATATCCCTTACCTGCATTGAGGTAAGAGCGGATCTTGCGCTTCTATGACGGGGTCACTAATTTATAATACAGTAGAGTATAGGGCACGTTAAAACGCCACATTACAGTTTACGGTGCCCAACGTAAGGGCTAAACAAAGTACCATTACATTGTACAACACGGTTTTAACATATTTTGGTTCAAAATTAAATTTTAACGAAAAAAATAATATATTATTATGACTCAAAGAAACGGAGGTAAAATACATAATTAATAAAGCCTAAAAAAGGGAAATACAAAAAAACAAGGAATAATTTTCAGCTAAGTAATGTATAAAAAATACTCCCTAATTTAAAAAAAATTTTCAAAGAGAATCTTTGGGAATCAAGCTTCAACAGTTTTTATTCTTCTTTCTGGGATAGCTCAATTAATCACCCAGTATCCTCGTAACATATTGGCTGCAGGCGATTCTGTTTAATTCATTATTATGTTTTAAAATAATAGCAGAATTGGTTACGGTTTAATGGCTAAAAAAGCAGCTGTTTAGTAAAACCACAGTATAAATATCTTCGAATCCAGTAGCGAAACTCGTGTCGGCTCGTTTGAAGTTCGTGATGCCCAGTTTGCCTATACGCAGCGACATGCGACCATGTTGATAACGGGTATTTTCCTATAGACGGTCCAGTGAATTACGTAGAAAACACGTATTTAAAAACTTTTAGTTGATTTAATCTCGAATTTTCAATAACCATGGAGTGATTATTATATGTAATTACTTTCAAGAAACACGTATAGTTGTTAACAAAGCGAATAACAAATAAAGAAACCTCGAAATGTAATTTAAATAGAATATACTTATTATTATTCTTTACAGCAACGTTTAAAAACATAAGCTTCCATAAAATAAAAGAAACCCTTGCCCTGTAAAATTTATATAGGTAGTAGTAGTAAATTTCGGAAATTGTGTTTATACTGATTAAATTAAAAATAATTTTACAAACATGTTAAATTAAATACTAATGCGTTAAAAACATACGAATATTTATTGCATACATATGAAGAATTACAAATGAGTAATCTTAATTATTTTGCGATTTTTACCCAAAGCCCCTACAAAGTTTCTTTAACTCGCACAAATAATTTTAACATGTATTCAGCAGGGAAATTAATACAGGGATGTGTGTTTAACTTATTGAAAATATTTAGACCAACATTCTTTCCTCCAGCATACTGGTTAAATTTTTTTACAAAATTGTTTTCCAAGATTTCCACATAATTATAAAAGGAAATATCCGGTGTTTTTAAATTGCCAAAGTAGTCGTGGTCTTTATTTTGATATGCCCTGAAATGAATATAAAATGTTGTACTGTCCATCTGGTTAGAACTGCTTTTAGAAAAATTTAAACAATCTGTACAGCTGTGAATTTTTAAGCACTTGTCAATTAAATACCCGGACACATATTTTAACGCATTTTGTGCTGGCAAGTTTTCCCTATAATCTACAGTATCAATATATAGTGCTGTTGATTTTTCTGATTTCGTAGTAGTACAGCAACTATGAAGTAATAAATCCGGCAAATCATTACATTTTGCTAACAGAACATCTAAATCATCGGCACAATTTCCGTTTTCAGCATGCTGTAACATATTCAAACAAAATAATTTTTTGTATGCTGTAATAAATTGCCTGGAAGTGGGATTATAGCAATTTCCACCCTGTTGTCTAATAGACCCAAAAAAAATTTCCAAGGAATCTTGATTGAATCGCCTTGTATACACGTACGCAAACTTATTTTCTTTTAGGAACTGCCACAGTTCAAGAAAAGCACTTATTGTTACTTGCCAACCAGTCAAGCACTTTATCCTTTTTGTCACGTCTTTACCGTTGCTACCAATAACTTTTAAATGTTTTATTACATGTAACATCGTATTTAAATGCCCAGTTTGCATCTTGTACCCCATCCAAGCTCGATTAAATATTTTAGAACTGCGTTTAGAGTTTGAATTGAGAATATCAAACAGTATATCAAACATATGTACAAACTCTGCAGTACCTGACGCACAGGGTGGGAATTTTTTCAAACTGACGTATGCGGATATAGCACTAGCAACTGTGTGACTAATAACCTGAGCAGCAAATTTCACTTTCATTTTTTTGAAAGAGTTTGGATATATATGCGAGTTGGATAGTTTAGGAGCTAGTCGTATATTTTGTTTACTATCTTCATTATAAAATGATAAAATATCCTTCCAAGAAGCAACTTTGCCTTCAAAATGAATATTTCATTAAGTTGTTTCTAATGGATTTTAGTAGGTGGGGGGTGTCATACATACAAAATATTTTTCTTTCATTTACTGTAAAATAGGGCGTTTTTGGAGAAACGCCTAAATTTTGCGTGAATTTTAAAAAATTTTATTCCTGGTCGCTGACGAAAGCACATACGTTTAACCCAATTTTGTGTAATTCCTTTATATACTTAAATATTATTTCCTTTAGTTCTCCACCTGTACAAGAAGAATTATTTAAACAGAATCGAACAGGTTGCTTCCATCCACCATATATACTTTTAACCATTAGTACCAATGCACTGTTTGCGAGCAGTAACTTCTTTTGGTACAGCGTATTATGTAAACCCACAATTTCATCATTGGTAATATTATAGAATAAGTGTGATTTTAATGACATTTCGTCTACACAAAGCACACAAAATTTTTCAACCTCAGGCATATTATTGACTTTAATATTCAAAAATGCAAATATAGTTTCTTGAAAGCCTGATGAAAATTTAAGAGACTCTGTAAATTTTTCTAAACATCTTTTGGTTGGCAATGTAAAAATTTTAGCACTAAAATGATACGCTTTTGGGCCCAAAAAATAAAGATTAAGAGCGAATTTTTTAAATTCAGATGTATAGCTACGACCATTAGGTCGTTTCTTACTCAAGTGAATTTGTACTTTAACAAACTGTGCCAACTCTTTTGACAAAAATTTTTCACACAAATCTGAAAATTGTTGTGCGTTCATATTTTCAACCAAACTTTTGTCTTTCTTCTTGTGATAATTTACTTCACTTTCTAATCTACGTTTTTTGTTACTAATCAACTTAATTTGACGTCGTAATTTTTCTTTTCTTGGGGTGTGCACTGTAAAAATAGCAGGTGTCTGAACCGCACATGTCCTTTGCGTCAGTGATTCTGCTTAAATTAATTAAATGAAATCGAAACTAACCATTGGCGGCTTATTTAAAGCTAAACATGCCTCTTCGAGCGTGCTGGTATCTATAGTATTCTGAGAATACTTGGGTGATGATGCAGATAAAGAAAATTAAATTTAATTTTCTGCTTACTGGAGCTTTTCTTTTCATTCCTAATACAGGAGGCGGATTTGGAACATTAAATAGGGTAGGTATTGCACTGGGTTTTAAACGATTTTTTAAGAAATTTAAAAACATTGGTTCTTCAAAATGAACACTACAAATTTCACAGTTTTTATTTAAATATGCAACATCGCGTTTAAGCAGATCTTCCCTCCTGCTTGCAATTACCCACTGCTTTGGTCTAAAAATCAAAATCTATAGTTAAAAACGTTCGCTATGTGTATAACTTTTGTTTGTACAAAATTTACTAATAAATAAAATCCGTCCTTACCTTAAAGCGTCTTTGAGGAAACCAAAGAAACTCACATCCTTATTTAAATTCGAATTGTTCGTACAGTTAGGTGCTGAGCACCAACGACCACCCTTCTTTTTACTCATTATGTTTCTATTAGCAATAATCAATACAATTCACTTAATAGAAAATCAAATTGGCACTAAAATAAACTAATTACAGTGCTTTACCGCTAGTAAAACAGTAGTTATAATGAGACGGATACGTGTGGATACCCGTTCTGAACATGGCGCGACCTTCGCATGCGCACAAAAATCTAGCACCACTAATACGCCTGAGTTTCGCTACTGCATTCGAAGATATTTATACTGTGGTAAAACGATGAATGATATGGCAAGATAAATGTTAAATTGGTTTTTTGGTGTGACTTAAATTCGGAGTAGGTAGCATTTGAGAGACTAGTAACAGAATAGAAATTTTAACAGCTTACTTTAGATAAATACAAAACTATGTCACATTTAATATGTTAACGTAAGAAAATTATGCAGTTTACTATTAATTGACCTTGAAAGTAATGCTTAATAATTGTTAGTACGTGTTAAAATTCATGCTGAATTTAAAAGACGGCAAAGGTTATCCCATAAAGCATGTAAGTGATTACAAGGACATTTACGCATGAATAATATAAACAATGTGTAATTGAATGTAGTAAATAAGGTCATTGGTTGAATTGGTTTGCGGTCTAGTCGGGCGACAATACGTGTACCGATAGTGAGCTGTCTGCACTGCTTAGTCAATCTGCGAAGCCCTGCTACATTGGAGAAAGTCATCTGCAAAACTTCTAAAAGGTAAATAGCTGTTACTAAGCCAGGACTTTATCGAGGTGCTTGATTTTCATCTGCATATCTTATCGGTGCAGAGGAAAGTAACCTGGCCTAAGCAGGAAAATTTCTGCAGTATCTGTGTAGGAAAGATCGGCAGGCAAGATCTAAAATCAATTTTCCCATATTACACGAAAATAAAGCACACCTGGATAAACATTATAATTACTTACTTTATTCAATAGTAAAAATATAATTGAGGTTATTTCAAAATGTAAACAATATTTGTGCCCGAATATCGTTTAACCAATACTGCATTGGATTTAGTGGCAATTTAATCAAATTATTATCTAAAGAGACTCAACCCTGATTGAGCTATTCGTGTTCTACCGTGCTAGTCATTCAATATAAATATTAATGATTAACATAAAGGGCAAAATACTTGGCATTTTAATTAAATTTGAACTTGAAATTTTGAGCAGCTAAAAATATAAATTTGAAAACAAATATTTATTTATTTATTTATTTATTCATACCAACGGGAAACCCTAATTTACACTTATTATATAACAATAATATAATATAATAGCATGCGATAATATATGTGTGAAATATAATAAACCGTGCAACATTATAACATACTACAATTAAACTAAATAATAAAAAATGATGATAATGCTAATGTAATGTAAGTCTAACAGCAACTAACAATATCATGCAAAAACTATACATACTGCATAGAGCAATTTAAGCACCAAGTTTCAAAAGCGCTGCTTTAAAGCATTGCAAAGAGATACCAAAGAAACTAACAGAGTCACAATAACTATTGGCACACCCACACATCCTAGAAATTGGAGAAAAGTACTCATAGCTAGTTCGATGCTGTGGAATGTAAAAAAATAGTCGAATTTCTCGTACTTCTAGTAGGTGCATGAAAGTTAATTTCAGACAGCAATACAGGACAATTTAAATGACAATTTAATAACTTAAAAATAAAACACAAATGCAGCCGGGTTCTGCGAACTTCAAGGGTATCTAAGTGAAGAATAGTTGTTAGATGATTTTCGACCTCTTTCGTTTTACTCAAAATTACGTTGAGTTGATGCCGCTTTAATAGGTTTTTTTGTCTTGATAAATTTCTGAAGACGGCCCTGCCTAAAGTTCAACCCTGGATCTTAAAGCTACATTTTAAATTTCATTTGGCCCAAACAATAATGCATTCACTATTCGTAGAATTCGTCCCGTAAGCGTTCTCTTTTTTAAATTCGAAACAAACGGTTTGCATTCAGCAACAATACATTTAGGCAGCGTAGGTTAATATTTCCTGTTATTAAATTCAACGGCCGCGTAGTTTATCACAGTTGTTGCTGGTTAAATTCTATTTCCCCGAAGTATAAGCAAAGTCATTCTTTGTTCTCCTTTTCGCGATAAGACCGTTTCGAATTCCAATTCTTCTAACTTACTCACTGCCCGCTGTATTCCGACCTGTGAAAATAAATTTTGAGCAGGTACTTTGTCTGAAGCAATAACGAAATTAGGCCTTGAAATTTAGTGTTTCCTGTCAACAACGTCTAAAAGTTCTTGAAAAGTAATCTTTGTAATTCGACACCATGAGATTCGTTGCGGCAGCAGAAATTTCTTCTAGAAGCTTAGACGTCCATCTCGCTTGTTCAAAGCCCCTCTTGCCTTTTTTTTTAAAACCTACGCAGGAATGCTTCCTTGTTTCGCAACACTGTTAGAGTGAGATGCATTATTCCGGCCCGGAGGGGTAATCATTGTTTCGCTTCTAAATTTCGAATTAATTCGTAGCCGACATTCAAAGAGGACAGTTGTGCGAAGTTTGGCACTCCCCGGCCTTCGGAAGCCGGGGGTTGCGTCGACTTGTGCCTGGTGATTTTAAATCAGTTGTTGAGTTCCTCCGTGTTAAATGAAATTCTTTGAGTGAAGCCCGAACCTTCGAAGCATTCATTCTGGTGTGTTTTGAAACTGTGCGCGCGGTGGGCGGATGAAGTTAACTTGACGTTGTTAAATTGACCGATTTTCGTTTCATACAGCTGGTCTCCGGGGAGACTTTTGGCACTCTTTGCCGATTTGATTAGAAACGATATCCGAAGAGCCTCAACTAACTTTTTTCCCATTAAGTCGGGAAAAAACTATTGCGTAATGCATATCTGTGTCAACGTCGGGTTTAATTGAAGGAAGGGCCGCCGCGCGACATCGTTTTGTTTGCTGTCACTTCTTCGATTGATGGTTGCTGCCGACTGTCTTCAATTCCCTCGAGTCTTGCTGCCTCTTCTGGAGAATTTGCTACACCTTTTGCACGTCTCGCCAGGCTTCCCCGAGGACGAGTTTGTAGCAGAAACTAACGACGTGCTTACAGCTACCAGGTAGGAGCTATGTATTACACCAATTGTGTTCTTGTGCCTAATTAAGGTGCGACTATATTTGTTGTGTGTTTTCCGGGAGTTCGTAAATATTGCGCACGTTCACTTAAGCTTAAGCCTATGATTTGATTTGTTTGTTGTTAACCAGGGGCTTCACCCCTATTATCTATTTCGTTTAGTCCAGTGTGTAACAACATATTTAGACATAAAGGTAACTTTGCTAGGGAGACCCTTTTATATTCATGTAGGGTGTGCCTTTTCTTTTTACTAAGCTTGAATTCACCTCCGGGTGATTATTTTCAATGTGAAGATTTGTGTAAACTTTAATTCTTTAAATAATAAACCCGTTAAAGTCAATTTGATTATTTGTTGAGTTCTGAACCCCTTCTGGGTCATTAATTAATCCAGTGTGGCAAAGGCCGAGTGTAATTTGCAATGTAAAGCTGAAAGTATGCCTTTTTGATTAAGCGAGCCCCGAGATCTGGGCCATTCAGTGTTTTTTTGTTATACTTTAGTGACGGTGGCCTTGAAGGTAAGTGATTCAACGACAAGGTCACCCGGCTACTCGGAGGAGGCTTGGTGAATAACAGGCTGAGGTGTTCAGCAACGTACCTGGAGGACTTCTTCATAGGCTACGTGTATTGTTCTTGGTTCTAGACACGTTAGCCACCCCTAATCAGAACCAAGTGGCGCTCAGGCATTTCTTTTTCTGTTAAGCAAGCTTTAGGGTAAGCAACCCGTCGGTTTTTCATTTAAGTCTTCGAACTACCCCTTCCCGATTGAGCTAAGTGTGGGTAACCGGAGCAACAACATCTGATCCGACACATTAAGATCTGTGATTTCTGGGAAAGCCGGCGAACCCTGTAGTTTGTACCCGATTTTTGACAGTGCTCTTGATCAATGTCGATCTGAACATTTAATCTTGTAACATAGTTTCTACATTAGAAAAGGAAAATTGATCGCTATTAAACACCATTCCAATTTTAAAAGCCACAAGCCTTAAGAATTTCCTCTGCACACTTTCAATTCTTTTTATGTGCACACCATAGTGAGAATTCCAAATCGTAGAGCAATACTCGAGATGAGTTCTGATTAAAGAACAGTAAAGCGTTTTTAAAGTGCTGATATTAGAAAAATTGGTAGAAAATCGTCTTACAAAACCCAACATTTTGAATGCTTTATTAACTATGCTATCAATATGCAATTTAAAACTAAGCGTTACATCAAAGATCACACCTAAATCACGAATACTGGTAACAGATTTTAAGGGTTGTAGATTTAACGTATAAACATATAATATCAGATCCCTACAACAAAAAAACCGCATAACTTAGCATTTAGAAACATTTAGCTGAACATCGTTAAGCAAACGATCAAGAGCATCTTGCAATTTCATTATACAGTGTGTCCAAGATAAGGAGGGCCAGTATGGGGATCTCGGTAATGGTAAGAGATACAAATTTGGTTAAATGGGAAGAAAGTTGCGCAATTAAAGAACTAAAAAAATGACGTCTAGAAATCCTTGATATGATTTTTCGTTTTTGAATTATGTCAAAAAAATCGAATTTTTGGATTTTATTTTTTATTTTTTTCTGGCGTTAATATTAAAGTTAGAGCAAAACTAATTAAACTTCTTTAGAGCAACTTTTAGTGGACTTAATGATTACGTTATCAATTTTTTTATCCGACGTTTTGTCTTCGAGAAACCATCATCAACTTCATTTTTATAAATACGGTCCTGGTTCTTTTATGCCAAATTTGCAAAGCCCTTGTTAATCTGAATTCAACAAAGTGCCACATATTATGGTTTAATTACGTTTCAAGCTTTTTTCTGATCATTATCAGAAATTTTTTTAGATACGGACCTGCATTTCTCATAATTTTGTAAAAATAAGTTCATACAGTAAGTTAAGCCTTTTTAGATGCCGTTAAAATATTAAAATGCACATCACAATGTCATAATTCTGATACATTAATTTAATAACCAACCAATAACTATTAACAATAAACAAAAAAGAAATGAACAAAAGATAGACAGAGAGAATAACAAAACGAACATCGAAACCATTTAATAGGTATTAAATTTACAGAAGGTATTCAAAAAGGTTGCCATCATTCTCTATGCATAAATAACATCTAACTGTAGAATCTAAAACATTATTCAGCAATACTGGCGTTATACTTTGAAAGGCTTCAAGAACCAATCTTCTAAGTTCTTCTTCTATTTCAAAACGTTAAATACCTATTACATTGTTTCAAGGCTCGTTTTCTCATTCTTTCTGCCTATCTTTTGTTCATTTATTTGTTGTTTATTGTTAATAGTTATTGGTTGCTTATTAAATTAATGTATCAGAATTATGACATTATGATGTGCATTTTAATATTTTAACGGCATGTAAAAAGGCCTAACTTACTGTATGAACTTATTTTTACAAAATTATGAGAAATGCAGGTCCGTATCTAAAAAATTTTCTGATGATGTTCAGAAAAAAGCTCGAAACGTAATTAAATCACAATGTGTGGTACATTGTTGAATTTAGAGTAACAAGGGCTTTGCAAATTTGGCATTAAAAAACCAGAACCGTATTTAAAAAAATGAAGTTGATGATGGTTTCTCGAAGACGAAACGTCGGATAAAAAAATTGATAACGTAATCATTAAGTCCACTAAAAGTTGCTATAAAGAAGTGTAATCAGTTTCGCTCTAACTTTAATATTAACGCCAGAAAAAAATAAAATAGAAAATCCAAAAATTCGGTTTTTTTGAGATAATTCAAAAACGAAAAATCATATCAAGAATTTCTAGACGTCATTTTTTTAGTCCTTTAATTGCGCAACTTTCTTCCCATTTAACCAAATTTGTATCTCTTACCATTACCGAGATCCCCATACTGGCCCTCCTTATCTTGGACACACTGTATAGTCCAGTGCATTTAGGGTGTGACCTCGGAAAAAATCCTAGAGAGCTGAAATTTGGTTTACACCTACCTTTCATCGTTTCAAATAAGGGTTGAGAAGTCCCCAACAATCCGTTGTACGCATAACTTTTTAGAGTGCTTAGAAGGTCGATTTTTCGGTTTTTCAACTATATCTTCGTTCCTATCGGCTTTACGACTACGAAGGTGCAATAACAAAAGAAAGGTAATAAAATTCTCTACAAAAAAGGTTATCTATAGTTTTTACATACAAGTAACAGTTTTCACGGAAATTTGGTAGGAAATATTATTCATCTTGAATATTGTTGCTGGGAGCAAAGACCCTTGCTCAAAGGCATACATAGAATCGATGTCTGGATTGTCAATGTTCTGGTCGCTTTCGATTTGGGTTACCTGCGAATCCTCCATTGGTGCAGCGTTCAAACAAGATTGTCCGTGACAATGACCGCAAATTGGTGTGCGGACGAGTCCCAATAGTGGTCCTCAGCCGTTCGTGCAATTACAAATAATCATTTTTAGAAAACAGTCCGGAGCAGGAGGTGCTGATGATTTTTTACGTGCAATAAGTTGTCCTTCAATATCCATCCCCAATCGTCTGGATTCAATTTATTACCCCACCAAGTCTGTACCTGATAGTAGACTTGGTAGAGATGCTCTTCAGCTGCTTTGGCTCTAGGTGGTAATAGGCTTAACCTTGCAGATTTGTCTTTACCTACGGATTTAGCGAAGCACAAATAACGATAGGTGTTTATGGAATCTTCTTTAACTGGAGCACCATGTATGCCCAAAAAATATAGTAATCCATTATGAGCAATTGATTTGTGGACAGCATCACTTTTATTGAAAACTTAAGCTGCATTCTGTAAGTCCTGTCTTTTTTGCAATAATTTCAGAGCTCCTGTTTTTCCCTTATGGAAAATAGTAGATGTTGTATCACAATCACAGAACGCATGTAAAAATAAAATATGATTCTTGCTCTTTTCATGTTGATTGAAACTTCGGGAAGAGAACGTTTCTTGCTGGACTGCTCCTTTGCCCAGGTCGAGAAAAAGAAATATTTCCCAACAGGTGTTCGAGCCGTTAAAATAACCAAAAGATCAATATCTTCTCCAACAACAACGGTTGTATTTGTAAATGAATGTTTCAGTGCTCTTTCAATTATGACAACGTCAGTATCACCCTCAGCCTGTTCGACGAGGAAATTTGTGGCTTCGAATTTCTCTGACAGCATGGAAATCAATTTGCATTTGTTGTTGCTTTTAGAAAGAAACGTTTCCTGGATGACTGTTACATTCATTGTGTCGTCAAAAACACGTCTGAAGATGACGTTTTTGAAGATCGGCGAAGTTATTCCATAGCTTTCGCATTGTGCCTGCTGTTGTTATAACCATCAAAAACAATCACCGCCTTTTCACCAACATTTGTATGGACATAGTTAAAAGTTGCCAGTGACTTTTTTAAAAGCTTCATTTTTCATCGAAGTTTCTAATCCCTCCTTGTCCTGAATATACAAATGGGCCGATTTTGCATAAAGAAAATGTCCTGCTGTGTGAAAATATGGTAGCATATTTTTACAGCAGTTAAATGCATCTTTCAATTTCCCATTCTTTCTGCTCTTACAAATTCCTTTGCAACAGTAATCATTACGAAATATTGTCCCCACAATAGGACTTTTATTTTGCAACTCAGAAATTTTGTCGTCAAATTTTTCACTCACCAACATTATTTGACTGTTCAACGTCTTCAAAAGATAGCGATGCTGCGTCTTCAGGAGCAGAACCAGAATATTTCCTAAACTTATGACCTTCCTACCGAATTTCCATGAAAACTATTGCTTGTATGTAAAAACTATACATAACTTTTTGATAGAGAATTTTTTTACCCTTCTTTTGTTATTGCACCTTCGTAGTCGTAAAGTCGATAGGAACAAAAATATAGTTGAAAAATCGAAAAATCGACCTTCTGAGCACTCTAAAAAGTTATGCGTACAACGGATCGTTGGGGACTTCTCAACCCTCATTTGGAAAGATGAAAGGTAGGTGTAAACCAAATTTCAGCTCTCTAGGATTTCTTCCGAGGTTACATCTATTTTTCGGATAAATGCACTGGACTATATATTCGACTTGGATTTAATTATAGTGAACTTCTTCAAGTCATCAGCAAATAATAGAAACTGACAACCATTACACACTTCAATTAAGTCATTAATAAATATATTAAAGAAAATAGGGCCTAGATGAGACCCTTGAGGTACGCCAAAAGTCACACGAATTTCGTTAGAAATATAATTTTTAATTTTTACTATTTGTCTCCTGCCTATTAAGTAATTATTAATCCATGTTAATAATGAACCATTAATTCCCAATGCATTTAATTTGGGCAAAAGGGGTTTATGATTAACCCTCTCGAACGCCTTGGAGAAGTCTGTGTAAATAGAATCAACTTGAAAACCATTCTCCAAGGCTTTCAAAATAAACTGTTGGTACAATAATAAGTTATGTATTGTTTGAGGCTTTCGCGGTTACTCGAATTATTCTCCTTAGCATAGAATTTCGGCTTAGACCGCGTAGTATTTGTATATGAACACCCAGCATTTTCTGGCTTATGTGCCTTGCACCTTGTGAAGTCGAGCAAAAACCCGCTCGATGGCCATGCTCTTTGGTGGCTCGTGTTGTTTGAGTATCTTGAGAACGAGGATACTTAGGCAGATTTGGCCGTTTTGCTGTTTGTGCATCCATATTCACTAACGTTTCGCGAGACCTTGCAGCTTGCATCATCAGAGTGAAAGTCGCACTGACAGTGACTTTCACTCTGATTATGCAAGCTGCAAGGTCTCGCGAAACGTTAGTGAATATGGATGCACAAACAGCAAAACGGCCAAATCTGCCTAAGTATCCTCGTTCTCAAGATACTCAAACAACACGAGCCACCAAAGAGCATGGCCATCGAGCGGGTTTTTGCTCGACTTCACAAGGTGCAAGGCACATAAGCCAGAAAATGCTGGGTGTTCATATACAAATACTACGCGGTCTAAGCCGAAATTCTATGCTAGTAGTATATCATTGAGTGTTCTGGCACACAGGTGTACAGGTATGCAGGTAAACGTAGGTGTACAGGTATGCAGGTAAACGTAAAAGTTGCAGATAAAGGTAAAAGTGCATTTACGGGGTTGGAAGTGCATTTAAGGTGTGCAGGTAAAGGTAAAAAGTGCATTTACGTAGTTGAAAGTGCATTTAAGGCGTGCAGGTAAAGGTAAAAAGTGCATTTACGGGGTTGAAAGTGCATTTAAGGTGTGCAGGTAAAGGTAAAGGTAAAAAGTGCATTTACGGGGTTCAGGTAAAGGTAGAAAGTGCATTTAAGGCGTGCAGGTAAAGGTAAAAAGTGCATTTACGGGGTTGAAAGTGCATTTAAGGTGTGCAGGTAAAGGTAAAGGTAAAAAGTGCATTTACGGGTTCAGGTAAAGGGGTGGTTAAATACTAAAAGGGGCTGTATCTCGTAAATGGGTGGAACAAACGGAAAACGGGTGAAAAAATCACACCCCTAAAGCCCTCCAGCCTGCAAATGACGTCATCTATAACATACTAAAAATTGAAAACGCCCTTATGACATTTTCGAAAATTATATTTTGTAAGAACTGCTGGTGGTTAAATACTAAAAGGGGCTGTATCTCGTAAATGGGTGGGAAAAACGGAAAACGGGTGAAAAAATCACCCCCCCTAAAACCCCCGGCCTGCAGATGACGTCATCTATAACATACTAAAAATTGAAAACGCCCTTATGACATTTTCGAAAATTATATTTTTGTAGCTGCAAGAACTGATAAACTGCCGAATTCTGACGGTTAAATACTAAAAGAGGCTGTATCTCGTAAACGGGTGGGAAAAATGGAAAACGGATGAAAAAATCACACCCCCTAAAACCTCCGGGCCTGCAAATGACGTCATCTATAACATACTAAAAATTGGAAGCGCCCTTATGGCATTTTCGAAAATTATATTTTTTGTAAGAACTGCTGGTGGTTAAATACTAAAAGGGGATGTATCTCGTAAACGGGTGGAAAAAATGGAAAACGGATGAAAAAATCACACCCCCTAAAACCCCCGGGCCTGCAAATGACGTCATCTATAACATACTAAAAATTGGAAGCGCCCTTATGACAATATGAAATCGGTAATGTGAATGCACAAAACACATGCAGAATGTATGAAAATTTAAAGTCCCGTTTCGCTTACGGAGAATTCCCCAATTGATAAGATGCGAAATTGTCTGATGGCACAGTAAAAAACATTAATTATTACATATCAAAGTGAGATAACTGTTCGGTATGAATTAGTAGGAATCAGTGCATGTGAGAGGTGGGTTTTTAGAGAGTCTACAACTGAAAGACATGTAGGAAAGAATATGTACTATTATCATAGTCATTGCTACAGTAAAAGTCTAAAATTGGAACTGGAAGTATAAAACAAAGATGACATTATTTGCAGACTTCAAAACATATGGCTATTTAGTACGGGTTCAAAGTTCGAACTTAGAACTCGGATGTATAAAACAAAGATGATATTATTTTGCAGACTAAGGTATTAATGGGGCTCATGGCAAATTTCGATGTGCGATCAATTGCGAGATGACGTATCACTACCGAGTTCGATAAAGTGTTTGGAAAAAATTATCCAAGAGTGTGCCGATGACAAGGTTCAATTAGATTATCTAATCACACAGACAACTTCGCAGGATAATTAGCACTGTTCTATAATATATAAAATCGATGCAGTACAATTTCGAACACCGAATTGATTGAAGCTGTTCATAATGCATGCGATAAAAAGTAATCTCATTACGCATTTTGAAAACAGCTCCCGCTTTATCACAAGTGATCAGCGGTCAAACGGATAAAGAATTTCGATATGCGGAAGTTTACAGCTGAGGTTTCGGCTAGAATAATATATACTACCATGTATAGTCGAATGATTCATAAAAACTTTGCAATGAAATCGGTAATGTGAATGCACAAAACACATGCAGAATGTATGAAAATTTAAAGTCCCGTTTCGCTTACGGAGAATTCCCCAATTGATAAGATGCGAAATTGTCTGATGGCACAGTAAAAAACATTAATTATTACATATCAAAGTGAGATAACTGTTCGGTATGAATTAGTAGGAATCAGTGCATGTGAGAGGTGGGTTTTTAGAGAGTCTACAACTGAAAGACATGTAAACGATGTGAGAAAAGTTTTCCACTCTGTCGTGATAGTACACGTCGTTTTACCTTACAATTTTCATACAGCTGTAGTTGAAACTGATAATGTTTCCCGTTAAGACAAAAATTAAGGCGCTATATCTATTTTTAGAGTGTCTGTGATAAGAGAGAGGCCGAAGTCCCGTATTAGCATGGTTATATATAGTCTTGCAACGTGCAATTACGATTTCGACATTTGTTGTACGTACAGGTAAATAATGCATATACTTCAAACACACATGTCGGATGTGTAAAAGTTAGCTATAAGAGACCGATCGGTGTAACAATATATCGTATATGTGCAGATGTCCTAATGCACACACTTTAAGACATGCTATACGAAGGTGAATACATGCAAGATTTTGATACACATAGTCGAAATTAGGTATAATGGCACAATGAGCAATACATATTAAGCCGAGAATGCTGGGTGTTTATTTACAAATACTAGATGGTCTAAACTAAAATTCAAAAAATATTAAAAATGTGAGATTAAGCGTAAACACAGTCATTTACGCTTAGTCCTACCTGTTTAATCTTATACTGGCTATCTCAACGTACAATCACCGTTTTTCTAAAATTTTAGATCAAACACGGTGTCAACACCTGTCTTATCTAAATGCCTTTTAATATAAGGTGTTTTATTCCAAACAACTACCATCCTATTTATCTTATCGTATGAGGTCAAAGTACAACTCATAACAGATAGCAGCCACTATTATGTTCAACAGACCTGGTACATCCAAATTAGCATTGTTTCTTATGGAAAACTAGCACAAATCCGATGGGTTTTCCTGGTTATTGGAGGCCCCGCAGGTAAGAGTTTAATTAGCGGTACGTGTAAGCCACATTAGGTGAAAGGTTATTTAGTGCTGGTTAAAGGCTGAATTTGGGATGTTTCAATTGTATGTAATAACATCCTGCATATTGTATTATTGCAGCACAAGATGTTACACTGTAATGCATGCTGCATAATTATAATAAAATGCTTGTAAAAACAAATGTGTGATATTCTAAACTACATCGAACAAATAATCTATATATTGATCGCACATCGAAATTTGCCTATGAGCCCCTTATTAATTATTAGTAGCTCGACTTACAAGATAAGGTATCAGGAAAGTGCATTTAAGGCAAGTGCATTTAAGGAAGAAATGCGAATCAAGGTGACGTTAGGAGAGATTAAATGAATACAATGAAATTTTAGATCAAACACGGTGTCTACAGCTGTCTTATCTAAATGCCTTTTAATATAAGGTGTTTCATTCCAAACAACTACCATCCTATTTATCTTATCGTATGAGGTCAAAGTACAACTCATAACAGATAGCAGCGACTATTATGTTCAACAGACCTGGTACATCCAAATTAGCATTAATTATTAATTATTAGTAGCTCGACATACAAGATAAGGTATCCGGAAAGTGCATTTAAGGCAAGTGCATTTAAGGAAGAAATGCGAATCAAGGTGACGGTAGGAGAGATTAAATGAATAAAATGAAATTTTAGATCAAACACGGTGTCTACACCTGTCTTATCTAAATGCCTTTTAATATAAGGTGTTTCATTCCAAACAACTACCATCCTATTTATCTTATCGTATGAGGTCAAAGTACAACTCATAACAGATAGCAGCGACTATTATGTTCAACAGACCTGGTACATCCAAATTAGCATTAATTATTAATTATTAGTAGCTCGACATACAAGATAAGGTATCCGGAAAGTGCATTTAAGGAAGAAATGCGAATCAAGGTGACGGTAGGAGAGATTAAATGAATAAAATGAAATTTTAGATCAAACACGGTGTCTACACCTGTCTTATCTAAATGCCTTTTAATATAAGGTGTTTCATTCCAAACAACTACCATCCTATTTATCTTATCGTATGAGGTCAAAGTACAACTCATAACAGATAGCAGCGACTATTATGTTCAACAGATTTGGTACATCCAAATTAGCATTAATTATTAATTATTAGTAGCTCGACATACAAGATAAGGTATCCGGAAAGTGCATTTAAGGCAAGTGCATTTAAGGAAGAAATGCGAATCAAGGTGACGTTAGGAGAGATTAAATGAATACAATGAAATTTTAGATCAAACACGGTGTCTACAGCTGTCTTATCTAAATGCCTTTTAATATAAGGTGTTTCATTCCAAACAACTACCATCCTATTTATCTTATCGTATGAGGTCAAAGTACAACTCATAACAGATAGCAGCGACTATTATGTTCAACAGACCTGGTACATCCAAATTAGCATTAATTATTAATTATTAGTAGCTCGACATACAAGATAAGGTATCCGGAAAGTGCATTTAAGGCAAGTGCATTTAAGGAAGAAATGCGAATCAAGGTGACGGTAGGAGAGATTAAATGAATAAAATGAAATTTTAGATCAAACACGGTGTCTACACCTGTCTTATCTAAATGCCTTTTAATATAAGGTGTTTCATTCCAAACAACTACCATCCTATTTATCTTATCGTATGAGGTCAAAGTACAACTCATAACAGATAGCAGCGACTATTATGTTCAACAGACCTGGTACATCCAAATTAGCATTAATTATTAATTATTAGTAGCTCGACATACAAGATAAGGTATCCGGAAAGTGCATTTAAGGCAAGTGCATTTAAGGAAGAAATGCGAATCAAGGTGATGGTAGGAGAGATTAAATGAATAAAATGAAATTTTAGATCAAACACGGTGTCTACACCTGTCTTATCTAAATGCCTTTTAATATAAGGTGTTTCATTCCAAACAACTACCATCCTATTTATCTTATCGTATGAGGTCAAAGTACAACTCATAACAGATAGCAGCGACTATTATGTTCAACAGACCTGGTACATCCAAATTAGCATTAATTATTAATTATTAGTAGCTCGACATACAAGATAAGGTATCCGGAAAGTGCATTTAAGGAAGAAATGCGAATCAAGGTGACGGTAGGAGAGATTAAATGAATAAAATGAAATTTTAGATCAAATACGGTGTCTACACCTGTCTTATCTAAATGCCTTTTAATATCAGGTGTTTCATTCCAAACAACTACCATCCTATTTATCTTATCGTATGAGGTCAAAGTACAACGCATAACAGATAGCAGCGACTATTATGTTCAACAGACCTGGTACATCCAAATTAGCATTAATTATTAATTATTAGTAGCTCGACATACAAGATAAGGTATCCGGAAAGTGCATTTAAGGCAAGTGCATTTAAGGAAGAAATGCGAATCAAGGTGACGGTAGGAGGAATTAAATGAATAAAATGATAATTAGGAGATACAAGATTGGTAGTAGTTTTTAAACATTGATGAGAAATGAACGCTAATGATGAAATAAGAAGTAATATTGTGAGTTGATAATGGAAAGAATATGTACTATTATCGTCGTCATTGATACAATAAAAGTCTGAAATTGGAACCGGAAGTATAAAACAAAGATGACATTATTTGTAGACTTCAAAACATATGGCTATTTAGTACGGGTTCAAAGTTCGAACTTAGAACTCGGATGTATAAAACAAAGATGATATTATTTTGCAGACTAAGGTATTAATGGGGCTCATGGCAAATTTCGATGTGCGATCAATTGCGAGATGACGTATCACTACCGAGTTCGACAAAGTGTTTGGAAAAAATTATCCAAGAGTGTGCCGATGACAAGGTTCAATTAGATTATCTAATCACACAGACAACTTCGCAGGATAATTATCACCTTTCTATAATATATAAAATCGATGCAGTAAAATTTTCAAACACCGAATTGATTGAAGCTGTTCATAATGCATGCGATAAAAAGTAATCTCATTAAGCATTTTGAAAACAGCTCCCGCTTTATCACAAGTGATCAGAGGTTAAACGGATAAAGAATTTCGATATGCGGAAGTTTACAGCTGAGGTTTCGGCTAGAATAATATATACTACCATGTATAGTCGACGAAACCTGCTTTAAAAGTAATTGCAGGGGAGGCAGGTTGGCCGAATGGTTAAGGCGTCAGATTTAAGTTCTGATCTCGAGAGAGAATGTGGGTTCGATTCTCATACCTGCCATATATTTTTTTATATATTTACCGAAGGATTTGACCCTCAGCTGACGTTTTAATTATCACTGTTCTATAATATATAAAATCGATGCAGTACAATTTTCAAACACTGAATTGATTGAAGCTGTTCATAATGCATGCGATAAAAAGTAATCTCACTAATATCTGCTAGTCTCATTGAACCTGTTGACCCTGTATGAAAGGTATTAATGGGGCTCATGGGCAAATTTCGATGTGCGATCAATATATAGATTATTTGTTCGATGTAGTTTAGAATATCACACATTTGTTTTTACAAGCATTTTATTATAATTATGCAGCATGCATTACAGTGTAACATCTTGTGCTGCAATAATACAATATGCAGGATATTATTACATACAATTGAAACATCCCAAATTCAGTCTTTAACCAGCACTAAATAACCTTTCACCTAATGTGGCTTACACGTACCGCTAATTAAACTCTTACCTACGGGGCCTCCAATAACCAGGAAAACCCATCGGATTTGTGCTAGTTTTCCATAAGAAACAATGCTAATTTGGATGTACCAGGTCTGTTGAACATAATAGTCGCTGCTATCTGTTATGAGTTGTACTTTGACCTCATACGATAAGATAAATAGGATGGTAGTTGTTTGGAATGAAACACCTTATATTAAAAGGCATTTAGATAAGACAGGTGTAGACACCGTGTTTGATCTAAAATTTTAGAAAAACGGTGATTGTACGTTGAGATAGCCAGTATAAGATTAAACAGGTAGGACTAAGCGTAAATGACTGTGTTTACGCTTAATCTCACATTTTTAATATTTTTTTGAATTTTAGTTTAGACCATCTAGTATTTGTAAATAAACACCCAGCATTCTCGGCTTAATATGTATTGCTCATTGTGCCATTATACCTAATTTCGACTATGTGTATCAAAATCTTGCATGTATTCACCTTCGTATAGCATGTCTTAAAGTGTGTGCATTAGGACATCTGCACATATACGATATATTGTTACACCGATCGGTCTCTTATAGCTAACTTTTACACATCCGACATGTGTGTTTGAAGTATATGCATTATTTACCTGTACGTACAACAAATGTCGAAATCGTAATTGCACGTTGCAAGACTATATATAACCATGCTAATACGGGACTTCGGCCTCTCTCTTATCACAGACACTCTAAAAATAGATATAGCGCCTTAATTTTTGTCTTAACGGGAAACATTATCAGTTTCAACTACATCTGTATGAAAATTGTAAGGTAAAACGACGTGTACTATCACGACAGAGTGGAAAACTTTTCTCACATCGTTTACATGTCTTTCAGTTGTAGACTCTCTAAAAACCCACCTCTCACATGCACTGATTCCTACTAATTCATACCGAACAGTTATCTCACTTTGATATGTAATAATTAATGTTTTTTACTGTGCCATCAGACAATTTCGCATCTTATCAATTGGGGAATTCTCCGTAAGCGAAACGGGACTTTAAATTTTCATACATTCTGCATGTGTTTTGTGCATTCACATTACCGATTTCATTGCAAAGTTTTTATGAATCATTCGACTATACATGGTAGTATATATTATTCTAGCCGAAACCTCAGCTGTAAACTTCCGCATATCGAAATTCTTTATCCGTTTGACCGCTGATCACTTGTGATAAAGCGGGAGCTGTTTTCAAAATGCGTAATGAGATTACTTTTTATCGCATGCATTATGAACAGCTTCAATCAATTCGGTGTTCGAAATTGTACTGCATCGATTTTATATATTATAGAACAGTGCTAATTATCCTGCGAAGTTGTCTGTGTGATTAGATAATCTAATTGAACCTTGTCATCGGCACACTCTTGGATAATTTTTTCCAAACACTTTATCGAACTCGGTAGTGATACGTCATCTCGCAATTGATCGCACATCGAAATTTGCCATGAGCCCCATTAATACCTTAGTCTGCAAAATAATATCATCTTTGTTTTATACATCCGAGTTCTAAGTTCGAACTTTGAACCCGTACTAAATAGCCATATGTTTTGAAGTCTGCAAATAATGTCATCTTTGTTTTATACTTCCAGTTCCAATTTTAGACTTTTACTGTAGCAATGACCATGATAATAGTACATATTCTTTCCTACATGTCTTTCAGTTGTAGACTCTCTAAAAACCCACCTCTCACATGCACTGATTCCTACTAATTCATACCGAACAGTTATCTCACTTTGATATGTAATAATTAATGTTTTTTACTGTGCCATCAGACAATTTCGCATCTTATCAATTGGGGAATTCTCCGTAAGCGAAACGGGACTTTAAATTTTCATACATTCTGCATGTGTTTTGTGCATTCACATTACCGATTTCATATTGTCATAAGGGCGCTTCCAATTTTTAGTATGTTATAGATGACGTCATTTGCAGGCCCGGGGGTGTTAGGGGGTGTGATTTTTTCATCCGTTTTCCATTTTTTCCACCCGTTTACGAGATACATCCCCTTTTAGTATTTAACCACCAGCAGTTCTTACAAAAAATATAATTTTCGAAAATGCCATAAGGGCGTTTTCAATTTTTAGTATGTTATAGATGACGTCATTTGCAGGCTGGGGGGTTTTAGGGGTGTGATTTTTTCACCCGTTTTCCGTTTTTCCCACCCATTTACGAGATACAGCCCCTTTTAGTATTTAACCACCCCTTTACCTGAACCCGTAAATGCACTTTTTACCTTTACCTTTACCTGCACACCTTAAATGCACTTTCAACCCCGTAAATGCACTTTTACCTTTATCTGCAACTTTTACGTTTACCTGCATACCTGTACACCTACGTTTACCTGCATACCTGTACACCTACCTTTACCTGCATACCTGTACACCTGTGTGCCAGAACTCTCAATGATATACTACTTATGCTAAGGAGAATAATAATAAGTTAGTACATGTGGATCTACCTTCGCAAAAACCATGTTGTTCATCAATAATAACATTTTTAAATATCTATGTTAATTTATCAGCAAGGATGCTTTCAAAAATCTTCGGAATTAGACTAATTATGGATATAGGTCTATAATTACGAACATCTGATCTATCCCCGGCTTTATAAACCCGGGAAACGTAACTAACTTTCCAACAATCAGGAAATTGACCAGTAACCAGTGAACGATTAAATAATATTAATAGTGGTCTAGCAACAATAAAAGATGTTTGCTTTAAAAATATTCCAGGAATTTTATCAGGACGAGGTCCTTTAAAATCATCTAAACTATTCAGTTTTTCAAAAATTTCCGGTAATAAAATTTCAGCGTTAGAAAAATCAACAGTTTGAGGAAAATTATACTCGGGTACAGTAATAACATTATCAGTATAAACCGAAGCAAAATTGTGAGCAAACAAATTAACCACATCATTACCATTATTAGCATGACAGTTGTCAAGGTACATATCATTAGGTAAACAATTGCCTTTCTTAATAGAATTAACATAATTCCAAAATGATTTAATGTTTGTGGAAATGGAACTCTCAACTGTATAAATGTAGTCCTTAAAACATGATTCTGAAAGAATTTTGCAACGAGTTCTAAGTTCAGAAAAAATGATGTAATCCTCGTATAAATTTGACCCCTTGTGTTGCTTATGCTCCTTCTTTTTCTCAATAATAAGATATTTAAGTTCACCACTGAACCAACAAGGGAAAGGAGACGTGCTTATTCTACGTAAGGGAACAAGAGAATTAATAACAGTATATATAAATGACTATAAAATACATCGACCGCATCGTAGACCGCATATTAGAATAATTACTAAGAATATAAGCCTAGATTCATAATAAAATATATTTTTTTAACATGTTATAACTTCCAAATCAGAAAATCTATAATCCCTAACATTGGTAGTGGACATTGTCAATAGGCTTTCAGCAACTTCCAAAAACCTTTACAATTTCATAGTTATTTTGCTACATATTTTAACATTTTCTGCGATTTGGTGATATAATGGCCAGGCAAATGGCTCAATAGTTGATATATTTACAAAAGTTACCAATGTATATTGGAATGCCTATGCTACTCGTTCTTTCTTTCTCTTTTCAAGTTGGTGGCCCACTATTCAAATAAAAATTAACAATTACAATATGTCTATGGTATTATGAGATCTGCTCGATTTATAAGTAATTAACTAATCATTAGTTTGCAGCTACAAGTACGATGTCAAACTGGAAGTATTTTAACACGAATTATGTGATATTGGTAATTATAAAATTAGTTCGTCAGCTGTTTTCCTTCAAATTTCAGCCATATCAGGTCGGCCGAGCGGCCTAAGGCGCCAAATTTATGCCCTGTTGTCGGTTCGAATTCCACACCTGGAAATAACTTTTTAATAATGTACTTTTTTTGTATTCGCTCCCCAAACTGGTTACTTTGGAAACTGTCTAGGATCCTCAAAATGGCCATTTAGAGGCCTTGTACTTAAACTCGTCATGGCAACATTTTAGCGGACTCAAACATTAGGTGCCATGACGACTTTAAGTACAAGGCCTCTAAATGGCCATTTTGAGGATCCTAGACAGTTTCCAAAGTAACCAGTTTGGGGAGCGAAAAATACATTTTCGCGCGGCCTCCTAATATAATGCCGCGTTAATGGTAATTGAAACTTCATATTATAATGTTTGGAGAGCTAATACAAAAAAACGTTGTATGCAACACGTCCTCAAATGGCTTTAGAGGACTCATCTTCATATTACGACTCGTCCCCTAAAGCCTTGCTTTGAGGACTTGTTACATAAAGTACTATTAATTGACAAAAACTTCGCTCTTCTACAAACTAGTAAATGACCACGAGAACCTGTTCATAATTTAATAGAAAAAAACAAGCAACAACTTGCACGTAGAATGGCAATTTACTAAGGCATCGCAATTGTGTAATTTAGTTTATTGACGCAACCGTAACGTTTGCAGAAATGTTGTTTAAAGCAATTTTTAATTTCTGGAATGATGAAGTAATTATATGAGTATTATCTCTGTTAAATTTTAATATGTAGGATTGGTTGTCTGTCAATCAATCCACATGGGAGAGTAGCTTCTTTAGCACAGAGTAAATTAAGATTAGAATTATTATTTTATAATAGTTATGTAGTTCTATGTAAATAAAGTTTTTCTGATATAAATTAACAATTATGTATGCAAAACTAGTTAAGTCTATTTCTTTTTATGCAATAACTAAGAAAAAACTGCAATATTAGCATAATTATTAGAAACGTTTTGTACGTTTACTTCATGTCAAAGTAAATTTAGAAATTTTTGTTTACGTGATTGTTAAAATAACTTGCAGGCTCCTTGCATCTCCTGTAAAATTTGCATAATAATTGCACTTAATTTCTGGTCAAGAATATCAAGGTTCCTGTCATTAACTTGCCAATATCAAACATAAATATGGATGACTAAGTTAGTTTAACCGATGGTTATTTTAATGCGGTAGCTTTAGTTCTTGTTGCACAATTTAATAAAATGTTGATATTAATCCTGGTGGGTCTTATTGCTGTTTTGATGTATAGAAAAGTAAAACAAAAATACCGATACTGGGCGGAAAAGGGCGTTCCTCACTTAAAACCCGTTATGTTTCTTGGAAATGTGGCCCCAATTGTTTTTCGAAAACGTGCCTTTGCAGAACTGATAGAAGATATGTACAAGTCTCATCCGAACAAAAGGTAAATTATTTTACATTTTTTAAAATCATTTACGTAACATTTTATACATCGTTATGGTTTTTCTAATGCTCGATAAAATTTAGAATCCGTTATTCTGAGATGGCCTTTTAATTAATCCGTAATAATCAATCCGGAAAGTTACGATTGATTACAATTATGTATAAAGAAGAGGGAAAACAAAATTGCTGTTTTACTGTAAAAGTTACATTTTAACTACAGCTCAACAGATATTAGCTTGGAGAGCGCTAGGAGAAATAAAGACAAGCTCCACAGCGCTCACTTTATACTAGAATGTACCTGATAGTACGGGATTCGGCCACGTAGTTTATACGTTTATCCGTTATTTTATCGAAATGCAATTTTAATAGAAGATTACATATAGGGTCATACAACGGGGCCGGTGTGACGCAAGTACCTGTAGTTAGAGCTGTTTTATTTATTTTATTAAACAAATTATGTTACTTCTTTGCGAAGTAAATTAAGTGAGTGATTAACGAACTTGAAGAAAGTAGGTTTCCACCTCCCAGTCTGCCGCTACCTCTTGAAAGCCAGGTGCAAAAAGGTACTTTTTTTAATGATTATCGCTCATCGTGTATCAAACATTGTTTTACACCAAATCGAAACTAAATCTTTCCTCTACACGATGGAGTATGGTTGCTTGCGTTAAAGCTACCGCGACTGGTAGTTTCCAGCATTTGAATGACCCGTTCTCGCCTGCACGAGCGGGAACCAGAAAGAAGGAACGCTCCCGCTGCTCCGTGCAACAGAGAAGGACGCGTTCGCCCAGAAAACGCTGTAATTATTGAAAAAGAACAATTTAATTGGCAAATTGTTGAAAAATGCTTACGTCGAGTATCGTTGACCCGTCCTTGTCCATATTCCATCAAATTGATGTAACACAATTTTCGATACTCGATGAACACCTTTTTGCACTTGGCTGCTAGAAGGTTGCGGCAGACTAAAACGTGCAACTTATTTTTTTAAGTTCAATTAACTAATTAGGGGAAAATAATTAGAACAGCTCTAATTACAGGTACTTGCGGCTAGATATTGCTAGGCACACCGGCCGCGATGTGTGACTCTATATGTAATCTTCCATTAAAATTGCATTTTGATAAAATAAAAGATGAACGTTGTTACGTGTAACTGGCGTACTTAGCGTTAGAGTTTACTTTCTGTAAACGTAGCTTAATTGGCCGCTTGCATATGCGCCGATATTTGTTATCTTTTATACCGGCAAGCTTCGCCGGATTTTTTTTTTGAAGATTACGTATTTGATTATGCGTTGAAGTACCTAACTTTTCATGCAAGCATCTTTTTTGTTTCGGCTTTTCGAGATACGAAAAGATTTGTTACGACTGCAATAGCGTTTTTTCCATACGTGGCATCGAGTTAGCAAGCAGCATGTAATTGTTGTTCCCCAGAAGAGTGTGTTAACAAGGTGAGTGCTTAATTAAATTTTTGCTTTTTGATAGAGTTTGGTATTTAGCTAATTCCATACCGCGTTTCTAGTTTTCTTTTCCGAAGGTTCGAAACTTTACCGATTTTACTTTGAGAGACGCTATTTCCGTCGTCCTGCAAACCCTTTCACTGTAATTTTTATTGCCTGGGTGGCCTTGGTATTTCTGCAAGCATCCTCAGCCTACTGCAGCATATCTGTAAGAGCCCGTTTGGAGGAATTACGACCTTATGAAATGCGCCGCCTTAACTCCATCAGAGTTGTGGAATTACACCTTCTTGGAATAGCGTTCTGACCGTGGTGTTGTGCTATTCAGCCGACGCACCTGGTTGTTTCCCTTCAGCACTCAGCCGATTCTAAATTGGGTTAATTATATTCATTCTGCGAGCTTCAGGTGTATTAACGTAGAGAAATTAGAGTATGATCGCTTGTAGCTCATTACTAAGGCCCGGATTTTTAGGTTTTATCCTTTTTCATATTAATTTAGGCACTGATGTGAGACTTACAGATGACAAGAATTATGAAAAAATACATCTTTTGAGCTATACTTGTTTTTGCCTAAATGCCTAAATACGCAAAATTTCTTCTTAATGACTTAAATATCCTAAACCAAACCCAAATTGCATTTTTGTACAACCTAAATTAGGCTAATTCGAAAATTTAAAAATATTAAGGTGTTATTTTACAAATTTGAAACTAAAATTACCGTAACTTGCCGGACGCGGTACATATACATATATGATTCATTTGACATGTCTTGCATATGCTTTTAACTTAGTAAGTGAAACAGTTCGAAATAATTTGGAAGATGTTGACGGATTGATGTCCAATGTAAAGAAAGTATTTTTAAAAGCCCCTCTTAGGGTACAAGTGTACAAATACCACTTGAATGGTTTAGCTCTTTTTCCAGAGCCCGTTCTGACTAGGTAGGGCACTTGAATAGAAAGTGCTATATTTTATACAAATAATTTTGACGATATAAAATCAATAAGTTTTTCTTTGTCGGGAATAATTTGTTATTATTTATTTTTAAGTTGTCAAATCTTTTGATAGTGATTCAGCGCAGGCTATTAAATAGCACATCTGTATTTTACCAAACCTAATATTAAAAATGATCTCCTTTATATTAAAACTCATTTTAAAATTCTGATTGACAGTATAACAAGGTTGGAAACAGTGGGACTGCTTTTAACTCAATCTGTAGAAATTATTGAAAAACTGATGGAAAGATTAGCAAAATCCCCAAGTTTAATTGCTACACAAGCTTATGCTAAACTTGATTGTTTATTTTAAAAAAATCCTGGTTTTCAAGAAATCCTCAACTTTAAAAAATTGTTTTTTGGAAGACGTAGGTAGATGCTGACTGGAGCAAATATAAGTTTGCTCCAATAACATCTTGTGATGTGGAGAGAACTTTATCTTGGTTAAAATATATTTTATCAGATAAGCGTCTTAGTTTTAAACCAGAAAAGTTGAAACAGTATTTGGTTTGTTATGCAAATGCTTAGTTTATATTTACGAATTATTGTAAAACTGTAGAATTTTGTACTGAGTATGTATGAATTATTTAACTTACATTTAAATTTAGTGTTATTTTATTGTAGCCTAATTTAGGCTACACAAATTATAACTCCTAAATTAAAGTTTTTAAGACCTGAATTACGAGTTTTTAGAACCTATTTAGTAACTTTTTTTTGGCATTTTAACGACCTAAAAATCCTGGCTTTACTCATTACTATTTGCTTAAGATATAAATCTGTTATCAGTTTGTAGTGTAAATTTACATCGTTAGACCTTTAATTGCTTATTTAATTGTGTCGATTAGTAGCATAACCATCATATCTTGGGAACTATGATGTTCATAATTAAATGACTGCGAAATAAATTAGCTCTGCTGCTACGCCACCATTTTGGCCACTGCGCATCGTTCCCCCATATTCCAGCTAATATCTGTTGAGCTGAATTGGTTTCTGAAACTAATTGTTTTTATTAGGCGTGAAAGTATAGTTCCAGAGAAAATTTCCTTATCAAAATTATGTTCTTTGTTGTAGATTAATGTTTTTAAAACCGTATATAGCTCTTAAAAAGTATTGATATGTAAGGCTAGGGCAGCAATTATGTAATACTGTGCTTGAGTTTATTTATATTTGTGCATAAAACTTAAAGTATAAAATATTAAAAACTGGGTATATCATTTTTAAATGGTTTTTGACGATACTTATCGGTTTATATTTTATAGAAAATGTAAATATAGTTTATGGAATTTATTTCAATAGCATGATAAATAAGTTTGTAAATTAATAAAAGAGCAATTCCAACTATAAAGGGTAAGTTATTTTGTTATTTATGGCGTTTTGAGTCATTCTTTGTTGAGAGTCGGTTCATTAATTACTACATAACTGGACCTGGTGGTTATATACTACTACTAATTACATTATCTTTTTTGATAAATGGGTAATTCTTTAGGTACGTGGGCATTTATCAGTTTCTAGGACCAACACTTCTTCTTCGTGATCCAGAGCTTATCAAACAAATAACCGTAAAAGACTTTGATAGTTTTTCCGATCACGGGGCATTTTCAACTGGCGATGCCGATCCATTCTTCAGCAAGAATTTAGCATCTATGAGCAGTATGTATGCAATAGTAAATTAATAATATTCTAGTTTCATAGTTTAGTCATTTCTAACAATGCATCAACACTAAAATGACATAACATTTATATCAATGTATGTAACATTGACCCAGCTATGCTATACTACTAGCACAAAGGTAAGGTATCTTCAAAGGACATTGGATTGTTAAATGTGATAGTATTAAAGAAATGTATTAATATTTTAGGCGAAAATGGTTGGTACGATATGAGAGCTACGTTAAGCCCATTTTTCACGAGTAGCAGAATGAAGACTATGTTCCTCCTGATGCAGCAATGTACGGATCGGTTCGTGACTTATTTCAGAAAACAAAATGGTACTATAACTATCGAACTGAAAGACACATTTACCAGATTTACCAACGATGTTATTGGAACTACCGCTTTTGGTGTCACATGTGATTCCTTAAAAAACAGACAGAATAATTTTTATCTAATGGCGAGAAACTCTGCGGGTTTCCCCAGTTTACAAGCATTAAAATTAGCTGGATACTCCGTCATGCCGTTTGTTATGAAGGTAATTTGAACGATAGGCATTTCTGCTTGTATAAATTATCTTTCCAGCTGTTTAAAATTAAAATGATCCCAGAGAAGTCAACTACATTCTTCAAAAAAATTATCAAAGAAACGATCAGGGTTCGCCAACAATCAAAAATTGTACGCCCCGATCTAATTCAGCTGCTACTAGAAGCGCAAAGACGCCGTCTTATAAACGATTGCTCAAATACTACTGATTTAGGTTTTTCAGACGTTGATATAAATATGAGACAGCAAATGGAAATAACGGATGATGACATAACAGCTCAAGCTCTTATATTTTTCTTAGCTGGATTTGATACAGCCTCTACTTTAATGTCCTACATTGCTTATGAATTAGCCCTTAACCCTGATATTCAAGGCAAACTTTATAGTGAAACAATTAAAGTTATGAAGAAATGTGAAGGCAGGATAACGTATGAAGCTCTTCTGGGAATGAAGTATCTCGATAATGTTGTCTCAGGTATGTGCTAATAACTATGTTTGGGTATCTCCAAAATATTTTATTTCTTCTGTTACTCTTGCTCTTATGAATAATTTTTCTCAGTGCTGAAACAATAAAGTTAAGGCACCAATACAGAAAAAAAACTTAAAGGTGTTCAGCATCAAAGCACTTGAAACAGTAAAATTGAAATGATAATGAAAAATGGTTGCCAACTACTTATAGGACTAAAAAGCTTCATAAACAAATTATTTAACACATCAGTCGAGTTACCAATAGCTAAACCTGTTCTTCGTCATTCTAGGGGATGGAAATGGGTAAAAATTGACATTTGTCTGAACTATTTCAGAAACTGTAGGCCAAATCAAATAATTTTGTGAAATCTTTGCAGTATTGTTACGTGACGATGCGATTTAGTAGACGTATTGATATCTTTCGTTGAATCTACAGCTTTTTTGTTGACATTTCTATCTTACAATAAAGGTAGTCGTTACACTTAAGTTAGGCGATGGGTCAAGTTTTGCATTTCATTTAGAGAAAAGTCATCGATAATTGGCAGTGTCTGTGGAACCGCCAACGAGGCAGTAATAGCACTGTGAGATGAACTAACCAGCTTCGTAGAAGTGGGAGAATCGTAAATGTAAGGTGGACCTCTTGAGTCGCTATCTTTTAGTTAGTGCCTGACACATTTTCAGTTTCTTTACTTAACATCGTGTTCTTCCGATACCTGTATAATGGTACGTGAGAAACATCCACTCGACCGGTCAATTTCATTGCTTTGCTTGTGCAATGGATGATCTTAATAATATTGTGGTACAAACAGGGTGGTGAAAAACTAGCGGATAATCTGTGCGCTACTTTGTAGGCCTTCACCGGCTATTAAAAAATTTGAATATCAATTTAAAATGTTCAGTTCAAATGCAATGTTCTCCTTTAAATTTAGCAGCTGAAGTTACATATTGTAGATTTAAAGTACACGATTCACGCTCCTACTATCCAAAATATACAAAAAAAATATTAACATTACATCTTGCAGCATTACGAAAAAATTATATTGCACTTTTATCATTGTTTCATAGCAACATCTCAATACATGATATACCTTCCCAACAGCATTATCAACTTAAAAAAATGTATTTTACCGATTCTAAGAGAATCTAAGTATTCGAAAACGAAATGTAAGAAAGAACTATATGCACTCTCAGAAAGAGCGAAATAATGATATAATTCGCTACTTTTTGGTAATCTTGTATATTAGAGATACGCTGGCTTAGCGGACAAAAATGGAAATTTATTAGTTTATATGTCGGGTGAGTTACATGTCTTATACAGGTCTAGGTGAAACTTAAGTATTAGATTGTTTTACAGTCCAATTAGGTAAATAAGGACCTTCTGGGGAGTAGAACTAACAGCCATTATCTAACCAAAGTAATTTTTGAAAATAAGAGTTTACCCTGGGAAGCTGACTACATTATTTTAGAGGATCTTGTCAGTTGATAACTTTCCAACTGCGTTTTTTTTGGTAGTTTTCTGTAATACTCGTAGTTCTAAAACTGTCACATCGTTTTGAATGCATGGAATGTTTATCCCTTTTTTCAATTTATGGGTATTGTCAGTCATAAGTAACCTTCAATTGAGGCTTTTCCTGTTGTGATGCTGAGAAGCGGTAAACCAAACTCAGTTGGACTTGTGTGGAGTAGCGGTTGTTTACCTAATTACTTAATTTATTGTAACTGCGATGTCATATATCAAACTGCTTGGTAGAATTTTTACAGCATAACTCTTATTTCTCATGTATTGGTTGTTGGAATGCCATTCTCATCTTGTTGTAAACGTATTGTGATTACACAACGGTGATATTAATGGCTTGGTCCATAAGTACAGTATAATCCTTCCAAAAAACCTATTATTTATTGATAGAGGACGTTGTATACATTTGTATATAAGATAACAATCAAACGTTCTATTGATCGTAACACATTTTTGTATAAACCAACACCCAAATTTTCTTATCAATGAGACAGCGTTTAGTGAAGATAATCTGAGATCAGCCCGCCCATCTTTATTCATCACGCGAACAATCATCAGGAGATAATATCCCATATAAAGAATATTACCGAAGGTAGGAAATTTACAACAGCATATAGCAATAAATATTTAAAAGTTAATCTTACTTCATACAATGACTATCGAGCACTCACGAAATATTATAAAGAAAATCAAGTCGAATATCATACATTTCAGAACCCCAACGACAAACCCCTATCCGTTGTTATAAAAATGTACCAATTTCACTTAAAGAAGACGACATAAAAACAGAATTGCTAGCAAAAAAATTACCCGTAATTAGCATAACTCGCCTACAAAATAGGGAGAAAAAACCAATTCCAATATGTGCCGTCATACTAACAGGCAATGAAGCAGCAACGGATATCTATAATTTAAGAACCTTATATTACTCAATCGTAACTGTAGAAGCCAGACGAAAAAGTAACCAACATACCGCAGTGTCACAACTGTCAACTATACGGGCACACCAAACATTATTGCGCTGCTAAATCACGGTGCGTGAAATGTAAGGAAGATATCCCACCCAAATCTTGCAGTAAAAAGCCTACAGATACACCCTATTGTGTTAATCATCAGAAACTACTAAATCAAATCATTTATCACATCACATATCCTCCCTGACCTCTTCAATGGCTAATTTAACAAGAATCCTCCCTAACATCACAATCCTTAATTGGAACGCCAATGGGATACAATCCCAAAGAAATACCTTTATATCGTTTCTGGCCAGATATAATATTGATTTAGCGTGTATAACCAAAACCCACTTAGCAGAAGGAGAAGTATTCAAGGTGAGTGGATATCACGTTTTCCGTAATGACAGACAAACCCAAACAGCCTGGGGAGGTGTAGCCATTATTGTTAAAAAACAGCTCCAGTGTAACACACCTATTGATATGTTGGTCAACAATCTAGAAGCAATAGGTATCTCAATAAACACTTCAAATAATATCAACATAAGAATTATCTCAGCAAAACACTCAGTGAAACGGACATATTCAACCTGTTCAACACAACTGTACCAACATTATTAATCGGCGACCTAAACAGTAAACCCACTTTCTGGGGATGTCGAGCAACAAATTCCAGTGGGCTAAAGTTGAATGACTTTGCAACAACTCGTCAGTTACAGATTCTTACGCCCAACGAATACACGCACTACCCCTACAGAAACGACCATCAACCCGACATCCTAGATATCATAGTAGCCAAAAATTTCCACTCACCAATACAACAAAGGGTAATTCCTGAGTTTGACTCAGACCACCTTCCCGTACTCATTTCATTCACTTCTGCAACAATAACTCGCCCACCTTTACCCAGACTTATTAACGGATATGTCGACTGGAACAAATTCCAGAAGAGAATTGATACTAATCTAATAAATTCAAGTACCTTAAACAAAAATCACGACATCGACGAGTATATTACAACTTTTACCAAAACCGTCACTGATTCAGTTAAGTTCGCAACTAAACCTTATCACCAACAAAGGAAAACAACCCCAATCTCCCACCGGCCTACATTCTTGAATTAATTAAAGAGAAAAGCAGGATACGGAGAGAATGGCAGCAAACGAGAGTACCCATATTGAAAAACCAACTAAATAACCTAACACATAGAATCCAAAGAGAGATAGAGAAATACAGAATCTACAACTATACCAAACACATTGAAAGCATTGAACCAAATAGTACGGAATTGTGGAAGATAACAAAACAACTAACGCGACACGTAGAAACCATTCCAACACTAACAACAGTAAGTGGCACATATAGCTCTGATGACGGTAAAAGCAATCTGTTTGCCCAACACCTGTGCTAAACATTCACGCCAACAATTCCAGATTCAAATAGAACATTTGTACAAACGGTTAATAACTACAATGAAACACATCTAACCATACCGAATGATTTTACGGAACCAACATCGCCTCAAGAACTTGCAACGTATATTCAAACCTTACAGTTAAAGAAAGCTCCAGGATCCGATCTCATACCTAATGTGGTGCTCAAACATCTAATGAAAAAATCACTAGCTTATCTAGCGTCCTTATTCAATGCTTGTATGAAGATGGGGTGCTTTCCAAATCAATGGAAGCATGCTCATATCCTTATGTTCCACAAGCCTGGTAAAAATAAGAAAGATTGTAGCTCATATCGACCGATAAGCCTACTACCAAAGCTTTCCAAAGTTTTCGAAAGAGTAATACTACACCGACTCAATTTGTCACTCAGCGCAAACCAACTTATACCATCGATCCAGTTCAGATTCAGAAAAGGTACATCAACTGTACAACAACTACAAAGAATAACAGAAATTATAGAAGAAGGTTATGAACGCAAACAATACACGGTCGCAGCGTTCCTCGACATTACTCAAGCGTTCGACAAGGTTTGGACTGAAGGCCTCAAGTACAAAATGCTACACTCAGAATTTCCGCAATATCTGCTAGCTACTATCTTCTCATTTCTCGAAAATAGAACATTTGCAGTGAGAATTAATACCTCTATTTCAAATACTCAAAATATCTGTGCTGGAATCCCTCAAGGAAGCGTCCTTGGACCAACTTTATTTAACTTACCTATACACGACATTCCAGCTCTACATTTAAGCGACATTGCCTTATTTGCGGACGACACAGTAATAATCACCCAACACGAAACCCTCCACGCCGCAATCGAAAATCTTCAGTCAGCAGTTAACACAGTAAGCAAATGGTTCAAAAAATGGTGTATATCTCTAAACCCGAACAAATGTGCCACAAAAATATTCACACTTAAACGCATCAACAACCATAACAGTATAAATTTAAATGGTACAACAATAGCATGGAAATCACCAACAGGAGCAATTAAGTATTTAGGAGTAGAACTTGATACCCGTCTCACATGGAAAGTTCACATAAACAGAAAACTTAACCAGAGCTATGCTAGACTGAAACAACTACATCCTTTAATCAACCGGAGCTCACACCTACATCTAAATTGCACCGTTATGTTATATAAGGCACTTCTAAGACCTATCTTTACATACGCATGTCCTGTCTGGTGCACAACCTCAAAAACCAATGTCAAAAAGCTACAGACATTTTAAAATAAAGTTCTGCGTATAGCTGTCAATGCTCCCTGGTTTGTTCGAAATGATCAAATCCACCATGAACTAGGAATTGACACAATTGAACAATTCATAAACAGAACTACCAAAAAATTCCTAACCAATCTACATTTCACCGATAACATCACCATCCAGCAACTAGGCCGAAGAAATATACATACCCGACTCAAGAGACGGCTTCCCCAAGATTTACCATTAAACCAAAGTGATAGCGGAAGTGATAGTAAATAATCAATACATTTCCGAGGAGTCAGTGTCCTCCGTGTCAGCATACGCGCAAGACAGAAATTAAATACTAGTTCCTACATCACAACCATGCATAATACTGTTACTCAGTGTTGATCTGGCTTTCTATTAATAAAAAAAAGTACAGTATAATACTTCCAACAAACCTATTATTTATTGATAGAGGACGTTGTATACATTTGTATATAAGATAACAATCAAACGTTCTATTGATCGTAACACATTTTTGTATAAACCAACACCCAAATTTTCTTATCAATGAGATAGCGTTTAGTGAAGATAATCTGAGATCAGCCCTTCAATATAAGTGTTAGATATCGTAATATATGGAACCTTCCAACTTTGGGTCTGTAAGTAATTGAATATATATTGTTAAAGTTAAGGCTCCACATTGTTTTGTCTATAATTTTATGTTTACAATTAAACTTTAATCAATTTAATTGCCCTTTATATTTATTTTGGATATAAAAAAAAACTATTTTCGGTTAGCTCCTGTAAATACACTTGACTGAAAATCAGAGCGGATTCTTTATATCTAGATTGCTTATTCTGAAATTTGATGTTCCTATTTTAATTATGACAATTCTAAACTTCTGTCACATGGTACGTCAAACTAGTTTTCGAAAAATTCAATCACAAATGTTTCATCGTTACATTGGTCATACGACAATCTCAAATAGTAAGCACTCCTTTAATTAAATTAATTCACTTTAATTTTATTTTCTATCAGTTCTTATTTAATACCTAAATGTATTTACCTTTGATTGAACTTAGTACTCTCTTCTGCTGAATCCAATTTGTCTAAATCTGCAACTGATCACACCACAACTGCTCCACTCAAAACCACGGTGAAAACGTCAACTGACAACCAAACTGCCAAAATGTCCATAATCAGGAGCCAAATTAATACGGGAAACCAGTCCGCCCCTTGAATCAGCGCACACACAAACCCATCACAGCACAGATCCAAACAGACCCCAGTCGTAGTTGTTTTTCTTTAATATTCAATGCAAATTACTCATTTGAAGTACGTCACAGCTTAGCACCAAGAATCGTGGCCAGAGACAAGCCACCAAACATCACTTGACAAGCCCCACAAACATGCTCACTCTGGCAACAACTTCTATGCGATCCTCTTTCCTTGTAAATCGTTCCTTGTTATCCAATTCAATCGATGCAAATATAAAATGTAATCTTACAATAAACTTTATTCAGTATTCCTCTTCTCTTTATTTGCTTTTGTAGATTATGAGCCCAGAATCACATCAGTTGGCCCAGTTAAGATTTTTCAGGTGTCTTTATTTTGTATCCACAACAGAAATTCATTTTGGTCAACATGTTTACATCATAATTGTAGGAGCTTTTAGCAATATTATAACAGCTTTAGCAATAACAAATTACAAAAAATAGTAGGGAAACACTAACTTTAAAATAAACTACCGATTCATTTCATTTCGCCCATATGATCAAAATATCATTTCGTTCATCTTAGTATGTTTTGGTTGAAGTGAAACAAGCTGTTTATTGTTTAATAACATATAGACAGTCGGGTGTATTTTTTTGCGAAAATGGTACGTGGTAAAGCTATTCTCAATTTGTTGAATTTTGATCATTCCTGTGGCAAAATTTACAAACAATTGCGATTATGGTATTATATAGTGTATGAAATATTGCGAAACTATAAAACAACAGAATCCATAGAAGAAAAGCCAAATTTGAGACGAATTCCAAATATTACACCAGCAAATTTAAGAGCTTTACAGATATGGGCCAAACGATATTATTCTGGGCTCGTATAACTGTTTTAGTTTAGTATTACCACATTCTTTATATTCCTCCATATAGTCTGCATACCTTCTATCCATTTAACATTTTATTTCATTTCTTTTACACCACGCTAATTTTATCTTAAACTCCAACCCTTACATACACCAAACATGTTTTATAAACATTTTAAAAGGGTTTTTACAAAATTCGGTTACATGCTTTTCGTTTCAAAATTTTCTATATCAATCATTAAAAACATCTCCTTAACGATTTAGCTTATTTTGCAATCCAACACACTATAAAAGCTTTATTATTTGATTAATACCTACTATGTTCAATAGTATATTTCGAAAAAGTATTTGTCATCAATTTCCAATTTTATTTTAGATATTAAATTAAGTTAGAATCCTTCTGTTTCTCAATCAGCTTTATTTTATTAAATTATAAATTCTATTTCCTTTCTTTACTAAATGAATCTTAAAAATTTTAATATCCAATTCACATCTAAATTCATCCCCATTATTTTCAATTACTGTTTTCTTTTAATCTAATTAATCTGAATTTTTATAGAGCTCTGTACCAATATCAAAACAATATATTAAAGTTCCTGGGAGCTTGTATTGGAGTATTATAAGATTATCATGTATCCACTCGCTCCTTCGGAGCTAAGAATGCGGGCCCCACTGAACGCTAATTATCGTAATTCGCGTGATTCTTTTGGGTCATTTATTGCTTGCTGTTAAACTTATATTGATTGGATTAAATTTGTTATTGTTGTACCTTTTTGCAATTATATCTTAGAGTTATTAGCTGCTGACAGTCTATTAAACTACCCTTTCAAATAGCTTTATTTTTTTCTTCATATTTCTTTCTTACTTTCTAGAATGAAAATTATCTGAGTTATGGAAATTTGCGTCTTCAATATCGCAATCTTCAAACATTATAAACATGAATAGTAACGCTGCATGATAGTGCATATTGGTGCTATACCCAGTCATAACTAATTTGGTTTTTGTATACTGCGCATATTAACGGGTTTATATAAATATAGAGTGTTATAGGTTGTAAACTATATACTTTTGTATTTATTTATTATCGTTTACCTCTTGTTACCTTAGCGGTGTAGAGGCTGGTAGTTTGTACGCAAGTATCTGGCGGTATAGTGCCCAACTTGCCCCGATTTCGGGTTAAAAAGTTGGAGCGAGCTCTTTGAGCATGCGCAGTAACCATTGTGTTAGATGTGTGTCTTGGTGATGCGTGCATCTTGTTTTGAGCAGAGTAAAGATAATTTGGTGCCAACTGTGAATGTTCTCACCGGACCCGGTACGGATCGCCGGGGCTGCGAAAAAATTCAGCCCACCGTGGGATTCGAACCGAAGACTTGCTTAATGCAAGCCTAACGCTCTACCCGGCTTCGCTGTACTCTTGTAATGAAATTAATAATAATACTAACAACTCAACTTTGCGCATCAAATTATTATAAGCATTTATTGCAAATTGAGAAAAGTATATTTTGTCCTGAAATATAAGTTTAAAGAAGTATAAGTTGTACACCATCTATAATTTTCATTTTCGTGATATGCATACAAAAATTTATAAAATTAATGATAGCAGCTGGGACAAACCAACAAACATCCAAGCAGAAAGTCTAAAAACGGCACTTAAGAAAATGCTAAACAAACACTTGCTCTCCTTTACCAAAGGTTCACCGCTACTCACTTTTAACCGTTAGCTGTACACCGAGATGTTTGCATTACTCTCGAAAACAACCACTCCTTAGAGTAACTTACTAAAGCAGTTAGTTACTTCCCACCTTTAAGAAGGGCACGCTTATAAGTGGTTCAAGTGAATCACCTTTCAAGGCTACGGAGTCGGCACTTTAAATTCGGTGTATGTTGGAAGAAATAGATGATGTGCAACGCCTAGAAGCGACGAACCCTTGGGCCGACATGTTAAGATGATGTGCTTTCCATACCGTCACTAGAGATAAACGTCATGCGAGGCTGATCGTCTTTGGCATTTGGGAAGACTCTGTGTGAATATCAAAAACTAAGCAGGCAAACTTAATTACAGGTTCACCTCCCTAAATATAAAAATTTAGAAACCCTCCGAACAGCAAGGGATGTCTGGACAAGGTAAACTGCAGCAGGTGCAGAAACAGCATCAACAGCACCCGCACTTGCAGCGAACCCAAATGCAGCTACAATCGCAACTGCAGTCGTCAGGAAAACGCCAAGACGATGCTCCTCCACAAACGTCCATGGGGATGGATGACTCCGACTCCATAGGCATTCACACCCGGGAAAACTGACTGGAAAAGGAGCTGCAGAAGGACGAAGAAGCAACGACGAATAAGGTAAATATGTTGTATTTACCTATGTCCAGGACAGCTGGACTATACAGCAAACAAATTAACTTGCAACACTGTCGGGCGGCTGCAGCAACCTGATACAGACGCATAGGCACTATGCAAGACATTTCCCTCACCTGGGGTAGTTAAATCGAGGATCTCTGGGCAACCTAAATGGTACAAGTTTTGTGGATAAAAACACAATAAGCCAAGGCTCTGTATTCTTATACCGGGTCGCATCAAGCATTCATTCTCCCGCACCTTAGTGACCGTTGATATGACCGTTCAGATTAGTTCTGATGTTAGAGGAACAAACAGATGTGATTCTAGTTTTAGCCCACCTTTCAAATAGATTCAGGTTACCCCCTCCCTTTATATTACGGAGATGATAGACGTTGGTAAGTAGCGCACAAGATACAATTTCGAACTAAAGAATCTATACAACCAACCAAATATAGTATGTAAATGAAATAAGAAGTAATAGAGTAGGGTGGCCAGGGCATTTGAATAAAATGGACACATCGAGGGATGGTAAACTTATTTTTGAGAAAAATGTTTAAGGGAAAAGACTAAAAGGTAGACATGGACACAGTGGATAGGCAATGTTAAAAATTACTTGAAAGATGTAGGAGTTAGTAATTGGAAAAGATTAGCAACATATAGGAAAAGATGGAAAAAAGTGAGGAAGCCTAATGATCAGGCGTAAGAGTGACTAACTTACCACCCTGGTGTAAACCAAAAAGTTAGGGAACTCAACTAGAGAGGCCATGGGCTTTAGTGGGTTGATGAATTTCGTCAACTATTTTTCCTTTTAAAAAGTAAAAAAAATATGAAACAAATTTTGATAAAATTATTACCCATTCAAAAAATGCTTTCCCTAGATGAGTACTTTTAAATTTACTAACAAACATTTAAATGTAAAAATTATCTTAACTGAAAACGAGAAAAACAATCGTAACTTTCCTGTTTTTATTCTGGAAATCAGAAATAATAAGCATTTGTTGATTAGTGATTACACTTGCACTTTCTGACATAGTTTTTTTGTTGTTTGGAAAATGTGTTATTTTGCTCTAGTCAACATAATTTTAGCAAATTCGTTCTCTCAATTAGTTGTTCATATGGGCAGCATTAAAAAGCCAAAATTTCTTCTTATTTCCAAGTGAAATAGAATGAGAACAGTTAAAATAGCATATTTATATTGGTCTTTATAAATATAAATCCAAACTTCTTAATATAAATATCAATTATACAAATTATGTACATACCAAAATGAAAAATCTATTCAGGTTTCCAGTTTCTCTCGCGCGCCTGTGTGGGTATGCGCCAACTCAACATCTTAAAGATTACAGGCACTGCGGGCAGAGCAAAGATTTCTGCAATTAATTTCTTAGCGGAGCTTGAGGCTAGATGCGGTATTCTGAAGTTGCTTTTGTAATTAATAAATTAGTGCCATCAAAATTCCAAAGCGTGTAAATACAACGCTTTTGCGTTGAAAGGCTGCACACAAAACAAGTTTCACCCTTAAAGAATATATGGCCAGAGACATGAATGCTGCAAGTCAAGTCCTTGCCTATTTGTGTTGCAGTTGACAAGCCAGGGTTCTTCTTTCCTAGGAGAATACCGGCTTAGCTAGGACGTTGTAGCGGCGTTGGGCCTTAGTCCCGAAACACCAGGTGTCTTTTAGTAGACGAAAGAAACAGCAGCGTTCCCCTACGGGATGTGGCAATGTGAGGCTTTAGATTGGACCACAATGTGCTTTTCTCGTCGTAGGAGTGGAAGTAGGATTTCTGGAGGTGGGAAAGGGCAAACCGATAGGCCCTGCGGCTTCAGGCTGGCAGAATTCCCGGTTCCTCTAGCTGCAAGTGTCGGGGATTAAGCCTCTCTTAGGGTTTAATGCTAGGAAAGCTAGAGCTGTGGATTCAAGTGCCTTTACGGCCTAAGCATCTTGCTATTATACCCATATGGCTGCCTATTGTCGGAAATATCTTTTAGTGGTACCTGGTGGGGCTGCGTGATGGTTATTCACTTGATAACTTCAAGTACCGCAAACCTTTCGCGTGTATTGTAGTTGGAGGTCGACCATAAATTGTGACTGCAGTTGGCGTCTTTCAAATTCAAACACACTAATTACGTTTTAAATCAAATTTAGGTTAATGCTAGTCACAGATATATATCAATGTTGTCCCAATTTTGCCCCTAAAAGGTAAATAGTGGGCCTACGTAACAGTAATTCGATTGGTATGTTATGTAATCTAGTTCTTTTTCTACTTCCTTTTGAATTAAACCAGTGGCCTGTTAGTTCCACAAAGTAATGGGTCATGAATCCTCTTTACTTGTAAGTAGGGTAGGTGAATAGCATTTTTCGTCAAAAATCGAGAAAGAGTTCTCTTACTAGGGATTAACGACTACCATAGGTGTTAGCGTGGTAGCCAGAGTTTTTTAAAGATCTTTCTGTGGAGTCGCCGGAAATCCAACCCAGACCGACCGCCTGAGAGTTGAGCATTTGCTCACGGGGCCATTCGCTCACTATAATCTAGTTGTGAATGTTTTCGTCCATATAAGTCCTTGATCTTTCTTCAGATTCTTCCTTTTAAAGCTATATTTCGACTGTATTATAATACATTGAGAATCCTATGCATTATTGAATTCAATCTGATAAAATAGAACAAATAGGAAGATCAATAAGAAAGAAGAAAGTAATTATTACATTTAACAATCTAGACGACTTTTCCAACAATACTATTTTAGTTTATATAGATTTGCAAATACATGTGCAAGAGGAAATATATCTACTAATATTTAATACAGTTTAGGAAAATTAGTCAGCTAATTATCTTCTTATATAATATATTTGACGTTTCGTCAGCTTGGCTGACTTCCTTAGAAATTACACATTATGTTGAAATACAATAGACTAAAAAGGAAAATGAGATTAAAGTTAGATTAATTAAACAATGTATATTTACTCTTACCTTATGTAATGTCGATTGAAATTTTTAGATTGTAAAGTTGTAAAATGTTCAAAGGTTAATTATTATTTCATTTTCCTTTTTAGTCTATAGTATTTCAACATAATGTGTAATTTCTGAGGTCAGCTAAGCTGACGAAACGTCAAATCTATTATATAAGAAGATAATGAGCTGACTAATTTTCCTAAACTATATTGAACATACCTAAAAGACAGCTGTTATAAACAAATATAAGTTTAATATCTACTAATCTTTCAGAAACTCTTAGGCGGTATCCACCTGGTCTAACTACGGACAGAAAATGCATGAAGCCCTACGTCATAAAAGCAGAGAATGCAGGAGAACGACCCGTACATCTAGATAAAGGTACAATACTCTGGATACCAATCTGGGCGATTCACATGGATCCGAAATACTATCCTGAGCCTGGCAGGTTCGATCCTGACCGATTTAATGATGAAAATAAGCACAAAATCAAATCGTGTACTTACCTTCCATTTGGTATAGGACCAAGAAGCTGCATCGGTGGGTTTCTGAAAGTTTACAAAACCATGACTTGATCTTTCCTTTTAGGTGCGCGATTTTCACTGTTGGAAACCAAGCTAATTGTTGTAGAACTTTTACGAATCTTTGAAATGGTGCCTGTTGATAAAACGAAAATTCCTCTAAAACTGAGCAAATCTAATTTAATTCCCTTACCTGATGAAGGGATATGGTTGGGATTGAAACCAAGATAAAGTCGCACTTCCTTCGTGTCAATATTTTAACCTAGCTGCATTGGTGCCTAGTTTGACAGAATAACATGTCGGCTTTCTGCTGCCTATGTAGAGTAATATTTGGCTTGGCCGTTTTATTACCTTGGTAACTTTGTGTCAAGTACTATCAGTACTTCGGCTATTATGCAAGATGTGAAGCGGCATTAAGAAATCTATAACAATCCTAAAGATCGTTTTAATTGTACAGAAATATTAGAAAAAAAGCAGAAACTTGACGACAAGACTATTGATTTACCTCACCAGTTACTTAATTGTTTATTTTGTTCAAAAAACATCGTTTTGTCTGCTAGTTTTAAGGTCGAGCTTAGTAGCTGTTATGTGCCTGATTTGGGTTCTTGCATTCTTCCTTCTCGAGTAATGTTATGTTTTCTGGTTTTGTTAGGGCTTTATGAAAACATTATTTTTCTGGCAACTTACATATTTACTCGTTTCAAATTAAGTATCTTTTTTGAACTTTTGGAGGTTAGGTATGTGTTCATATGCCGTTAGGGATTTTTAGTCAACTTATGGAAAAGGGAACACTGCAGCAGACAGTGTCTCTTGTCCCACAAGTGTGACTTTACTTGCACGTTCATTCCCTTTATTACATTATTTGACTCATCTGATCGAATCTGTGGGTGATATTTCGTACTGTTTTAGCTTTTCAGGCGTTTTCTCGTTGTATTTCCGTACTGTCGATTTATTTTGTTGAAGTTATTTGTTTCTTTTCCGAGAGTCAAAGCGCACTTGCTTAGTAATTTCCTTCTGCGTGAAGTGCTCTAAAGTTATTTTCCCAATCTTAATTTTTGGTTAGTTACCTAAAATATGGGAAAAACATCTTTTGGTGAATCTAATGGGGTTAGTGATTTTCTAGTAAATTTTGTCATGAAATACTTGGTGAAAATTTGCCCTTCTGTGCTTTTATCCCATTTTTGGTGGTTTTTGATAAGTCAGTTCCGTCTTCTCATTCTATTTGGGAGTGGAGATGGATTTCTAAGCCAATCTACATCTGAAATAAGTTTTCGCTTATTTGGTTTTTTATTTTAGTGGCGACTTACCCCTTCTCCATAGAAACTTAACTGGCACGATAGAGGCTATTAATTACGAACTATTTTGGGTATTCACAGCACGCTATCCTGTTTATATTGAAGTGTTGTAAGACTATTATTGGATGGTTTCTGTACTGCCGTCTCTTAGTGTTCATAGGTCACATTGTACAAGTCACTCAAATAAAATGTTTTTTGGTTGTTATTACAGATTTAATTATTTTAAACATTAAATGCCCAAGTAATTAATTGTTCTAATAAAAATTGTTCCATATAGCGCGTTGCTACAGAAAACATGTTATTTCTAGAGATCAATTTATAACGCAAGAACCAACACCACGAGGTATAAATAACCAGTAACTGTACCAAATATTACAGGCAACTATTTGCCTTTAAAAAAAACAATCAAGTTACATGACTGTTAGACTAGGCGCCAGTACTCATATCAGTTTTATGTTTTGGGTGGCGAGTGAAACAAGGTGACGCGCACTTAGGTCTCAAGATAAACCCGTTGTGCTACCTCTAAGTCACATGTGTGTATATATGTCGTGCGTGATCTTGTTACTTTAACTCGTAGGCTAGTCTTAAGAGGAAAGAGAAGTTAATTGTATGCCCACGTGGGCCTCAGTACCGATGCGAACCAAGGACTTGCTTAACTGCAATCTTGGTACTTTACCCACTATGCCACCCAAATAGTGTTTGTGTTCTCTTTGTATTATTGCTACTATTATTCAAGATTTGTAAACTATATGCAAAATTATTTGTAAAAATACAGAATGCATTAAAATGTTAAATATTCAATATACTAATATACGATTTTTACAATCTAGATTATTATTATGCGTTTTTATTTTATTTTATTGTAGACAAATTAATTCCAATGGGTTTTTACATTAAAACTTTTGACAGTAGCTTTAGGTGAAAATGTTATTTTCAATACAAGTTAGCGGTTGAAAATTTTTACCATGTATTAGTGTTTTTTGTATGATTAACTTGATAAGAGGCTTCCACGAATGGGGCCCCCAATTAATCCACTGTGAATTCCGGTTCAATGGGATTGCCGGGAACTGCCACTTAATAACCCTAACTTGGGTTCAGTTAGTTGTTGGAGTGAAACAAGACTTAACAAACACGAGTATATTGAGTAACAACGATTACAAACGTCACTGATGGACCGATGGTTTTTTACAAAAGCTTCAACTGTTGTGACACGCTTGGATTGGCCACGCGAAAATAGCGAATTGCGCGTAACCGTAACACAAAACAACCTGGAAACGTCTTCTCCAGGGAGTTAGAACGACCGCAACCCAGCACAAAGCATAGCTGCTTGCTTCCTCGAAGTTCTGAATCTAACTAACGCTGAATTTACAACGAGCCGAACTCGCCAATTCAAAGAGGGGCAAGCTCAAACACTATTGGCTGAGGCGATCCTGCGTAGCCAATCGGAGCGTCGCACGTTATTTAGGAAAAATGCTTATTCTAAGAAACCTTAATGCTAAGCTCTCTCAATGAGGCAATTGAACGAAATCCATAAACCCATGATTCCCAAATATGCTAAGTCGGCTTAAGTTCTATTAGAAAATGTATCCATCCGCTTAAAAGCCATTAAGGGAAGCTTACAAATTCCTTTCCAACATTAACAGAGGCAAACAAATACGGCAAGATGCAAACTTGACTTTACCACGACCTTTGAATGAGTTAGAACAGTTATGACTTGAATTACGTGATTAATTATAATCAAAAAGGTTTTGATGCACGCATCTGTGTGAATCAAACATGCCGCCCCCGAAGTGCCGAATATGGCACGACGTGATTAAATCCCAAAATTAAACTGAAATCTAACACTACCAAATAATTAAATGCATAACAAGAACTAAGGACAGATGATAATCCAAGAGCCTTACAGATAACTTACAACTAGCATGAATACAAGCAAAGAAACAACTAAACCTAGCAAAATGTTCAATTTGCGAAAACTACCAACTAAGAGCAAAGTCAATGTTTATTGCCCTTGATCGCAATGATCGTCTTTGGGTAGGATGTACACTTTACGCACTGAGCGTTTCAGGAGATTCCCTCGGGAATCGCGCACTTGCACCACACGCACAACACCATCCGCTCCTGGATATGCGGCCGAGATGATTGCAAGGGGCCAACGGTAGCTTGGAGATGCCTCGTCGTGGACGAGTACCACGTCGCCCACCTGGGGGGCTAGAGACGTGCTGGAGGACTTCCACTTAGGCCGGCGCTGCAGGAGGTGGAGGTAGTCCCGGGACCAACGATCCCAAAACTGCTGAGACAGCCACTGGACCAGCCCATAGCGGCTGAGACGATTTTCCGGTATGCCCTGGAGTTGGGCTTGCGGAAACGAAGTCAGCTTCCGACCGATCAAGAAGTGGGCAGGAGTAAGGACTTCGGGGAATGAGGCGTCGGTAGGGAGAACACAGAGTGGGCGGGAATTTAGTATCGCCTCCACTTGAGTCAGCATGGTGTAATACTCAACGAAAGTTAACTTTGCATTGCAAGATATTCGCCTTAAATAATATTTCAATGACTTTACTCCCGCTTCCCAGATGCCGCCAAAGTGCGGAGAGCGTGCCGGAATAAAATTCCACTTAATGTTATGTTTCGACAATTCTTCCCTTATGCATTGCTCACTAGAGCCTGACAGGATATTTTTTAATTCCGATAGCTGATTTCTGGCACCGGTGAAACAGGTAGCATTGTCAGAAAATATGTTGGAGGGTAAACCGCGTCTGGAGATGAATCTCCTCAACGATGCGATGAAAGCCTCCGTCGTGAGGTCTTCCACGAGTTCAAGATGAATAGCCTTCGTGGCCAAACACACAAATAGGGCTACGTAAGCCTTTACTTCTTTCGCGCCTCGCCCGGATTTGTTTTTTATAAACACGGGACCCGCGTAATCTATCCCGCAATTGCTGAAAGGGGGAGAGGGTGTGACACGAGCTTCGGGTAGTGATCCCATCAAGTGTTCATTCATCTTAGGCTTGGCCCGGAAGCATATCACGCAATTGTGTATTACTTTACGTATTAGGTCTTTGGCCCTCACGATCCAAAACTTATCCCGCAATGAGGCTAGTAACACCGAGTGTCCACAATGCAAGAGCCGCAAATGCTCTTGCTTCACGATTAGCAACGACAAAGGGTGACTAGCTGGTAACAAAAGGGGATGTTTCTGATCAAAGCTTAGATTGGAGTTTTCTAGACGGCCGCCCACGCGCAGTAGGCCCTGATCGTCCAGAAATGGGTTTAGAGAAAGCAGCGCACTATTTTTCGGCAATGGCGCCTTTTTAGACAAAACTGCTATTTCTCCGGAAAAGACTTCCGCCTGTGCAATTTTGATCAGGCGGCGAGTAGCGTCCTCCAATTCGTCAATGGCTGGAGGTCCCGACCAGCGCGTTTCGGTGTTTCTGTTTCTCGCGAGACGCAGGCAGTACGCGACTACGCGCTGTAATTTTGTAAAACTGGAATAGCGCCTGAAAAGTTCAAATTCTGGGACGCGATGGTGAAGAGTGGCCACTACTGGGCGCGACTCTTGGGCTGCTAGCTCACCCGAATCAATTTTAACGGGCTGGGGTTTTAAGTCCGCCTGTGACAAAAATTCTGGCCCGTGCCACCACAAGCGTGAGTTGAGTAACTCCTGGGGTAACATTCCCCTGCTAATTATATCGGACGGGTTGCAATTTGTACGCACGTGAAACCATTCTTCCCTATTGCTTAGTTCGTGAATCTCGGACACCCGGTTCGCGACGAACGTCTTCCAATTACTCGCATCCTTATTTATCCAGTGCAGAGTTATGGTGGAGTCCGACCAATAGTACACGCGGTCAAATTTAAATGCGGAGGAATCGAGTATAGTTTTAATCAAACGAGCCAACAGTAAGGCTGCGCAAAGCTCCAAACGAGGCAAGGATATTGTTTTTAATGGAGCGACCCTTGACTTAGCACAAAGCAAATTGGTGGTGACATTACCGCGCGCGTCAACGCAACGTATATACACGGCGCACCCATAGGCTACAGAACTCGCGTCCGCAAATCCGTGGAGATCTATCGAATTTATGTCATCGCAAATTACCCGTCTCGGAATTGCCAACGAGCCCAAAGAGCGTAATGAAGAATGGAGTTCGTCGTATCTGGAGAGCATCTCCATGGGCACCGTTTCGTCCCATGACAACTTCAACTGCCAAAGCCGTTGCACGAGAAGTTTCAGAGTTAGAACGCTTGGACCAAGTAGTCCCAAGGGATCGAATACTTGAGCCATACTAGAGAGTATAGCCCGCTTGGTAACTGATTTGCAACAGCTAGGGTTCACTCTGTAACTTAGCACGTCCCGCCGAGTATCCCAAAAAATGCCGAGAGTTTTCTCCGTGGCGTCTTCCGTCAAAGAAATGGGCTCCACGCTGCCGCGATCCACACCAATGGCGCTAGCTACTTCACTGTCGTTGGATGCCCACTTTCGCAATTCAAACCCGTACCCCGACAAAGCGCTACTAATTTCGAATTGCGTTTTTATGGCTTCCGCCCTATTTTCAAAACCAGTCAGTAGGTCATCTACATAAAAATCCCGGCTAATTCTTAATGAGGCCTCTGGAAGCGATGCTTCGATTTCCTGGGCGATTTGTATCAAGCACCTAGTTGCTAGGTACGATGCTGATTTAGTACCGTAGGTGACCGTTAATAATTTGAAGCATTTTACCGCTGAGGTTTTGTCGTCACGCCATAAAATTAATTGGTATTGCGTCTGCGAGGGGTCCACGAGAATTTGCCTATACATTTTGGCGCAATCTGCTTTCAGCACGTACTTGAATTGCCTAAAGCGACAAAGAATTGCAAACAACGACTGCTGGACCACTGGGCCCTTATGTTGAAGGTCGTTAAGCGATACTCCGGAGGAGGGCGCACAACTGCCGTCAAAAACAACGCGATATTTGGTCGTTGAACTGTCCTCCTTTACGACTGGCAAATGTGGTAAATAAAACCGAGGATGAGGAAGGCTCGCTTCGTCGTCCACCTTGCTCAAGTGACCAAGCGATTCGTATTCTTTGAGAAATGCGGAATACGCGGTTTTCAACTCGGGATTTTTTGACAATTTGTTTTCTAATGAATAGAAACGCTTTAACGCTATACCGCGCGAGTCTCCCAGCGATGGAGCATCTTTCCTGAAAGGTATGCTCACGATGAACCTACGCGGCTCCGACGACGCCCGTTTCGTAGTCGATTGAAAATGGTCTTCGCAAAATTTGTCATCAGCAGAGAGTCGGCCTGATGAACCGTACGCCCCCTCGATTTCCCAAAATCTCTGAATGCCGTGCTCGATGCCGGTTACACTTAAATGAACTCTATTTGAACGAATGAGCGCTCGATTTTCGACATTCATGTTTCCGCCTAAAACCCAACCAAAAAGAGTTTTTGTTAAGAATGGCTTCTCTGGGCCCAATTTCACCTGTCCCTGACAGAGCACTTGCCAAAAGACATTCGCGCCTAATAAAAGATCAATCTTTCCCGGTGTATTACAATCTGAATCGGCTAGCACAATGTTTGGTGGGATCTTCAAATCCCTCAACGAGAAAGCAAGGACCGGCAGAGGGTCCGTAATTTTGTCTAACACAACACAGCTCAAAATGTCCTCGTATTTCCCGTTGCGGGAGCGGATTCGAACGTTTGCTCTGAATTCAGCGTTCAGAGCCCTGGCACCAACACCCGACAGTGAGGTGATATTACCTCGTTTCGCAATCTTCAAATTTTGACACAAGTCGGCGCTAACTAAGTTAAGTTGGGATCCGGGGTCCAAAAGAGCTTTTGCCCGGGAAAATGACCCGGAGGATCCTTCTACGAATACGCTAACCGTGGACAATAAAACTTGCGCTGGCGCCGCGATTGCAGGACGGCTACAGGCTGCTGAAACGGATGCGAAGGGTGCCTCGCTCGGGGCGACGGCCCCGACCTCCCGTGCGTCGTTGCTGGTTTCTGGCGGTCCAGGACGCGGCAACGGATTATTTTCGTGCGCGTCGCGCTTTGGACGCAAACACAGTAAAGTATGGTGCTTTTTTCTGCATACGCGGCATCTCGACGATGTGCATTTTACCACGAAATGTCCGGGCTTGAGACAATTGTTGCATAATTTCAAACGACGCGCCTCTTCGATACGAGCGTTTACCGACAATTTTGAAAATGATTCGCAAGCGCTAATCGAATGATTACTATTTTTGCAAAAATCACAAGAGTGATTACCTTGCTCTCTGGCTACATGAGCGCGTGCATGACTTTTTTGCTCGGATCCCTGATTTCCCAAACTCGAACCTATTTTCGCAGCTTCCAGCGAACCTAATAATTGACTTTTGCTTTCTAAAAAATCTAACAACTCTCGCAAAGTAGGAAATTGTCCGGCATGTTTGCATAATTCCCAGTCAGTCTGCATTGCTGAGCTGAGCTTCGAAACTATGATATGTATTAGTATGGTGTCGACTGTGGGTTCCCCGTACGCCTTTAAAATTTCCAAAATTCTAACTACACTATCGAGCAGCCTTTGAACAGACGAATGTGAATCCTTTTTTACGCTCTCTAAACTGAATAACGCATTTATGTTTGATTTTACTATCAATTTCTTATTTTCAAATCGCTTGACTAGGATATCCCAAGCAATGGTATAGTTATCGTTGGTAACTTTTAACGACGAGATTGAACTAGCAGCTTCTCCCTTAAGGGAAGAAATCAAATAGTAAAATTTCTGAACGTTGGTCAAATTAGCGTTGTTATGAATAAGCGACGTAAAGGAGTCATGAAATTGAACCCAATTCTCGAATTTCCCCGAAAATGAAGGCAAATCTAAGGGTGGTAATCTTAATCCAGCGAGCTCTCCTGAAGGGCCACTTTGCAAAGAATTTTGACCTAGATTCGGCTTTATACCCGGACTGATCTTATTTTTTGATAAGAATTCCTCGACTGTGCTACTAATCTCGCTAAAATGAGTCATAAAAGAGTCGAATTCATTGAAAAGTTCATCAAAGTGTTCAGCGTCGGCCTCCATTAGGCCCTCCATTGACTTCTCATACTCATCCAACAAATTTTGGAAACAACTAAACTCTTTTGACAAGCTGCCGACCTCGTGAGCCTTCACGGGGCTGGACGAGGAAATTCTATGAAATAGAGTTTCGAAACGATCTACTTTGGCTTTTATGAATTTGCAACGAGTGATTAAAGCACGAGTTTCCGACATGACCGCTGATGCCGAACGAGTTTCCACCATGACTGACACAAGCAAAAAACAACACTAAACGAAGGTGTAATGGAAAAGGACTTACTTTTGATTTGAGACCGCAGTAACTTCTTGACGAACAGAAAACCAACCCGCTGCCGATCGCTGCCGCTTGACGTGGGACCTGGACTCGGTGTAAGCTCTCGATGGTTGAATTTCCTGGTGTTGGCGAAGCTTCTTGACGCTCTCCGACGAAATGATGTTGGAGCGATTGCATCCACCAGCTACTGGAAACTTGTACACTCGCGTTTTTTAGCTTCTTCCACATCCGGCTCGAAGGACCAATGTTTTTTGTACGATTAACTTGATAAGAGGCTTCCACGAATGGGGCCCCCAGTTAATCCGCTGCGAATTCCGGTTCAATGGGATTGCCGGGAACTGCCACTTAATAACCCTTGACTTGGGTTCAGTTAGTTGTTGGAGTGAAACAAGACTTAACAAACACGAGTATATTGAGTAACAACGATTACAAACGTCACTGATGGACCGATGGTTTTTTACAAAAGCTTCAACTGTTGTGACACGCTTGGATTGGCCACGCGAAAATAGCGAATTGCGCGTAACCGTAACACAAAACAACCTGGAAACGTCTTTACCAGGGAGTTAGAACGACCGCAACCCAGCACAAAGCATAGCTGAACTTGCCTACTCGAGCTTCTGATTCTAACTAACTCTGAATTTACAACGAGCCGAACTCGCCAATTCAAGGAGGGGCAAGCTCAAACACTATTGGCTGAGGCGATCCTGCGTAGCCAATCGGAGCGTCGCACGTTATTTAGGAAAAATGCTTATTCTAAGAAACCTTAATGCTAAGCTCTCTCAATGAGGCAATTGAACGAAATCCATAAACCCATGATTCCCAAATATGCTAAGTCGGCTTAAGTTCTAGTAGAAAATGTATCCATCCGCTTAAAAGCCATTAAGAGAAGCTTACAAATTCCTTTCCAACATTAACAGAGGCAAACAAATACGGCAAGATGCAAATTTGACTTTACCACGACCTTTGAATGAGATAAAACAGTTATGACTTGAATTACATGATTAATTATAATCAAGAAGGTTTTGATGCACGCATCTGTGTGAATCAAACAGATATCTTCAATGAGACTTATTGGTTCGTCTTTTGTTGGGGCCATTGTGACTATGTTATCTTCAAATATAAGATGATGTAGTATTCTGCCTTTAATATTTATATCTTAGTTTCCCCATTGAACTGATTTTAGTCTTCTAAGACTAAAGCAAATAGTTTAGGCAACAGTATATCATCCTGTGTTACTTCTAGCTCGATATCTATTTTATCAGATTTTCCGTGCAGTAGTATTTGTAGGATGGTTTTGCTATAAATTTTCTTTTTCAGATTACCGTAACTATGATCGATTCTTGCTTCTTTTAGAGCTTGTTCGATTGACCACATTTCGATAGTGTCGAAAGCACAAACGCACTAAAAAACGCAGCTGAAACTTACAGAACAAAGACCACTAGGACGACTAAACTTTTACAAGAAACACTAGACATGCTAGAAACGGAAAGCCACTGATAACACAATAGAACAGGTTTACAGTATAATATGCCGAACTAAACAAAACAGTAAGGAGAATAGCGAAAGATGACTTTTAAAGACACAAAACCAAACTGGCCCAAATATATTTGAGAAAATCAGGGACATGACAGTGCTGATACGGCGTAACAACCACAAATAAGGAGATCGTTAAAATAAAAGATAGGACAGGCAGCTGAACAAATGACAGAAAAAACAGCATGAGAGCAGTACAAGACTTTTACAAAGATATTTGCACGACTAAGTTAAAGAGCGACATAAACGAGCAAGAGCGTAATCACAAATGTCAATTCTGAAGATATACCTCCAATTAGCAGAGATGAAATTCAAGCAGGATTTAAATGAAGAACGGAAGGTCGACTGAAGAAGACGGAATCCTAGCAGAGATTCTAAAAATAAGAGAAACTCCCACTTATAAACGAATAGACATTTTCTTCAACAAATGCCTAGACGAAGACGATATTTTAGACGATTGGGCGAACGCAATTGTGACGCTATTTCAAGAAAGGCGAAGACCTAGAGAA